>OY744536.1:86311002-86361002 GCA_963556195.1 Sepiola atlantica | reverse complement strand
ACACTTATTTTAACTCAATATATTCAATAACCAATAATATAAGTCAGTCGTGCGACTGCATAGATGCACATGACAACGTAAGAATACGCCGAAGTGTTATTCGGGCCTTAATTCTCCATATAGTATGAATCAGTCCTGATGTTTACACATAGAAACGTTAATCGCTCAAAAATATTTATCTGATCATGCTTAGAGGTTTCTTGGTAGTTACTGCAACAATAAAGCATCAGACCCATACATCAAATTTGGATGATACGAAGGTTGATATTCCGTCCGAATATCGATTATTACCGGACATTTCAAGTCAAATATTATATATCAATATGAAGGGATAATAATACATAGGTCATATTTGGCTAGAATATTGGCCAAGTAGCGAGTATATTCGATTGATAGAATCGAAGATATCGACAAAAGGGTGACTGTCACCTTTATGTTAGCGTGCCCTTGACATTGCTTTTTCAAAATAAAATAGACTCTAAATTAGACCGTGCCGGATATTTTGATTAAATTTCGTGACGATTGGTGAACCGATGTGGAAGATAGATTGTAAAGAATTCAAAAAAAAGAATATTAAACAGACAGCCGAAAACATAACCTCATTGGTTTAAGTAATACAACAGAAGTTACAAAATCAAAGTTATCTCGGTATGTGCTGCAATATTACTCATAGGAATTGTGTATTTTTTATAATAAATATTAATGTAATATCCCGTAAATCGAAAACTGGTTCTGGTTCACTAACTTAAGAATCGTCTAACTCGTTTTGTCCTCAGAGTCATGGCCTCTTCAGAATACTCGCAACTTCTAATGGTATTATACATTGAGGGTTGCTATGAATACGGCTTTATAATTTTAACTATGAATTTAAATACACTACATGTACAAACACACACATACCCATGTACAACTACATACATACGCACAAATACACATATACATACGCACAAATACGTACATACGTACACATACACACATACGTACATATGTAGACATACATACAACTACATGCATACATACGTGCAAATACATACATATGTGCAAACACATATAAATACATACATAAAGAAAATGTGCGTTACTTAAATTCAGTTTAACGTCAATACCTGACGGTAAAATGCTTTTTTTTGCAAGAAATCGTAAATATAAATTTAATTGACGAAATAATCAGACATTTTCTAAATGAGTAAAACATTTTTAATGTTGCATTACCAGATATAAAATAGCATTAATCAAGAATAAACCCACACCTTCTACGCTGAGGGTAAACGACAAGGAATCTAAAAGGATACTTTTAAAAACTCTGATATATTTTATGAACATTTATATGTATTTTAGTTGATCCTCTGCTATATAATACATACAGACGTGTATATATACCTATACATACATACATCTGCATACATACGTACAAATACATACATACATACAAATACATACATACACATTTTTGCAAAACTTCTGTTTATTTAATTTTTAAAAAACTGTCCAAAAAGAAAGGGTATTTTTCTAACATATATATATATATATATACATACATATATGTGTGTGTTTATATATATATATATTACACAATTTCGTGTATTCACATATGATTAGGTGATATGATATATTGTATATAGATTTTCAATATTGATTTCAACACTACTCAACACGTGAGCACGGATTAGTAGTATAGTCTGAAAAGATATGAAAAGCAATTAAGCTATACAGAGGTGTACACTTTTTTATCACTGCAAGAAATCCTCAGGGGAAGTGCAGGGATATTTTATTACTAACAAAAAAATTGTAATTTAGCCTGACGATTCCCTGCGTAGATGAAACTCAGACTACTTATTGCCATAAATATATGTTCATACTTTACTAATACACACACATTATATGTATATATATATATATATATATATGATAATTTTATTTACACATACATGTACAAAATCTGCGACACTGGCATGTCGATGTTATCGATCAACAGTTATTATAAACTGAGATCTCATCAGGCAGAGTTAGAATCCGATCTTAACCTCAGATCATATTTAGATCGGATTCCAACTCTGCCTGATGAGATCTCAACCTACAACAACTGCTGATCGACAACATCGACACGCCAGTGTCGCAGACCCCGCACATGTCTGTGTAAATAAAAATAATCATATATAAAGCTCTATTTGATATTGAGCACTTTTTATAAACTCGGTTGTAATTCTTTGGATAACTACCATGTGGATGTTTTTACCTGGATTATTATCATTATATATATATATATATATATGATAATTTTATTTACACAGACATGCACAAAATCTGCGACACTGGAACGTCGATGCTATCGATCAACAGCTACTACAAACTGAGATCCCATCAGGCAGAGTTAGAATCCGATCTTAACCTCAGATCATATTTGGAGAGAATGAAGTGGAGGGATAGAGAAAGAGAAGAAGAGGGAAAGAAATTTAACATTTCAAAAATTAAAGCCGTTAAAAAATTAAAAATTAAAAAATCTAAGAAACAAAAAACTTGGAAGAAGTTGGAATCCGATCTAAATATGATCTGAGGTTAAGATCAGATTCTAACTCTGCCTGATGAGATCTCAGTTTATAATAACTGTTGATCGATAACATCGACATGCCAGTGTCGCAGATTTTGTACATGTCTGTGTAAATTAAATTATCATATATAAAGCTCTATTTTGATATTGAGCACTTTTTATAAACCCGGTTAAAATTCTCTGGATTACCACCCTGTGGATATTTTTCACCTGGATTATTACCATTATATATATATATATATATATATATATATATATATATATATATATATATATATACCAATAAAGAGTCATCGGTGTTTATTGCAGAGTGGAGGTTATCTAATACATTTTCAGATTTTTTTTTTATTAATCTTCAAAATGTTTTCCACATCGAGGCTGAGCGAATTATTTCAAGTGCATCGTGGTCAAACCGGATCCGGAAGCGGCATATCTAAAACCCTTTGCCATATAATGCCCGTGCATGAGGAAAGGCCATCTTAATTTTCGCCTCAGCGCCCTGTAATGTTTGTAGTGTGACGTCCTAGAAGGGTAAGTTGACAGAGGTCGAGTTCAAAGTAAGAACCCCCTCAATTATGAATGGCAGTTTGTTTGATCTAAAAGGACGCCTCATCCCCTCAATAAGTAGAGCGCATCTTTTGAAGTCATTTCCAATCAATACATCTACACACTTCCAATCCTGAAAAGAGATAAATCATCGCCTTTGAATAAACGACATTCTTTGCTGCATAAATCAGTCTGTATCCATTTTAATCTAATATTATTTTTCATAATGTACACTATTGCATGTTTTGATAGTAAGAAATAACAGATATACTATGTGATTTTTTAGTTGTGTCCGAATTTTGATATTTAGAAATATATTACAAAATGGCAATGTCTAATAGAACTAAATTTAATTTTTATATCATTGTGGTGACGTTTAAGGTCTAATAAAAACAACGCGGCGGTATATTTACTAAAGTGTATTTACAGAAGTACAAGAATGCATGTTACATATAGTCTGCTACCGATTCTGTGGTTATGACAGCCGTCAGGACTATATTTACTTCATTCTCACTGCAGAAAAGTGTTACACAAGGCCAGAAGAGAAGAGAGAACTAAGCCTGATCAACTACGGAATGGGCACCTCCGCTTACTAAAATAGCCCAGGCTGCTCCGTCGGCATTTCCCGGCCAGTGCGCTTTAGGTAGTTAGCAGTAAACTTAGTCATCCGCAAAGAGGGGAGGCAAAGCCTGGGAGGGTTAACTTCTTAGGACAACCCAGGACAATACCTCAGCTCGGCAGATAAAAGGCAACCGAAATGATTCTCGGAAACATATCCTAAACTGGTATTTATAACGAAACGGATGGTAAATAACTACTGTAGGTTTAGAAATGCTTAAGTTAACTAATTTTGAAAGCTGTTTCTCTAATAGACACACCAATCAGCTATTAATTAAACTTAACTGGGCGTCTTCGTCTTCAAGAGCGACATTTCCATTCTTTAATTTTTAAATCCATATTCTACACGTTTCTTTTTCAGCTCTTTTTTTACCCAGAATTGGAGTGAATATTCTTAATCGCTTCGGCTGATAGTTTTAGAACTAGTTAATTCACTCGGCATTGCATATGTGGAGATTACTTGTTAAATAACTTTAACTTGTTTGCAGTTGAAAAAGAGTTATACTTAGTGTTACACCAGCCGTTCCTACACAGGAGAAACTGCACCGGTTGTCACTATAAATAGTGAGAGTCACCGAAGACAAAGCACCACCTTGTAACTGTCTAGCCAAGAGCTAGTCACTTTCTTACTTTGTTAATACACTTGTTAAACCAACCCTCGACTTGACTTCCTTTATTCATTATTTACTGTGGAACAACTTCACAACAGATTGGCGACGAGGAATCGAAACTTCACAACACTTAGTTGTATTAAAAAATTAAACAATAACAACAAAATCTACGTGCGGTGATTTTGTTTTTATAAATAACCATACTTGTTCTCGCTGTAAAACTCAAATGGTTTAACATAATAGAAACGACTTTAATAATTTATATCTAAACATACAAATAAAATATAATTACTTGAATGATAAAACAATTGTTAAATGCATTTTCCCAAATATAGTCTTAGTTTCATTTAAGTTTGTTTCATGAAACATAATATTTATTTAAAATATGCATTTCTTTTTGACGTTGTAATGTATTTCTGATTTTATTGGCATAACCGATAGATTACTTCATTCACGTAGAATCGAAGGATATGTTTAATAGTGGCTTTACATTCTGTGAAATATAAAAAAAAATATTGAAGGATACTTAGGATATTTGCATGTGACCACTGGTAATATATCAATTTCTATAACACACAAACAAAAATTGAATTGTATATATATATATATATATATATATATATATATACAGGGTGGGCCAAAATAAGTGTCCTATCTTTAAATTTGAATAACTTGAATTTGAATAACTTCCACAAAATAAAAGTTAAACTCACCAAACTTTATGTGTGTGTAGACTGACCCTTCCGAGATTTTTTGAAATAAACAAAACAAATTTTAGCCGAAAAACACTTCTTAAAACTTACAAAAACTAAAGTATTGTTTTTTACACTGTTTTGAGTTTTTTAAGCAAAAATAATGTTTTCTAAATGAGGGTACGTTCCTTAGGGCTAATACGGCTCATGCTTGCTTCGGAAGGGGTCCTTTACTTATTCTAAAAAGAAAATAAAAAAAAATTAATAAATAAAAAAGTTATGAATTTTAAAAAATAGGAATCTTATTTTTGCCCACCCTGTATATATATATATATACATACATACAGTAGATCATCGGTTTTCGACCATAATTCGTGTTGATAAGCTGTCGTAAAACGGAATTGTTAAGAAAATCGAATAATATTTTCCCATTTCAAATAATGTATGAAAAAATAATGAATTTCCATACACAAGATGCTTGCTTACTTACTCAATTGTTTATAATTCCTTAACTGCACGAGAAATCTGTTTAATACCAAGGTAGCAAAATAAAGCAACGGGCGTAACTCCCCCCCCCCCCCAAAAAAAAATAGAAATAAGAGTAAAAAAGGTCTCAACATTATACTCATTACAGTGCCCAGTTTACATTTGGGGGCGATTCATAATTATTAGTATTTGTTTTTATCAACATGCGTAAACGTTTAATCCTTACGTGAATCGTCAGGGTGGTGATGATTATTCATACCGGTTGCAGGACTGGAAACCCGGAACACACGTCAGGTTTATAAAAAAATTCCGACGCTTTAGTTCTCGCGGCCACTTTTAAAGCAATTCAGTTTCTGTTTAGAAAAGTCCATCGTAAAACTACTTAGCACGATCAACACAGTACCAGGATGACCACTACATTTTATGAAAGTAAAACAGATCTGCATGCGAAATAAACTTAGATTGGTAAACACATAGTGTATATATAATCATCATATTGACTAAGTGTACCTGTTTAATTAAACACATAGTCAATATGATGATTATATATACACTAATGGTACCTATTTAATTGGTAAATATCCAAAATTACTAAGCATTAGCTATAATGTTTTCAATATTAACTATAATGTATCATATAAAGCCTTATTTCTGAAAAAATATAATCTGTGCACTTGTTAATGAATACTATTTTAGTGTATATTTTGACAATTTGACTACACATCTGGTAAGGTATGGTTTGGTAGTTTTGTTTTACGGCATATCAACCCTTTTTGGGTTATTTAATGCCGAATCTGGTCATTATAGTAAAAGATTTATGCTTCAAGTTCTAAAAATAAAAAGGGGAGGGAGAAAGGGAGAGGGGCTGTTGTTTTTGTTTTTGGTTTTGTAGAACATAATTAAGTTTTACAAAAAAAAACAAAAAAAACGTCAATGTAGGTGAATTTCGTCTCAGGGAGCCACACGGCAGCCTGATCTGGTATCACCAGACACATCTGGTAATATTTTTTAAATTTTAACAGGTATTTTAAAATATAGTTCCTAATCAAACACCCATATTAACATAACACAAGTTGATACAAAAACACCCTCAGTCCTGGATACAAACATCTAAAAGTGAGAACCCTTCATAGAACTTACATCCAAATTTTGTTATTAAATCGCGACATATCCGGCTTTAATATTTTGTTCAAAACTCCAATTATTCCTCTTCCAAGACGTTCATGAACTGACGTAAGACTATATGATATTTTGCAACAATACGAAAGACAATGAAATATTAAAAAAACAAAACAATGTGTTTTTGTTATGGAAGGGCGATCGTAAAAAACGCAATCCAAAATAGACAGTGTCTCAAGCATGAAATTACTCTTAATTGAATTACATTCTATATATTTGCACGAGATTAGCCTACGGCTAAACCAATGTCTATTCTAATGAATATAACATTCAAAATCGGTCCCGATTATTCGAATGCTTAACGCGGTCGGCAGATAATTTTGTCAACGTCAGGTTTTGCAGTGAGATATTGTCCTCCACCCACAGAGCTCCTGCCATTTCTAAATAGTCACTTATTTTGTAGAGACTAGATTCGATGAAGGTCTAACGAGAACCACTGTTTCAACGTAATTATGCCGTAAATATTTAGTTTGGTTGTTTTTTTTTCATAGCATTTAAAGCATTTTAAGGTTATTTAATACTGAATACGGTCATTTTGGTAAACGTTTATTATGCTTCAAGTTCTATATATCTGCAAATATGTATTCATGGTATTTGGCTCGGTTTTGTTTCAGGGCATATCAAGTGTTTTTTGAGGGGGTTATTTAATGCCGAATACGGTCATTTTGGTAAAGGTGTTTACGCTTTAAGTTCTCTCTCTATATATATTTATTCATGGTGTTACGTTAGGTTGTTATGTAGAAAAACATGTTTGTTTTTGACTTTGCAGAACATGATTGAGTTTTGCAAAAGGAAATAACAAATATTAAGGTTTGATGCATTTTTATTCTAGAAGCTTGTGGATTCGAACAGCTTAACATTGTGGCACCAGATATATAACTAATGAATGCAGCAAACAAGACTATTCATAGAAAAAGCACTCGGATAAATTGGTTGTAGAGTATCTTTGATTCCATGATAAATGCCAGTATACTGAACTCATATGCCCTTAATAGGGTTAAGATGAAAATTCATATTCACTAAATGTACAAAAGCAAGAAAATTCCCAAATTTTTACACTTTTATTGTCATTAATTAAGTGTATGACTACATATCAAATAAACCATTTCATTATAACATCACTACAGTATAAATCTCTATGCACGAGTGGATGAAGTGTGTGAGGTGCGCTGAAGAACAATTCCTACCAGTAAAATACATAGCCTGTTGTGCTCGCATACCCTTAATGACAATACAAGTGTAAACATTTAGGAATTTCCTTGCTTTTGTACATTTAGTGTATATGAATGTTCATCTTAACCCTAATAAGGGCATATGATTTCAGTATACTGGCATTTATCATGAAATGTCACTACTTTTGTAAAGGCTATGTCTCAATACAATGGCCATTTTAAAGTTTTTTTTGAAATTTTCTGGAACACTAAGGTGTATGGTAAACTGAAATCAAAATGCCATCAACTAGACCCTAGAACCCCTATCTCTGCAAGATTCATCTGAATCCATCAAATAGTTGATGCGATACAGGGTGGCACGTAAGTACGTACGTACACACAGATAACATGATTTCATGATTGAACTTTCTGGATCTCTGGGTGGCCTTGACTAATGATGCTGAAATTCTACACACTCATAGATCCTATCAAATAAAGATTTTGTGCAAAGTTTTAACTAATTTGGTTCATTGGTCTTTGAGTTATGATTGATCAAAGAAATGAGATTTTCAGCATAGGCCGGTTTTGAAGTCTATTAAAGGATAGAGCGCTCTCGCGCCTCCCTTGATTAATCGCAACGCTAATTGGATTTGTGTGTTAATAACTTCAATAAGCACAATGTGGCTATGTTAAAGAGGCGTCCGTTTATTTCCTGCGTTTAGTAAATAAAATGTTATGACATATTCATGACGAACCAACTAATTCAACGGCGAGTGGCGTCGATACATTATAAACTGCTAGATAAACGTATATTTCACAAAACCGACTTTAACGCTATTCTGCACACGGACTGAGTGTAACGTAACGGACGGCGCCACTCACGGGAATACGTGGACGCATCTAACAATTTTATTTACAAATAAAAGCGAAAAAGACCGGCAAAACTAACATGGCGATCTGGCATTGTTAGTGGTTATGGACAACATAATAGAATATTTGAAAGCGTGTGTAACACCCTTTGAACACTTTTCTCTCTCTCTCTCATATATATATATATATATATATATATATACACACACACATACAGATAGATGAAAGAAGAGTTATAAACTTGTACGAATGTCCAGATTTATTTCAAACTTCGATTGTTCAATGCAAGGTATATTCGGCAATAAAATTATGTTTATTATTATTTCCTTAATCCAAGGCTTTTCAAAGATCAACATCTATCAGAGGAATTACATAGATTAATAAGTTGGCAGTGGAAAAGCCAAAATTCAACATTTGAAAAAATATTAAGAAATGGAGAGTGAAAAAAAGTTCGTGTAAAAAAGATATGGGGTTTGTCCAGTTGGTAATTGTCCGTTCTATCTACTAACAGTTTACTTTTAGTTTCATATTTGATTCTACTATATATATATATATATATATATATATATATATATATATATATATATATAGATTTAGGTATACGGAACGTTTATGTTTTTCCTTTTGAGGGAAGTGGGGTCTGATCAACTCTGCTGGCAAGCCATGAAATTAAATACTGTCTTGTTTTCAAACTCCCGAAGCAGTTTTTCATGGTAAACAACTGATGATCCCTTAAATAATGTTAGAAGCAAACTAATATAATAACTGTAAAAACTAAATTGACTTACATGAGGTATTTTCCACTGAACGACCTGGGACTTACTTTTTTTTTTTTAATTTTAAGTTTTTATTTTTTATTTTTAATTGTTGAGAAACTTCCGAGACTATATATATATATATATATATATATATATATATATATATATATATTGTGCCGTTTCTTCCGTCTCCTCTCTTTTTTCTTTGTCATATAACTATATCTCTACTCTTTCTACCACTTAACCATTTTCTCTTACCCCCTTCTCTCCTCTTTCAATTAGTTTGTTTTACGATAAATAAACGATCTCTGGGTTATTTAATGCCCGATAAAGTTGGCAAATTGAATCATTTAGGTAGGATAAATAGTTATATTCCTGAGATGTTTGTACAATTTGTGTCTTTACACATGTCATTACGATTTTTTGAGTTGTAGCATTATCTCAGATTACATTGCCTTATGAAGAACATTTTATAGTTAAAAGAAACATTACTCTTAGAAGAGAAATCCGTCCCGTATTACGCCCAGAATACACAATTTTAAGAAAAAACATTACTACTAGAAAAACAGTACTATTTTGGAATCAATACTCTTTCGTATTTATAACCTTTGTTCTCACCGTGATTGAGCCTCAGCTACTGCATTCTACTATCTATTTATGGAGAAAAATAAATATAAAATAAAAAGGAGTAATAGAGTTTTGGTTTTTCGGAAAAAATAGAGTGAATAATCCGGTAAGGGATGAACTTATACCTACTAGGCCATTACGTGGCCAGCCTATTGTTCGGATCAGGTTTCTACGACCTTCGGTTTAGCTTAAGAACCGACATGATTAAGATACGGACAGCTCAGCCACAATAATCCTCTCCTAAGACCTCACGGGTCGCCATCCACGACCAACAGCTGGCCCCGTTTTCGGGTGGCAAGTAGCCATTTGACTAGGGATGCAATTAGAAAATTCACAGATCCGCCTTCAGATCACTAGTAAATAATGATTTCTTCTCTTCCGACAGGACATAACAGATAATACACTTTGATCTTAGCCCGAATGTCTGATTTTTGTTCACTTTTTGTTTTAGATATCTCGAAATAAAAAAAAATGTTATCTAGAGTTTTAGAGTAACGTTCGATGGTTAAAAATCTATCTAAATGAGAAATCCCACTTATAAAATTGCCTACCTATGTCCCTAAATCAATAATTACTACAAAATGTATGTCCATGTTCTGTCCGACATAATGCTGTAACATAATATATAATCCCTTTGTGTGTGTGTGGTGTGTAAGTTCTGAGTTTATCTAGGAAACACGCAGACAACTGACTTTTATATATCAGATAAATTGATTTCCACCGATCCGCGCAGTTAGCAATGGAATTTTATTTAAAATAAATCGAAGACTGACAGACAAAGCCGGATGTGTAGTTGCGTGTACGCACGTAATAAACCTCCATAAAATAGTTTATCCAATTCCACAAAAGCATTTATCGCAACGATCAATCAAATTAGTCTATGGGTTGAACACTGATGTCAAACGATGTCAGCCGTGATATCTTGAAATATTGACTGAATTAAATACGTTTTAATTAAATTCGGTAAACCAAGACGTATCGTTCAAAACAAATAATATTTATGGTCTAAAACGTAGTTTTAATGTAGACATACTAGCAGGAACTCCGTCGTTTACTGATTTGCAATGTAGAAACCTATGCTTTGTTCTGCCCGAAACACACTATTACCGTTTTTAGTCTCATGTTTAACATTGTGTAGTGTTCATTCTTTAAATTTTAGCAGCAAGAATGCATTAATAGATTAAGTGCATGAAAGAACGCTTATGTGATACATAGCGAAATACAGCAGCTTGATAGTGAGACTGATTGACGGATTCGTGGTCAGAAGGATTACCTTAGCGTATTAACAGAAGTTAATTATATCATGTGATTCACGTAGATAATAAATTGTGTCTCTTTTGCTGGCAGACACACAAGCTGGACAGTAACTAAAAGGTTGGTTGTCGCAGGAAACTAAACGGTTGTAAAATGTAAACAAGTAAATCGTGGCGGTCCAATCCTTCTGTCTTTTTCTCAATATCTCGCTAACACAGAAACACATTACTAAAAGTAAAAATCTGTTTGTAATGTATCACTGTCTAAACAATAAACCCTCCATTAAAACATATATTGGCGTCCGTGATAGCTGATAAGACGATAATGACTGCGGGAAGTGCTTGCTGGCCGTTGTGTATAAAGAGATTATACACGCCTCAAAGAAAAGATGTCGTAAGTACAGTGACATTTCTAAAATAATTTTCAGTACATATATACTTTTTACTCCATTCGAATCATATAGGCGTTCATAGTAAACTACTGAACACTCCCCGCGTAACTATTTTCCAAACCATGCGAATCTCTATATATATGTTGATAATTTCTACAATTTTCAAGTTATAAATATGAGTGTTAAACAAAAATGTAATATCCTGTTTATAGATGTCAAGTGCTATCATCTACTGCACGATATTAAAATTATCAAAATGAAATATACTTATCTCTGAGTAATATAGTTTCATAATATCTAGTGGTGTTGGATTATATTAAAAATAAAAAAAACTAAGAGAAGTTTATGAATAAAAATGAAACCGACAGGAAATATAACTTAATATTATAACTTTTTAATTATGCATATATATATATATATATATATATATATATATATATATATATATATATGGGAAAAGAAGGACGAAGGTAATCCGATGTAATAGAGAAAATGAAAAAGGAAAACCAAAAAGGGATGTTTTTTTTATGTGTACATCAACGTTTCGTCTTTATTTATAATACTTCATCAGGATGATAATATAAAGAAAAATGTCATGCAAGTACGTGCACATCTAAGGTTTACCTTATGGGAAGAAGGGGTGAAAGTAGTAGCCACTACTGGAGAAAACAGTAGGGCTGACGTCCGGGCTTAGTGGAGTCAGTAGTGATCCAGCAAGCTTTAAAGAGGCCATAGCGACAGATTTGGTGTAAATCTTCACTTTAAGGCCTGGAGTGAAAGTCAGCCCGACAAGTTTGTCAACCCTTACGTTACTTCAACATGTGTTGCTGTTAGTATTCGCTCTAGATTGTTTGTTTCCTCGGTGTTTATAGTATGCGCATTTTATGTTTCTCTTCATGTATTCATACGGGGTCGTCGGTGTGTACACATTTTGTTCGTCAGAAATAATTTCAAATATATTAATGTTAACAATGTTTGCTTCAAACAATAAGTAAAAAATATAATTTGCAATAAAATCAATACAAACAACTGTTAGTTCGATTGTTTTTTCTCAAAAACTATTTGCTCTGACACAACTATATAACGGCTAACGACTTTAACGAATTCGTTTATTTTGAACCTAAAAAAGTACCAATAAAATAAATATTTCAACTATTAAATCCTATATTTTAAATATCCTTTACTGATATATTCTTTTTAATTTTACTATTGTGTTCATCAATCGTAGAAAATCTGTAAAGAAAGTCCCAACCGATAATTGCCCCTAGCGACCTCGGATGCTATCGACGAAAAATATAAATGGTGTATTTATATATTTTCAACCGGACTGACATTTATGTAAATATTTTAACGGTTAACATATGAAATTCTATATTACACAGAACAGCAACACTTATTTTTAATTTCTGATTGCTGTTCTCCTTTGGATTCGTATGATTATCTTGGTCTTACAATAAGACGTGTTTATATTGTCTGTAAGGTTCTAGATTTGCCGAGAGTTCTGGATTGATTTTATATATATATATATGTATATATACAGGGTGGGCCAAAATAAGGGTCCTATCTTTAAATTTGAATAACTTGAATTTGAATAACTTCCACAAAATAAAAGTTAAACTCCCCAAACTTTATGTGTGTGTAGACTGACCCTTCCGAGATTTTTTGAAATAAACAAAACAAATTTTAGCCGAAAAACACTTCTTAAAACTTACAAAAACTAAAGTATTGTTTTTTACACTGTTTTGAGTTTTTTAAGCAAAAATAATGTTTTCTAAATGAGGGTATGCTCCTTAGGGCTAATACGGCTCATGCTTGCTTCGGAGGGGGTCCTTTACTTATTCTAAAAAAAAATTTTTTAAAAAATCAATAAATAAAAAAGTTATCAATTTTTAAAAATAGGACCCTTATTTTTGCCCACCCTGTATATATATGGTACACGTATTGTATTTGTTTTGTAGGTGTAAATCCGTTGAAACTACAGTGTTTATAAAAAGTGTTCAATAACAAGTAGAGCTGTTCTTTAGTATACATGTTTATTTATACAAACATTATTGGTTACATATGTGCATACAGGTTTCGGTTGTACTCTTCACAGAGAGTCAACCTCTTCAGACCAAAGAAGACCGATAAGTGCCTGTATTCTTTGCACTGAAAAGGTTGACTGAAGAGTACAACCGAAACATGTATGCACGTATGTTACCAATAATGCTTGTATTAATAAAAACATACTCTCTCTCACTCTCTCTCTCTATATATATATAATATATAGTTATATGATTGCTTAATTGAATTTTGACGTTTTCTGCGTTCCTACTCCCAATTGTTTTCCCCTATAATACGATGATCTGACACCGGTTTTTCCACGTTTTTCCGACCCTCTCGGTCTTCTATTGTTGTCTTCTGATAATGAAAGTTGTTCTTTCGAAAATTTAAGATTACCCTTTGCCGATCTGTTACTTACCAAAAAAAAAAAAAAAAAAATACTATTTGGTATTTAATCAGTTTTCGTGAAATTATTAATAAATCGTTTTGAGTTTCACTCTCTCCCTGCGTTTATTTCTTTTCACTTTTCCATCTCACGGCAACCACATCGCATTGCTATAGCCTTGGACGACTAATTTACACTTACATTTACCAGCAATGCTTCAAGCAAACTACAATCTCCTCTTATATAATATATATATATGTGTGGGGTGTATGTTTATACACATATCTGGTTCACTGAAATGTGTTGTTCTGAAAAAAAAACATTATTTTTTCGATACGTTTTATTTTCAAGTAACGGATATTTTTTAACGAAATACACTTTATATTTTGCAAAAGAGAACAATTAAAACTCGCTGTAATTAAATAATTAAACGAAAAGAAAGGCCTTTATAATTATTGAACAAAAATCGTTACTTTTTAAATTGAATTACAATTAAGAAAATCTACCGCCAAAAGGCACGGGCGGAAATGAAAAGATCAAATCGATTTCTTCTTACTTTAATCTTGATCAATGCTAATGTATTTTAGACTGACACATTTCTTTCTCAAACATTTAACATCGGCGGTACTATGCTTTTTAAGAAAAGTGTAGATATAGATTTCCAAATGGTTTGCTATATTCCCTGTTTCCCTATCATCTTAAATGTGGTTATGTATGTTGATGCCTGATTATTGGTTTTAATCATGGGAGGGAGAAGTTGTAGTTTATACTTCGGTGGCTGATTGGTTTACAATCTGATGTCCAGCTTAATTTGGGACCATGCGAACATAGACAAAGGATTAGTTGCTACAAGCTAAGAGCGAAGTGGAATATGCAATCATAATTATAAAAGATTAAGAAACCTTAAAGGGATACGAAAAATGAAGAAAACCAACATAACACCAAGTACTAATAAAATAAATGCTAAATTGATTAAATCTTATTTTTTAAATATCCTTTGTAGATATATTATCTTTAATATTACTATTGTTTTTATAAATCGTAGAAAATGTGTTAACTGATAATTGCCCCTAGCGATCTCAGACGCTATCGACGAAAATACAAATGGTGTATTTATATGTTACTACCGAACTGCCATTTAATTTGCGTATTTTAACGGTTAACATATATATTTATATAATACACAGACCAGTAAATCTTATTTTTAATTTCTTATTTTTGCCCCCTTTGGGATTTCAGTGATTATTTTGTTCTTAGACTTAGACCTGTTTCTATTTTCTGTAAGGTTCTCGATGTGCCAGGAGTTCTGTATTGATTGTATATATATATATATATATATATATATATATATATATATATATATTAGCCATTCTAGGAATGTGTACAGTTTGTATTTTATAGGTTTTTTTTCGTTCCACGTATGCAACTATTGATTTTTGAAACGTCATAGGAACGGCCCAGATAAACCTTGAAACAAGAATGAGAGAAATTAGAATCAAAGGAAAAATAGAAGACAATTAGGTAAAAAGCTGAAATCTTAAGGAGCATACCCGAATACTAAGGAACTCTAATTAGCCACATTGAAGTTTAAATTGATATTAAGCAAATATATAAAGGAACGCTACCACATAACTCCAAGAGAAATGAAATTGCAAGAAATTGACTTAACTACCCCACCCACCAGAAAATAAAACAAACACACAGCCTGAATTTGTTAGCCTCCACTGATCCTACAAATTTGTTGATTGAAGGCTAAGTAGGATGGTAATACCGAGGTAGGATTACAATAACCAGATTTCAAATTTGTTGATTGAAGGCTAAGTAGGATCGTAATACCGAGGTAGGATTACAATAACCAGATTTCAAATTTGTTGATTGAAGGCTAAGTAGGATCGTAATACCGAGGTAGGATTACAATAACCAGATTTTAAATTTGTTGATTGAAGGCTAAGTAGGATGGTAATACCGAGGTAGGATTACAATAACCAGATTTTAAATTTGTTGATTGAAGGCTAAGTAGGATCGTAATACCGAGGTAGGATTACAATAACCAGATTTTAAATTTGTTGATTGAAGGCTAAGTAGGATGGTAATACCGAGGTAGGATTACAATAACCAGATTTCAAATTTGTTGATTGAAGGCTAAGTAGGATCGTAATACCGAGGTAGGATTACAATAACCAGATTTTAAATTTGTTGATTGAAGGCTAAGTAGGATGGTAATACCGAGGTAGGATTACAATAACCAGATTTCAAATTTGTTGATTGAAGGCTAAGTAGAGTGGTAATACCGAGGTAGGAATACAATAACCAGATTTCAAATTTGTTGATTGAAGGCTAAGTAGGATGGTAATACCGAGGTAGGATTACAATAACCAGATTTCAAATTTGTTGATTGAAGGCTAAGTAGGATGGTAATACCGAGGTAGGATTACAATAACTAGATTTCAAATTTGTTGATTGAAGGCTAAGTAAGATGGTAATACCGAGGTAGGATTACAATAACCAGATTTCAAATTTGTTGATTGAAGGCTAAGTAGGATGGTAATACCGAGGTAGGATTACAATAACCAGATTTCAAATTTGTTGATTGAAGGCTAAGTAGGATGGTAATACCGAGGTAGGATTACAATAACCAGATTTTAACTAGAAGGATGTGCAAAGTACTGGGGCATTCGGTGTTATTGTTACCTAAATGGCAGAGACAACCAATGATTGTTTCCAGCGAGCATTTAATCGTATTCTAATATTACGATTACGAAATATCATTTGCAATGCTTATCTAAAGACCTGGAGAGTACTGGGAATCTGGGGAAACTCAGTTTTGACTCAGACTCCAGGGAACATCAGCGATTATTTCTAGTGAGTAATCAGTGATAGTGGCGTGTTTTAGAACTCTTTGTGAGAACTACTACTACTAATAATAATAAATATGTTTAAATAAATGTTAAACAAAAAACAAAAAAATAATAATAAAAATGGTACCAGCCTAGGCTTAAGCCACACAAAATATTTGCATAGGGTCAAGAAGGATTAGAAGACCGAGGAGGGACAGCACAAACCAGACCTCCACTGGAAGTGCAGAGACTGCTAGGACCTTGGGGAGGCTTATAGCCACCCAAATCCTAGAGAGACCAATGGTCCTTACCAGCGAGAAATCAATGGTAACCGGCTGTTGTAATACTGCAAGCTTTTTTGCGGTGGCTTTCGAAAAGAGGTGGAGAATACTGGGAATCTGGGGAGACTTGGTGTCACTCAAACTCCAGGGAATACCACCGGTTGTCAGTGAGCAATCACTGATGACCTGAGTGAGAACTCCTAGTGAGTAAATAATAATAATAATACTTACAACAACGACAATCAAAATAATAATGAAAATAATAGAAAAAATACAAGTACAGCCAATACTGTGTGGGGAAAGTAGTAACTGGAAACGATGCATACGACTGCATTTCGAACACGTAGACAAATAGTAAAAACCTAAAGCAGAGACAGCAGTGGAAAACGAAAAAACACAAACATCCATGGACCATACGTGCAAACATATAACTCATACAATGGAATAACACGGATACTATAACAATACTGAAGAAAAGAGCTGAACTCTTAAGGAAAATCCTTGAATGCGGAAACCAACCCTCATAAGCTACGAAGACTAATCAGTCACATCCAAGTTGCAATAGGAATAATAAACACAACAAGAGCACCGCCACCACCACAACAAGAACGAAGGAACAGAAACTGCAATACATTTAATAAAATACTGCCCCCAAGAACGTTATGGCACAATTTTTGAGGGATACCACACAAAATAGTCGTTATGAGTCAAAGAGGATGCGACGATTTAAGAGGGAGAGCACTAACCAAACATCACTGGAAGAGTGCAGAGAATAATGATACCTTGGGGAAGCTTATTACCACCAAAATCCCATCGGAGACCAATGGTCGTTACGAGTGAGAAATCGATGAAAGGCGACTGTTGCGATTCTACCAGGTAAATTGCGGTGGTTATCGAAAAGAGGTGGAGAGTACTGGAGATCTGGGGAGGTTTGGTATCCCTCAAATGAACACCACCGGTTGTCGTCGGTGCACTATCACTGACGATGACTTTTGTGATAAATGATAGTGAGTACAAATAATAATCAAATTCATAACCAGTCATCTCCACCACTCGAAACAAACACACGTGTAGGTATCAGCCTCACTTGGTATTACAGAATGTAGTCGTCAACGACCAAGGAGGCGTGAAAGAACAACACATGAGAGCACAAATCAGATTTCCCCTGAAAGGTTTTAGCGAATGTTGGTAATTTAAAAAAAAGGTTGTTGTGATAACGAGACCACATTTACGGAGACGAACAAAATTCCGCTTTTGTTCAAAACTATTTATAAATGTTGTACTTCTAAACATGTATATATATATATATATATATATATATATATATATATATATATATACTAAGTATAATAGAAATAACGATAAGCGAAATATCGTAGAGTGATCTATCTTGATAAAATAAAGCTCAATACGTTGAGCAGAGCAATCAATTTGAAAGCAAGAAAGATGAAGATAAAAAATTGTACAAAATTACATAAAGTTACATAAATTAGTAAAAATGTTATTACATCGAAAGTTCAGATGCAAGCAGTTATATTAATCCTTAAACCATTGTTTTTCAAAGATAAAACTCTTCTCGTCAGAGGATAACATTTGGTAATATGGTATTTATAACAATTAAATATTACCTAGTTCCATTTCACTTTGAAAAATTGAAGAATAAAAAAACAGAAAAGGTTGGGGATAAAGAAATAAAAGGCCCGGGAGCAAAACATTGTCAGTATTGCGAGGTGATTTTTGAAGACGAAAGGGATGTTATGGTGTAGAAAGTTAATAGTAAAAGTAACAGTTTGTAGAAAGTTTTTTCAGAAATAAAAGGTGGACCCTCCACCTTTTATTTGTGAAAAAACTTTCTTCAATTCTACAAAAAAGTACAAAGGAAAGATAAAAGAGACGCAGAGAATTGAACATTCTCCGATGAGAAAACAGTGGCATGATCTATAATTATTGACCCTATCGATTCTCTTTGGTTAGTTCAGACTGTATTTACCAATTGAACGTTTTAATTTAAAGCCATAACTTCTGATTCGCTGTTTTGTTGTTATTTTTGCGTTGGTTTTATATCTTATATCCGGTGTTTTACTTCATATCTACACATTATCCTCATTTATATGTTAATAATTCTTTTGAACTCCGCTAAAGCGTAATTAATGAAACGCGACTATAGTTACGTAAGCTAAACTAAATGTTTATATATATATATACATATATATATACATATATATATATATGGGAAGAGAAGGATGAAAGTAATCCGACGTGATGGGAAAATGAAAAAGGAAAACCAAAAAATGGATCTTTTTTATGTGTACATCAACGTTTCGTCTTTATTTATATGATTTCATCAGGATGATAAAATAGAGAAAGAATGTCATGCAAGCACAGATACATGTAGGGTAGACATATTGGGAAAAATAGAATGAAATAGTGGCTAACTACTGGGTTGACGTCCGTATTTGTTGGAGAAATAGAAATGAACAAATACGGACGTCAACCCAGTAGTTGGCCACTATTTCATTCTATTTTTCCCAATATGTCTACCCTACATGTATCTGTGCTTGCATGACATTCTTTCTCTATTTTATCATCCTGATGAAGTCTTATAAATAAAGACGAAACGTTGATGTACACATAAAAAACATCCATTTTTTGGTTTTCCTTTTTCATTTTCCCATATATATATATATATATATATATATATATATATAACTTCTTTGTAATATAGTAGGAAAAATCCCAGCAGAGTGCTCGATTAATTAAGAATTAAAGTTAAAAATTAAGAGCATCATATTTATTTATTTTGGTACAGAAAAATGAGTACAACATTTGTACCGTCGGTTTCAAGCCGGACAATCTTAGCCATCTGGCTCTCTTCAGCTTCTGTTGTCATCTGTTTTGGAAATGTGAAGTCACATGACACTCTCGTTGTGACGCGTTATTTGCTCAGTGTGTTGTGTATGTTTGTTTGAATTTTAATTTAGTGTAATGAAACTGTTGAGATTTAAAACCGGAGGAGATGTGGAGAGATATAATAATATAAAATTAAAGTGAATAAATTTAAAAATAAAATAAAAATAAAATTTGAAATTAAAACATAAAATAAAAAGATAATAATTATGATAAAAATTTTTTTTAAAATTCTATGTAATTCTCGTTTGAATACCCGCGATGAAATCTTAAAGGGATGTATCCACAAGAGACAAGCACTACTCATAAACTGGACTGACCGATTTACATAATGTCTAGCTACGCCCTCCTTACTTCCCATCATTACTAATATAAAAAAATTAAAAAATACGAACAAACACCTCATCAACCCATATCCACATAAATTTCAAGAGCAAAAACTTTGACTTTCACAAAAATATTGAATTTATTTATCAGTCATTAGACTAATCAAACAAATCCATTAAAACAACCTTAAACCTTTATATTTCCAACAAAGTTACCTCCCTTAGATCCAGCAATTTCTTTATTAAAATTACTCCGGGATGTCTAAAAGAATTTTAACACGATATTAACTAACGGTTTTTCTTTTTAGAACGCACACATTCAAACCCCAAAACAGTAACGGCTAATGATACACATTCATAAAATTGGCTCACGGGAATTACATAGACATTTTTTTAATTTTTTTATTATAATTCTTATCTTTTTATTTTTATGTTTTAATTTCAAATTTTATTTTAATTTTATTTTTATTCCCTTTAAATTTATATTATTATATCTCTCCAAATCTCCGGGTTTACATCTCAACAGTTTCATTACACTAAATTAAAATTCAAACAAACATACACCACCCACTGAGCAAATAACGCGTCCCAACGAGAGTGTCATGTGATTTCACATTTCCAAAACAGATGACAACAGAAGCTGAAGAGAGCCGGATGGCTAAGACTTTCCGTGCTTGAAACCGACGGTACAAATGTTGTACTAATTTTTCTGTACCAATATATACATATATATATATATATATATATGTAATTATCGAGACTCTACTCTTGTGTATACGTTCATTAAGGTTTTGTCTTTATTTTATGACATTCCCTAGATGACTGATTTGAAGAAAAAACAATACTTGAAAACACGTTGTCCATCTATGACGGGAAAATAATTTTTGTAGGCGTTAGAATTTAAAATATGTTCAAAAAAGAAGTGCAAATACATTATTTTAACGTCATATACCGACCAGGTATTTTCAAATATTGATTTGTATGTATATCTTCAAATCAGTAATCTTGAAAAAGTCTCGAAATGAAGACGAAAGGTTGACGAACATTATCTTCGTTTTTTTTTTCATGACGGTGGAGTGTTGATGCCATGATCATTATCATATATATATATTATTAACACATAGTCGTATCTGATGAACCTCATTCCCTTGAAGATGAACCCGGATGGGTCTGAAAGTACTTGGGAGACAAATCCAAACTATGGCAAATGCATCAGCCAATTCCCCTTCCAAACTAAGATCCTGATTCGGACTATTGACAGGATCTACCAAAGGATATCTAGACATGAGTTGTCTCTTATATTCAACAATACTTGCCTGCAAGAGAAGATGCTGCCTATATATATATATATATATATATATATATATATATATATATATATATAGGTGTGTGTGTGTGTGTGTGTGTGTTCGTTTATTTTCTGAGTTATTGATTTTGATAAACGGATTTCATCATCGCGCTATCTATTCTTATACGGGTTCCGTGCAGCATGTTGAATACGTTTTAATGGGAATTCCTATCATTTTTGCATCTTCATCCTCAAGAAAGATGCAATCTTCGACTTCGTTCTAATTAACTTGTCAGAAGCCATCCTACCGCCGACCTCATCAAACTTGCAAAATCAACTACTTTTTGTATGACTTGAAAACTAACGTCAAAATGACACGTGCGTGAAAACGCGCGGCTTTTATTTTCGCGAGTTGCGTATTCGTTTAATGGGAAATCGTGACAACATTTATTCACAACATTGCATTTCTAGGAAAGTATCTAGGAGTTGTAGTCCTGAGGAGATCAAGATATGAAGCATTCCCTATTTATTTGTTTCTGCAGAACGGAAAGGGTAAGACACATGGTCAATTACTCATGTGAGGAAGATCAAAACAAAAATATTGATTACGGCACGAAGGATTTTTCCTTTCAATGACGAAAGACAAACATATAAAGTGTAATATCAAAACAGATACGTCGTTAAAATGTTATTTTGAACTTAAGTGTGACGCACTGATACACGGGGGCGCTTTAATGTACACCTTAGATTCTTCCTTCACTGACCGAGAACAGAACATTTTTACCTCTTTTTCAAGCATAATATAATACCACCATTTTTAACTTTTTGCGCAGTTCTTAGCATTTTTGTTGTACGCTGCAAGTTCTTAAGCTACACTGGTTGGGCAGTAGGGGGAAGGAAAATCATTGTTTTATCGTATAGTAATCCTTTCTAAATTGACAGATATCCGGGTCAGTTTAGTAGTCCCATTTACTCATAGCAACTTTTGATCGTCTTATTCCCGTTCTTGAGCGGCTGAGTGTTTCCCACTAGAGCAAGTTGAACTGAAGTATAAGAACACAACTACACTTTATATCAATTAGATGCTCTATAGTATGAATACAAATTAACACATTAACCATGATCGCAGACTTACACATTGGTCTTAATCAAAAGCTAACATTTTTGGTTTGATCTCGCATGAATAAAAGTGATGTTGGAAGACACGAAATAACCAATGATCCTACGTTTAAGTCTATATAACCACCCTGTGCAATGAAAATATGTATTTTAATGTATGAAACGCCTTTCAACAGTTAAAAAGCGTTTCACTCAAGTAAGGTTGAATCAATGACTGATCATTCTAGAATAAAATTAAGAGTCTATATTTATCTCCTTCTCACTGCGGGAAGATATCACACCAAGTAAGAAAATAGGAATTAAAACTAAGAGAGGATAACTCTGGCAGAATGAAATTGCCTGGACAACCACGTGGACATTCCTCAGTAGGGACGCATCGGTCGCTTAGAAATAAAACTTCTCAATGTGTGAGAAGGCAACGCCTGAAAAGGGCGATACCTCATACCGACAAAGAACAAGTCATCCTCAGAAATAGCAGAAATTCTACTGGTCTGATTCTGGTATAGACTTACCGCGAACTCATAATAATAATTAATATGTTTTTGTTTATTTAATCTTATCAGCAAATGAGTGGGATCTTGTATTTCTTAATAACACACTAATACGAAAACGTTGTTAAATGTAGACGGTGGAAACACTTACGTTATTGACTTTCTACAATATACTTTTTATAGAGTGGAGAAGGCATGAAGTAAATTGAAAGTACGGAGCCGCTTGGGGACCCCTATGAAATAAATTGTCAAACTCACTTTCGAATTCTGCCAGTATATCTAGGCTTAAGTACTAAGTTTTTTTGGTTAAAATACATTGTGTTTTTTTTTTAAATTAAGTTGAAATGACATAACTGCTGCATTTCTACAAAGAATGAAACTAGCTACCGGAACAGTAGCAGAAACTCGCTATGAAGCGAGCTGATAACAGAAGATATTGTTGTTTGCAAGAAACAGCTTATCTTGTGGGCTGATATATATATATATATATATATATATATATATATATATATATATATACTAGGCTGTTTTACCGATGGAATATTTCATTTCAGCCTCCAGACAATGTCGGGTCATCAGGAGAGAATACGTACCGTTTCACCGCCTTTCTCTCGGCGTATCGGCCCCATTATCTGAATCGCATTTCAATCTAACTGTTCAATGAAACAATTAAAAGCACCCTGACTTTTCAACGGCTTAGCATCTCATGTGTCGTTTGAGGATTCAGCGTTTGGTCTGTTTTTGTTTTTAACGGCTGAGCGTCCTACGTCTTTGTTGTGAGAATACGTTCTCTTATATCAAAGAGAATTTTAAAAACAATGTTTTATTTTTATAAATAAATAAATTAAAATAAATAAAATAAGTAAATAAATAAATAAATAAATAAAATAAATGTAACTAAATACTTAAATAAATAACAATCCTAAATTATCCAAATAGTTAAAGAGAGATAATTCCTAAATAATTTTGAATAATAAAATAATGTTTTCCTCTCACAGAGATAGTTATACAGCGGGCACGTTTTAATATATCACCATGTGATATTCCTTTTTACCCAGAGCCACCTTGTTTTTTTACGTTTTCCAACTCCCTCTGTCGTCTGTTTTTCCTGACTGATCGTTTTGTAGATTCCCCTTTTTCACCATACAATGCCACACAAATCCGGTATATAACATGACCCCATTTTTCCAACGGTTGATCATATTTCTTTCTATCTAATTCTTTATGTAGTTCATTTCTTATTGTATGGTCAAGCATGCACCATTCTTCAGAACTGCTGACCGGTGGGAATCTTAATCTGGGAAGTTTCATCTCACTCTTTGGCGCAACTGCATGGATATCCTCGACACTGTTGGTTGCGTCCTGGCCTTGGTTTTCCGACGTCTTATCTGTGATAACATAACGCCGATTATGAGTCAGTGGGTGAGAAGCACATCCCATCTTGCTTTGATGAATCTTCATTCCTTTTTAGGGGTTTAGATGTCCGTCCACAAACGCATTGGAAGTCCGTGTATTTACTAAAATTAAGTCATCAGGTATGTTGACGTTGATTCGCCAACCTAACATGTTGCTTATAAAAACAAATGTTTTTTTTTTACTAAAGTTCCGCACTGTATAATGAAGACTCCCAGACATAGACATTCCTTTGAGATGAAGATATAGCATGATTATCAGCGATCGCTTATTTTGGTAAAACACTGGCGGCATTCCCCGAAGAGTAAATAACAGCAAATTCCAGGTACTTTTCGCTAATTTAAATAACCATTTAACATTATCTAGCGTTAACGCAACAGTTGCATTTTTGTTTGTGCTAGCTCCTTTTGTTCTAAATAGACAGGGGTATCACTGAGTTATAAGGCTCACGCTCCAATAAAAGTCCGCGATGTAGGAACAATATTATTTTTTTTTAATTAAAATCTCTCAAAACAAAGCTTTAAAAATATTTTTTTTAAGACAGTTTACCCAGACAAGGCAGGCCGCCACTGTAGACGTAAGGGGCTACAGAGAAGAAAGAAAAGGGAGAAGGTTGGAGGGCAACCTAAATAAGGATCTACGCAGCGAGATGTCTTGATTTAAAGTGCTAAAAACGAAAAAAAATACTAGGTCAAAAACTAGCCAGTGATTAGTGTTAGATGGATGGATTCCCACCCAGAAAACAAAGTATCCCCTCTTTGTCAGAAACATCATTCATAGAATGTGAAAACTAAAAGTAAACAAATAGGGAAACTTGGGTTATGAGGCTGCCGAAAGTAAACCCGAGTTAGTCACTTTCTACTCTCCTCGAACTATCGGACTACTTTTACAGTGCCCACGTGATTTCGGTTTCCGCATGACCATTATCCTGACCATTATCATCTAAGGCATCGTTGAGACAAGACGTATCTTTTGGTTTACTAATAACGCAGAAGACATCGAAATCTACCAGATTACATGGCGCCCATTATAAAGATTAACTCTTCGGCTATTTTGTGTATGTCCTAACGGGGCATTGCTTATCAAGGTCCAAAGGCAACTAAATAATAAGGATTCATGAGTTTCTTAAGTGGACGATAAAACAACACTGTGAGAATTGATAATGATTGTTGACACTGAAGAATTTAACTATTCAAGGGGACGGCTCAACAAGAGTTTAACTTGAAAACAACCATGTTGTAGTGAGCTGGTAAGCAGTCCCATGGTATTGTATTTAAATGACGTGTATTTATTTGAAAATACTTTTCTCATGAAAGATCTGTTTAGTTATAGATTCACAGATAAAGAATGGACAATTGTGTATATTGATTGTTGCTAGACGAGTGTCCTTAATTCATTTGTAGAACATTCCAAATCAAATGGAATTTCTATGTAAATCTCGATATTGATGATTGTCTATTAATTCGTCTTTGTTTTTTTAATTATTAGATCCTATTACAATTAGAATATAGAATGGATATTATACACGTCGCCATCTCTTTTAAACTGCGTTAGTCCCCTTTATTTCTAAAAGGTGTGTTCCTACTTCTGTTTTTTTCATTTTACTTCGGTAATTTCTCAGAAATCAGAGGGCACCTCTTCCCGGGACAAACACTTGATTTGTATACGAGATATCTGAATGTCCAATTTAAGCAGTAAACCCCCCCTAAGTAGTTAAGCGTTGTTAGTAAAACACTTTAGACGATTAATTGTCGTCTCATCAATTGACAAGTTAACTATATTATAGCTCGTCTTTATTGTGTTCTTTCTTTATCTTGCCTGGTTCCAGGACCAGAATGCACCAGGTTGAGTGGAGTATCTATCAAAGGACAAACTAGATGTAACCTTACTCTGAGACAACGCACCATTTTTCGTATGAATAGGTGTGTAGCTATGTCGAGGGGAGTTTTAGGGCTTCGAATACTATGTTATTTTTAATAATTTGTCAAGGTTTAATTGTTGGGTGAAATATTCTCATGGCAGATTTTTGTGAGAAACCATTTTACAGAGAGATCATCGTAAAAATTTAAACTGTTTCTTGGATAGTCCATATTTAAGACATTCCATTTATCACTGGTGCCACCCTATTTTTTTTTTACGAAATAATTATATATTTTCCAACTATCCAGACACACGTATGTAAACTGTTCGGTGCCGACCAGAAGTTTCTCTTGATTAGTTACTACACAAAAGTGAAAGGGGTGAGGCCACACTTTTCTGAAGATTACTCCACTTACCCTTGATCCTCAACTTTCTTTGTACCAGCAGAGCATACGTCCACGACAATCAGTCTGACAGTTACTCTTGCGCTGTCCGACTTAGTTAAGGTACTGTTCAGTCCTAGTAAGGTACTTCTCCAGGTTTAACCTTCTCTCTCAAAAGGGGGTTGTTTATTGCTGATAACTTAATGTTCTCCTAGCAGAAAATGCCGACGCACTTCCTCATGCCTTTTTCGTAGGACAGAGTACACTTACACTAGTGCGCTGGCATTTCAGAACCACACTTAGCCTTGTGTCATACCTCCTAAGAAACAGGTAAATATTCTAACTTTGTCATGCATTTGTCTTAGTATCCGGCATCTGTACTTCAAACAGTTTACATTACCATTATTATACAACCTATTTGCGAGTGGTCATTGTAGCGTGGCCATTGAGTTAGGTTTCCTCACTCGACGATTTTCTAAATGTTTCATCGCTTACGCTAGATAGAAAATACAATGTGTCTTTATATGTCACCCTTAAGTTGGAAATAGTATAGGTTGTTAGGTTTTCTTCGTTTGCTACTGATATATTCACCAGTTATCAACGCCAAAGGAGACTTGATGATAAGGCTTAATCAGACAGGAAGAGAATGAAGCTTAAATATTGGGGATACCATGGGAATACTATCATTGATAAATGGAATAAATTGATTATTGCTTATTTTTCAGACGATTATATATTCTGTCAAGGCAGGAAAAAGGGTCTAGGGACTTATCTGGCTCTTATATAGGTAAATGATTGCAGCTGGAGTTATAACCGTATGAGTATTCAGTATTATATTATGTGTTAGACAGATTAATGAAGATGAATATGGTGTTCGTTGTTGTAGAAGACGAGCATTTCTATTGGTTTATCACAATTGAGTTTCCAAAAAGCAGACTGGGTGAGGACATTTCGTTTTAGATTCGTTCACATATTTTTTAGAGAGTTTTCCTAGGTTTGTTTAGTTGAAGTAATTCACTCGTGACTTTGAAATATCATTTCCGTTTAAAGGTCACGCGCCCCAAACGTGTAGATGAAATGGACGCGCCTCAGGAATATCCGTACTTGTTTGATTATTTTGTTGCTTTTATTTTGTTCTATTTTTTCTTCGAAATAATTATGTTAGGGCACTTGCCAAAACTTCACGAGGCATACGAGATCTTAAAAATAAACTGAGGAGTCGCTACGAAAGCGGAAAACAAGCATTTGGCGAAATATCCTGGAATTCTAATGGAAGCCTACGGTTTCCGGCTCTACATTCTTATTGCGTTCTAGAAATAGTATCTATATATATATATATATATATATATATACACACACAACACAAAAGATACAGTTACACATCCCCGAACGTTGCTTCTGTCTGATTACAAACAAAGGAAATATAATACTATATCTTCTTCAAGGGCAAATGTAACGACACGCATTATATAATTATATATAATTATATATAATTATATATATATATATATGTGTGTGTGTGTATATATATATATATATATATATATATATATGTGTGTGTGTGTATATATATATATATATATATGTGTGTGTGTGTATATATATATATATATATATATATATGTGTGTGTGTATATATATATATATATATATATATGTGTGTGTGTATATATATATATATATATATATATATATATATATATATATATGTGTGTGTGTATATATATATATATATATATATATATATATATATATGTGTGTGTGTATATATATATATATATATATATATATATATATGTGTGTGTGTGTATATATATATATATATATATATATATATATATATATATATTATTTCATGTATCCACATAAAATGTTATAGTGAAAAATAATACTTTGTGTAGACTTTTGACGCCAAATAAATTACGCGAGTCTCTTTCTACTAAATCGCTATTTCAATAGAAACTGCTCGACTGAGCTCCAATCGGTTGTTCCTCGCTATTAGACATTTAAAACAAATACTCGTCATTCTATCGTCACGAAAAGAAAATGTATTCTCAGTATGCGTCCATCGTCGAGAGATTTTCAGAAAATTTTCTTTGCAAGACTGTCCCGTCAGTGGAATACGTTATAACGGACTGCTTACCCGCACACAACAACATGGTCGTCTTCAAATCCAATGTCGACAAATATTTGTTACACTTAACCATAAGATAGCAAAATGTCCATTAATCAATTTCAATCTCATATTTTTTATCTTTCAACAAACCATTACTTCTATCTTATTAAGCTTTTATCCTCGAGTAACTTTGCGCCTTATGAGGAAACACATTACTAAAACAAAAAAATAAAAACATTATGTATGTTTTGTAATTTTTCAGAGCAATACTTATAATTTGTATTATTAAGATTACTATTTTAATTTTAACTATCAACATCCTTGATTTTATTCTTTACAATCATATAAAATATTGAGACAGAGAATGTGATGATAACTAATAATTGATAAAATGTCTCTTCTCGAAATCAGCATGCACACATCAGGAAGTTTAATCGAACGTCCATCTGGTTCGGCAGGCTGAGAGCAGGCTCAATCTTTCAACGAATAATGGTGATAGTGAGGCGCTCGTGAAGCCAAGTAAATTCACGATTGTCCTCGGTGTAACGACTCATTTACAGAAAGGATCTCTCGAGGAAGTCGAGCGTTATGGGGCCTATCACTCTATTCGTCTCCACAGCGATCTGTTGAAACAGAAATCTGTCGAGATCATCGGCATATTTTGACCACTTGTAGCTGCCTGCTGACGCTGCAGACTGTACAGGGTTTGTTGCCGATGCTTCCACTGATGAGTACGCAAAAGTGTCTATTTTATTAAAGGCTCCTTTATCACCCTACCTAAGAGGGAGAGACTAGTGGATAATGCACCAGCCCAAGTGTGGTAAAAATACTCTATATATGGACAAATAGGGGATTAGTATATATATTTAAATTCCCGAAACAATTTTTCATGGTAAACAACTGATGATTTCTTAAAATAGTGTTAGAAACAAACTAATATAATAACTGTAAAAAATAAATTGACTTACATGAGTGATTTACCACTGAAAGACTTGGTACTATAAGTTTTTTTTGTTTTTATTAATATAGTTTTAATGGTTGAGAAACTTCCGAGACTAATATATATATATATATATATATATATATATATATGCTACTGGAAGGTGTGAATAAGGGATAAGTAGACATATAGGATACTGGAAGGTGTGGGACGTTTTCCAGCCTAATAGTGGACTCCCACCTTCTTTGCAACAGACTTACCTTCTATGTATGGTTTTCAATTAATGTTACCTGTGAATATGAAGCCGAATTTCAGATTTTAAGGTTGAGTTCTATTAACGATTACTCTTTCAGTATCGAAAATTGCATTCTAAAATAACATCTATATTCTTTTATTTCTTTTTGCAGCGGAGGGGGTAGTAGAAAGCCACCATCTGCCCATGCATGGAGTATTGTTGCCACATCTTGGTTGGTGTACTATCTAGTCTTTCCCTCCGTGACAAGGTCCAAAAAAGAGTCGCCAACCTAATAGGTCCCTCACTGTCAACCAAGCTCCAGTCTCTGTCCCATCGCCGCAATGTAGCATCCTTGTGCTTATTTCACAAATACTTCAATGGATTGTGCTCCGATGAATTGGCTGCACTGGTGCCCCCTCGACGTAAGTTCACTAGACCAAGTCGACAATTGACTCAGCCCATCCATTCACTGTGGAGTTTCCCAGATGCCGGAGAGCTTTCGACTCAAATAGCTTCTTTCCTCGTGCTGCTGGCCTCTGGAAAGCCCTCCATGCCCCCTGTTTCCCCGTCAGTACTGACATGAAGAAATTTGAAATTAATGTAAACAGACATCTCTCTGCGCAGATCCCAATTTAGGTTGCCCCCCCCTCCCCCGACTTTCCCCTTTTCTTTCTTCTTAGTAGCCGCTTACGTCTACAGTGGCGGCCTGCCTTGTCTGGAGTGAACTATGTAAAAAAAAAAGGTGTTCTGCTGTCATGACACTTCCAGGGTAGTGTTTGTTTTACTTTCAGGAGACAGTCTTGTTAAGCATTAGCTCCTCGCTTTGGTGGGGTTAGTGTAGTATCTGTTCGTTTGTTATACCATCTTCCAAGTATTAAACACATTTGTTTTCATTGGTTGCGGATAGTGTATTGTTAGTTATGCTATTAGGAGACAATCTTTGTATAAATTATCTCCTCGTTTGGCTTGGGAGGGTATAGTGTAGTATCTGTTCTGTGTCATGATACCAACCTCTTAGAAATTAAATAATATTTTTAGATAACCGAATACTGTAATCTTCCCAAGCATCACCTCCTCGTTTGAATGTCAGTGTATTATATGTTATGTTCGTTCTGTATGACAGCAGGATACCAAACTCTCATAACTATACGACCAAAGGGAGCACATACTTGCTAGTCTCTTTAATAGAAGAAGATTAATTCACTCCAATTAACAACAACAAATAAAGAGAACAAATATTTTTTGAAGTCTGACAATTCATTTCCCTTTTTGTATCCGTGTTATTTTATTAGTTCACATCAGAGCGAATTTACATTAATAAAATTGGGACCAATAGCACATTTTTCGGGTCGATTAAATATCGCATTATGTCATAATAGATGTTAACAAAAGAAATTGTTTTCCCTGCAGAAGTTTTCTCCTCCAATAAAATAATTCATAAGCGAAAATTGCAATAAACACATATGGACCGTAAAGAAATAAAAGTTATCAAAGAGCCGTTTTTTTATTTTATTGTCATCTATTTTTTCAGATATGGAATTGCATTCTCATTTGAGGCTTAGTCCGTCTGTTTGTCGAGAAATAAGCTTGTCCAGATCGAATTCGAAATAACATCTTTTTGATGCGTCCACACATAAGAGGTTAACTATATCCGGCAGTCACATTTCAGTTTTAGTGCGCCGATTAAAAGAACATTTATTTTCAAGAGAATCACTCAATACATAGTCTACAGAAGGATTGCGTAATTTTGAACAAGGAGAGAAAATGCAGTTCAAATTCCGAGGTATACTAACTAAATCCAAAATCTAGCAGACTTGGCACTTGCATGAGCCAACTTACCGCTGGAAATTTTTCAAAAACAAAACAGTATTCAAGTATATAACAGTGAACAAAAACAGTTGAACATAACTTTAATTGTGAAATATAAGCTGTTTACCATGTAACTGTTTCAGAGATTTAAAAACAGTTAAGTTATACAATATATGGCTCTCCAGTTGTACCGATCATTCAGAAAAATAAATTAATCAATACATAAAAAAATTGAAAAAAATTAAATATAAATTAAATAAGTAATTAAACTCATAAAAAACAAAACAATCAATTATAGTTTTAGTTTTATTACATTTGCTGCGGATATTACGATTTACTGCGTTATATGCAATATTGCCAGCCACACGTTTTTTGAAATTTGGAAAAACCTACGATTTTACAAAGATGTCTTACCCGAAATATATTATGGAACACGGTCACACAGATTACATCAGTGTTGAAGTCTTGTCTAATCAAGTAAGATTTGCTATATGAAAAAAGAATTATTAAAATGTTTTTGAAAAATATATAACTAAAATAACTTGTGTTTGTCTTCTCAACACCAACATATTTCCATTTCTTGCATTGTGATAGCCTTCTAATACCCCCTCTCTCATATATATATATATATATATATATATATATATATATAATCACCTGTCTCAATTTAAAACACACGTTAGGCTAAAAGAATAACACTCTAAACAATAAACCTAAAGTAGTAATATACAACAAAAATAGATAAACAGGCAACTTCTGTAATCAGTAATTTAGTTGTATTTAACACATACCGTTACAAACTTCGGCAGCCTCGTGACTCTCGCTTCCCGTATTCTGTCATTTAGTCTTCACATTTTATAAGCTATGTCTTTGACAAAGGAGGAATAATTGCTGTTTTCTAGACGGAAATCTATCAATCTAACACTTTGGCTTGTTTTTTACCTGTAAGTAGTATTTCTAACTCTTTTTTTAATAAAGTGGCTTCATGCCTTGTCTGGAGCGATTTCCATGACAAAGAAAAAAAATCACAACCATATATTCGGCCGTCGTAAACACGGTAATTATCCCAAACGCTACAACTTGAAAAAATACACCGAACGATAACAGCGGTGATCATTACCGCTTCTTTTCATTTTTCGACGCTGGTCATTTAAAATGGATTGTAAGGATTTATTTAAACAGTATAAGCATAGCCGTGTCAATGAAACTGTGATAGATCTCTGGAATGTGTAATTTAAATTAGTAAAATACAAATTTTTTATTATAACTTTCGGACTCTTACGATCGAGCACTTTATTTTATTCAGCAAACCTTCGATACACACATAATATATATATTATTTCATTTTAAAAATTCGCCCCTTAATAAAGTAAGAATCAGCTGAAAGGTTAGAAAATTCTCTAAATTAGTGTTTAATAAATATGGTTTAAAATTCATGAAATCCGGGTATACCTATTTGATGTTTTAAGAGGGTTATGTCGCCATCGGTCACTTAATGGTTGAAACACGTACACATTCGACACAATTAGGAACAATTGAAATTTACATTGTCTTCACATTCCAATTTTATCTATATGATATAAATCTCATCATAATAGGATATATTAGAAGTTTTAAACGAGGTTTGCCCCCGCCATATTTTCTGTAGAGAACTTAGAGAGTCGGTAATAGCTCAATTGTCTACCCCAGAAGATGTTCTATATGTAATTTAAATTTGATAAAAATGGGATATATTTGAAGTTCGTAAGGAGTCATGCCGTCATAGTTCGTTTTCTGGATGTAGTTACAGATTTTGGAATAGTTGTTTTTTCCCCCGGCATATTTTACATATAAATACACTTTCAGATTTTATGTGAATGCTCTTATATTTCTTTCTACGGAGAAACATAACACATGCATCGAGTTTTATATAAAAAGGAATGTGTTAGGTTTCTATCTTAGCTTGAATCACTTCCTTACGTTTAGCCGTAGTAAATTTTAAATTTCAAAGATTTACCGACGAGAAAACACGTGAATCTAGGTAGTGAGACCTTCGACCATAAACACTCGCATAACCCCCCTCCTCTTCACTCAACATTTACAGGCGTGTCATGATCTTTAGATTTCAAACATATCAGACTACACATCCAGACGCTTGCCAATACGTATTTTTTCGGTCGATGAGAAGATTAGAAAAAAAGAGGAATATGGCTTATTAAAAGAGTAAGATGGCTTATTAAAAGAGTAAGATGGCTTATTAAAAGAGTAAGATGGGTTATTAAAAGAGTAAGATGGCTTATTAAAAGAGGAGGATGGGTTATTAAAAGAGGAGGATGGGTTATTAAAAGAGGAAGTTGGGTGATTAAAAGAGGAAGATGGGTTATTAAAAGAGGAAGATGGGTTATTAAAAGAGGAAGATGGGTTATTAAAAGAGGAAGATGGGTTATTTAAAGAGGAAGATGGGTTATTAAAAGAGGAAGATGGGTTATTAAAAGAGGAAGATGGGTTATTAAAAGAGGAAGATGGGTTATTAAAAGAGGAAGATGGGTTATTAAAAGAGGAAGATGGGTTATTAAAAGAGGAAGATGGGTTATTAAAAGAGGAAGATGGGTTATTAAAAGAGGAAAATGGGTAATTTAAAGAGGAAGGTGGGTTATTTAAAGAGGAAGTGGGGTTTTTTAAAGAGGAAGAGGGGTTATTTTAAAGAGGAAGATGGGTTATTTAAAGAGGAAGATGGGTTATTTAGAGAGGAAGATAAGTTATTAAAAGAGGAAGATGGGTTATTTACAGAGGAAGATCGCTTATTAAAAGAGGAAGATGGATTATTAAAACAAACAAAAATACAAAAACAAACATGGCGATGCAGCACACAAGAAGCAGAGAGTGATACGGGAAAAGTTAATATAACATTACATAGTTTTCTGTGTATCTTTACGGAGTTGCAAAAATTAAGGCTGAGATAGGAATTTTTGCTGACGACACCACGCTCTACTCTCGTCATGTGGGCAAAACCGACGCGCACATATCCGAGACAATGGCTGCATCCTTAGAAAATTACCTCCAGTCTGTAGTGAAATGGGGTCAAAAATAAATGGTAACTTTTAATGCCGCAAGGGCAAAACGACTTTCCTTCAATAACTACAATAAACCCCTTTCAACCACCGATTGTCATGGGAAATTGCACCCTGCCCGAGAGTTCATCATTAAAACTCCTCGACCTAACTTTCACAGATAACATAAAGTGGAATAAATACATTGAAAACATTGCCAGTGCTGCTGCAAAGAAGGTGGACTCTCTCTACCGTGCCAGTAACTTTCTCACACCTGGCATTATCCTATATCTCTACAAATCCACCATCCGCCCATACATCGAGAATTTTTGCCACATCTAGGCTGGTGCATCGTCCGCTAGTCTCTCCCTCTTGGACAAGGTCTAAAAAAGAGTCGCGAATTGATAGGTCCTTCACTATCCACCAAGCTCCAGCCCCTGTCTAATCGCCGCAGTGTTGCTTCCTTGTGCCTGTTTTACAAGTACTTCAATGGATTGTGCTCTGATGAGCTTGCTGCTTTTGTACCCCCACGACGTAAATTCACTAGACCAACCCGACAATCTGCTAAATCCCATCCATTCACTGTGGAGGTCCCCAGATGTCGAAGAGCTTTCTACTCCAAAAGCTTATTTTCTCGTGCTGCTGGACTCTGGAACTCCCTGCTTTCCTCACCTTACTGACATGCAGAAATGTAAAACTAATGTAAACAGAATCTCGCTGCGCAGCTCCTTAATTAGGTTGACCCCCCCAAAAAAAAAAAAATAACCTTCAGTTCTTTTTCTCAGTAGCCTCTTACGTCTATAGTGGCGGCCTGCTTTGTTTTGGGTGAACTATGTTAAGAAAAAATATTTAAATGCATTTCAACTAGTTTTTATTTAGTGAACAAACTAGTTATTCTATTAGTTGTTCTGGTTAACAAACACGTTATTTGTTTGAATTCAAACGCGATAAACAACATTTTTACAATTACGAAGCTCTAACTACAAATAGTATTGCATTTAAACATTTGACCCCATGTCAAAATCATATTTTACATAACAGCTTGCTTGCTTGCGATTGAAAAAAATGTTTAGTCAATAAAGGCGTAAATTATTTTAATGCCATTTTAACTAGTGTCTATATTGGTTTTTCTGGTTAGTGAACACTTTATTAGCATTATTCTTTTCTTCATATCTATTTACATTATACCCTCCTACACACACACTCGATGAAAGATAGGGAGGTGACGGTGGTTAAGTGGATAACGAAACAGACTGACGATCTGGTGTGCCAAGTTCAAATCCAGTCGAATCCATAATACCACTTCTATTTAGCGATGTTGGTAACCATTACGTTTTTTTCTGCAAGAATGCCGATAACAGTCAAAACGATCTACAACGTTGTACCATTCTGATACGCATACACATTTACTAAATGAAACACAGCAATGCGTATTCATTTTATATTTAGTGTGTTACACCTCTAACATGGAATAATGTCACTGAAGCGTACATAGCTACTGTGATGAAAGACAATGTTATATGATGCAGCTTAGGTATGGGGATATGGGCAGCCAGATTATTGTTCATATTACATTTGAATTTCTGCATGTTGGTACGCTCGGGGAAACAGAGAGCAGGGAGAGGATTCGAAGGGCAAGCGGTACGATGAAAGAAGCTATCAGAAAGAATAGAACTTATTCCGGCATCTACGGACCTCTAGAGAGTGTGATCGTGCTGATCATTGGGATATTCGAGTGGAATTAGGATAGATATTCTATTTTGCATAATGTCCAAGCGTCTAGTGGTTACTGCACAAGTTCAGGTGTGGCAATAAGACTCGATGGTGTCTTTGTAGATATATATATAATACTACAAAGAGTAAAAAGGGATCTCGCACAATAAAGTGAGCCTGGATTTTGTAGCTTTTCAATGTAATTATTCTGCTCTATGTTGCCTTAAAATGTCAGATCGAGGACTTTAAACGTAAAAGTCTCAAGAGGGGTGATATCATCTATGGCAATCGCGGGTTGGAAAGGTTTCTTGTAGTTTTTAGATGAACAGAGATTCGCCTTGGTAGCATTAAATGTCACCACATATTTTCTGCCACATTGTCCCACAGAGTTTCTAAACATGCAATCGCTTCGTCGATATCGGAGTTATTCAATAAAAATAAGGATGAACAGTTACGAAAACCTTTCTTAAAATACCCTTATTTATTTTCAAAGATAGTTATTGTGCTATCCGGTTTCACAAAGATATTTAAATGAACCAAACTAGAAAGAAATATATATATATATATGCGTGCATAGAGAGGGGGTACCAAGTGACGGCTGCATCTATCCCTCACGCTTTCATCTTCCAACCTTATATCTCTCTATCATTCATTCTGCTTACCGGATCCTTTCTTATTCTTCCCCCTCCCCCACTGCGATCACTATCTCGCGACGGCAAATTTACTGTTTTATTGTTTTTCAAAAACCCACTTTTCTACGCATAATCGCAAGAAAATTGATGTATTATTTCTATTCATGTTTTTCTTATTCTAAAAGATAAATCAATTTGTATCGAAATTAAGAAAAAATATATAAATATTTATCTATTCATATGAATAAATACGGAAGTGTGTGTCCGTGTACAATAACTTATGAAAGAAATGTATATTCTTTAAAATATTAGTTTCAAATAACGAATTTTGCGAAACGATAAAAAGTGTACAAAGCCAACAAGTATATATATATATAGTCTCGGAAGTTTCTCAACCATTAAAACTATATATAAAAAAAAAGAAAAACAAATTTAGTCCCAAGTCTTTCAGTGGAAAATCACTCATGTAAGTCAATTTATTTTTTACAGTTATTATATTAGTTTGTTTGTAACACTATTTTAAGTCATCATCAGGTGTTTACTATGAAAAACTGTTTCGGGAATTCAATATGTATATATATATATATATATATATATATATATATATATATATATATATGTGTGGGGGGGTCGTTTGTTTTTTTTTTTAGCTTTAAGAAATTGTAGTCATAAATTATATATGAAACATTCACAGGCGCACCTTTTACGAATTCATATGAATATTACGAAATCTTGCCAAGCATATTTCCTCGGTCAGTTATCCCAGTACCGCGGTTAATGTAGTTTCAGAGTATATTACTCCATCTTGAAACTGTGTAGGTGTTTTTGATATATTTCCATTCAATTGACGTCCGGCGCGAACTCAGTGTCTACGATAATATTCTATGATCTTAGGACAGAACGTATGCAATTCGATTCTCGCCTTTCGACCAACAAAGTATTTTAGTTCCAGTGTCACGTTCCGCAGGTCATTGACATTGAATGCTTTCATTTTAATTACATGCTTATTGATCCGGCTTTTCCAACTTTAATGTATCGTACTAGAAATTTCATTTATTGTATTTAAATATAATCGCATATGAAATAAATGTATTTATTATATAACGGATTAACTGGACCATTAATTAGTATTATTAGCTGTTATCTAGTTGGGAAATCCCAAAACAGACATGTGATCTGCTGCCAATATTTCAGAAACATTCTTCCTTGTTTTATCTATTTTTTATCGTTTTTCATATTTATGCTGAAGAAATAGCATGTTATATACAGTGGAAACACTTTGTAAATGCGAACCGTCTTTTTTGAAAAAAAAAGAAAAAAGCAGAATTAGTTAAGACAAAGTATGGGCAACAGTAAGCGTAAGAACACAGTGTAATTTGTTAACAATCTGGCTGTAAAAACATGCAGATGTTTTAATGTAATGTGAACAAACATCTCGCTGCACAACTAACCACTTCAGATGACACTGTAAGTATGCCCCCCCCCCCTGATACAAAGTAGCCCCTTACGTTTCAGGGGCAAGTAATTTATTCGGTGTGAATGAAAGTTTTTAAAAAATGTCGGGCGTTGTCTTATTTTTTCTCAGCGAATGAATTCAAGTAGAAAATAAACCTCTTAAAGAATGTTGGAGTTAATTATAGTCGAGATAGTTTTTTGTGCGCTTCATAGTGTAATTGTATTGAGCGAAGAATGTTTAAAAGGATTTACTTCAGTTTCAGAAAAAAAATTGTGGTCGTAGTGAATAAGGAAGTGTTAAAACAACAGCTAATTAATACAGTAAATATTGCGGTTCTTTGATAATACCGCGGAACCAAAAATGCTGGGTCACGATATATTTTTAGCTGTTTCTAAAGAAAAAAAAACATACTTTCTCATGTAATAAACGTGCGATTTTTGTTTATATTTGCTATGTAATTATCAAGGCAAGGTACACCTCAAGCAAAGTATAAAGAGAAATACTATATTTATTTTTACTAATAAATCACAACTAATTAAGGCTTAACATACTTGAGTTAAAGTTAGATAGATTAACAGCTAAATGATGGTAAATACTATGAGAAGATTGAACATCTCTATCCGACTCTTGGCCTCAAGCTTAAAGTGTAGTATCTGTTCCGATGGATACTGCACCCCATAGACTAATATTGTCTTGGCCTTCGGGGCTTGATTTACGCCTGTCTATGGGCCTGCCCTGTGCAGTTTTAGGAGGTCCACCCTCCCAGGCTTCGCCTCCCCTCTTTGGAGAGGAGTAAGTTTATTGCTTACTGTCTGAGGCGCCCCTACCAGGGAATACCAACGGGGCTGCCCAGGCAATTTTTAATGGCCAGAGTGCTCACCTCACGGTCGCTGGCTTTTTAAACCCCACTTTCCCGACCCGACCTTGGGGCACATCTTACTTGTTGGAGTAAAATCAAACTGGCCTTGTGCCTAACTCTTGGAGAGGAGTAAATAAAAACCCCACTCAATACCAGAAACAGCAATTGTTCCCCCTTTTTCAGACATCATTAATTGAATGTAATAAGTAAAGACAATATGGACCGCTAAAGTTTCGCGACTGCCGAAAGTAAACACAAGGTCCGCTTTCTGTACTCCATTCTTGACTAGAAGGTGTCGAATAGTTTATTTTCTATCGTCTCCTCTTTGCGGAGATAATGGATTGATCGCCTGTCGCCTGAGTCTCGCTCATCCGTGAGAAAATGCCAACTAGTGTTAAGTCTGATGTACGTTAGTCTACGACGGAAGAGTACTCATCTGAAGCTGATGCTACATGTATTTGGACCCGAAATTTCTTTAATACTTACTGATTGTGAGGCAGTTAAACGGACAATACCACGCATTTCAGTCAGTCTGTACCAAAAATTCCTGATTCGCACTAAGCATATCCGAATCACAGAATATTTAATTGATTTATGTAATTATTTAGTTATTGTAATACAAAAATATACATTCAAAATATACTGATCAGAGAAACAAACTGAACTGAAAACGTTGTATTGCTATTATGTTTAAGATTATTACAGATAAATCAGCTGGAATTATTTGCCGAGTTGGATTCCTACTATCTAATGAACGTTGCGTCGAATCTAGTCGCTATGACAGACAGTAAACAACTATCTTTGCATTGAAATAAAAGTGTAGTATATTTTCGGCCATACATAAGTTCACTAAAAGAAACACCTCACTTCCAACATAACACAACATAAATAGCGTCGGTAGTTACCCCCTCTCACTGTACGAAGGTACAACACCAAGTGGAGATTGAAAAGCTAGCGTTCAATACCCAGTTGCAATCTAACGCAAAAAATATGTCTGAGTATTGATTAACTCCTCTCCAGGAGTTAGGCACAAGGCCAGTTTTTATCTTACTCCCACAAGTAAGATGTGACCCAAGGTCGGGTCGGGAAAGTGTGATTTTAAAATTGCCTGGGCTGCCCCGTCGGCATTCCCCGGTAGGGGCGCCTCAGGCAGTAAGAAATAAACTTACTCCTCCCCAAAGAGGGGAGGCGAAGCCTGGGAGGGTGGACCTCCTAGAACTGCACAGGACATACCCATAAACCGGCGTCAATCAAGCCCCGAAGGCCAAGACAATACCAGTCCCTGGGATGCAGTATCCATCGGAACAAATACTACACTTTGATCTTAGCCAAACCCGACTATTGTACGGAAGAAACGTCACAAACACCACCTAAAAAGAGAAGATGAAGTCTTCGAGAGTTGAATTTCTTCGAAAATCACAGAACCATACCACAGCCTGATAGTAGCTCGTTCACAAAACTCAGAAATAGACTAGACGCTCTGGGACCGATGGTCGAGCAGGTAATCGTCGACTGAAATGAGCACCACTAACTGAGACGAACCTTCTAATAGTGTTGTTGAAATAGATGTATTGTTTTAATACATATGTTCTTGGCCTTTTGGCTAAGATCAAAGTGTACTATATGTTCCGATGGATACTACACCCCATAGACTGGTATTGTCTTGGCCTTCAGGGCTTGACTTACGCCGGTCTATGGGTTTGTCCTGTGCAGTTCTAGGAGGTCCACCCTCCCAGGCTTCGCCTCCCCTCTTTGGGGTGAAGTAAGTTTATTGCTTACTGTGTGAGGCGCCCCTACCGGGGAATGCCGACGAGGCTGCCAAGACAATTTTTTAAACCCACTTTCCTGACCCGACTTTGGGTCACTTCTTAATTGTGGGAGTAAGATAAAAACTGGCCATGTGCCTAACTCCTGGAGAGGAGTAAATCAATACATATGTTCTTGGCCTTTGGCTAAGATCAAAGTGTAGTATCTGTTCCGATGGATACTTTACCCCATAGACTGGTATTGTCTTGGCCTTCGGGGCTTGATTTACGCCGGTCTATGGGATTGTCCTGTGCAGATCTAAGAGGTCAACCCTCCCAGGCTTTGCCTCCCCTCTTTGGGGAGGATTAAGTTAATTGATTACTGCTCAAGGCGCCCCTACCGGGGAATGACGACGGGGCTGCCCAGGCAATTTTTAATGGTCCGAGTGCTAACCTCCCGGGCGCTGGCTTTTCAACCCCCCCCTTTCCGACCCGACCTTGGGTCACATCTTACTTGTGAGAGTAGGATAAAACTGGCCTTGTGCCTAACTCCTGGAGAGGAGTAAATAATACATATGTTCTTGGCCTTTGGCTAAGATCAAAGTGTAGTATATGTTCCGATGGATACTGCACCCCATAGACTGGTATTGTCTTGGCCTTTGGGCCTTTAATTTACGCCAGTCTATGGGTTTGTCCTGTGCAGTTCTAGGGGGTCTACCCTCCCAGGCTTTGCTTCTCCTCTTTGGGGAGGAGTAAGTTTTTTGTTTACTGTCTGAGGCGCCTCTACCGGGGAATGCCGACGCGGCTGCCCCGGTAATTTTTAAAATGGCCAGAGTGCTTACCTCTCGGGCGCTGGCTTTTCAAACCCCACTTTCCCGACCCGACCTTACGTCACATCTTACTTGTGGGAGTAAGATAAAAACTGGCCTTGTTCCTAACTCCTGGAGAGGAGTAAATCAATACATATGTTCCTTCCGATGGATACTGCACCCCATACTGATGTTGTCTTGGCCTTCGGGGCTTGATTTACGCCGGTCAATGGGTCTGTCCTGTGCAGTTCTGGGAGGTCCACCTTCCCAGACTTTGCCTCCCCTCTTTGGGGAGGAGTAAGTTTATTGCTTACTGTCTCAGCCGCCCCTACCGGAGAATGCCGACGGGGCTGCCCAGGCAATTTTTAAACCTCACTTTCCCGACCAGACCTTGGGTCACATCTTACTTGTGGGAGTAAGATAAAAACTGGCGTTGTGCCTAACTTCTGGAGAGGAGTAAATCAATACTCAATGTGTATTTCCATTGCTACATTTACTGTTCAGTAATAATTGTGCTGTTTATTTCATATTTCTATCAATTTGTAAACATATGTTTATTTTTCGTACATTTTCAGCCAAACCTACTAAATGTATATATTAATTTGTAAAACTATACTTATAATGTACGCATAAATAAAAGTAAACAGATACCAATGAACTACATTAAGATGTAAGGGCATCTATTTCTATTGATGCATAACAATAAAGAACCTAACGTGAGGCCATGATTTCAAAGTATTTTTTTTCAGTTAGCGCGTTCAATTTGAATTCATACAATTTACACACTTCCCTTACATTAACAACGCGATGCCAACAACGTGTAGTTCAATTATACCCTAAATTTACCCTTTATTTAAAATACAGCCGTACATATTATTCAAAAACATGTTCTCGTTTAAAAGACAAACTCATTTTAAACGTACTTACTTTTAAGCAGAATACAGGCACATGAAATATATTCTTTTATGATATGAAAATATATGTTTGTTTCTTAGGAAAATTATATATTCTCTAAAACTGTAGGATTTAATGTTGGACAATTAGATTTTTTTTTAATTTAAAGGTCCGTTATTTTGTATAATGAAATGTCCGTTATTTTGTATCATTAAATGTCCGTTATTTTGTATCATTAAATGTCCGTTATTTTGTATCATTAAATGTCCGTTATTTTGTATCATCAAATATCCGTTATTTTTGATAATTAAATGTCCGTTATTTTTGATCATTAAATGTCCGTTATTTTTGATCATTAAATGTCCGTTATTTTGTATCATGAAATGTCCGTTATTTTGTATCATGAAATGTCCGTTATTTTGTATCATGAAATGTCCGTTATTTTGTATCATGAAATACTAACAGTTGCCTAAAAATGTCTTCAGTAACACTCGTCAACTGTTGTCTATTTGTAAACTTCTCCCTCCCTTGAAATGAAAGGGGTAAAGAAATTAAATCGACGTGAAATTGTGTTTATTAAGGGCTGGTAAAATAATAAGTTAATATTCAATTTAGTAACTAACCCATGAATGCTTTTGTTTCGAATATAACGCATTCCAACAAACAAACATTTTAATATAAGGTTAAACGATAATGTGTTAGACTGAAACTTTTTTCACATCTGCAAGAAACCCGTTGCCAACTGTAAGTAGGTATTCGTATGATGTTGCATTGGCACACTCGCTAAATAGCTAATCAGTATATTCGATTTCACGGACCAGTGTAATTTGCTTAAATCAAGAGCCTGGACTTTAAAATCTGGGTATTATAATGGTATATGAATATTATTTTATGATTCTTAAGTGTATTACAATTATTTAGATGTATATACTGCAGTGTTTTGTTATACATGCAAAAGTTTACGCCATTTGTTGCACATTTGCAAAACCTTTTACTGTTGTTCAAAAATATTTTTTTTACCAAAAACTCGTTTATACTACTTTATATTACCCCATATGAAAAGTTTAACTTTTTTCAAACAAATCTAAATAAAAGAATTCAAGTGTTAATAATCACAGAATCTAAAATTATCATAGCTTTTATTAAATATTTTTAAAAACATCATTTATGTAAATACTTAACTAAGTAACCTAAATCAATTACTTATTACTATTTTTTTACATGTATTTTGTTTTAAAACAATTAATGTTGCTAATGGTAACGTTTACCTGAAAGTGTTATACATATTTGCTCCCCTATTTACCTATATTTTTTCAGAACATAAACCAACGAAAAAAGTTATAAATAGTTAACATCGATAGAAAGTAATCCTATTGATAAACTACACCGTACATATAAAGTTTAGAAGATTTCCCTATGCACCTTCTTCAAGAATAGAAAAATAACCGCATGCATCACAGACTACTAAACTCACCACTACATTACGCTTTTTCACTCGAGTGTGTTTTAGTAAATTTGTTATTATTCTTCTCCAGCTAACGCTAAATATTACTTTTGGCCCACCATCTTCGATTCTCCTTAAAACATACTCCATATAGGTGGTAGCAAAAACGTTTCCCACTAACTCTTCAGTAATGGTACTTCCCCCATCGACACATGTATCTAATAAATGTCTACTTTAAAAAACGGCCTGTTGATATTTACATAGTCTGCTATTAATTTACTACATAATATTGCGAACACATTTAATAGACGCTTTCGCTAATTCCGCTGCTTTTCGAGAATAACAGATTAAGTTTTCTCTACTTATTACGTATACATTTATACTCGTAACAGTTTTTAGAGAATACAATTAACGAGCATACTTCGTTGCATAATTTACTCATTCAACATAGTGGCTACAATTTCTTCAGAGACTCGACTTTAGAATTATACGCAAATATACTCGACATACCATAAAGTTTACATGTTCTTTAACCCTACACATTTCATAAGCATGATATCAAACAGTTTTTAAAACCATCGATTTCTTCGTATAAAAATAACCCAAAACGCGTGACTTGTGGACCTTACATTTTGTCGTTTTCTGGTGGATCGTAACATACACGCATGTCAGCTTACAGGCTTCGTTTTTCAATAGATTTTCTACTCGTTTTCGTGGCCTACCGGTTACAAACGTAGATCCAAGACCGAGAGTTTTAGCGTTTGATCCCAGTCGACTTTTTTTTAATATTGTTAACTTTTGCCACCACGGAAGAGGGGACAGAGGACTAAAGGCTGTTTTTTTTTTAATTCAACATTTTTATGTAGTAATTTTAAAAGAAATCAATATAATATGTAGCACTTTACCTGTTGTGAATATCATTAATATTCGAACCCACGTGGTGTATTAGTGCTCTGCAGGCCACCTTAATTATATTTGTGTTTCACTAGTGCTCAACTTTCTTTATTTTCCTTCACAAAAAAGGGAATGTCTATACAAAGATAACGCGGAGTTTGTATTAATAGGGCGCTGTTTGTCTCTTTAATTTTAAAAGCGCATATTATCATAGATAGAACAGGTGTTTAATGAAAATGAAAAATTCTGGGGAATACCGGTACGATGGGTTGCGCAAAAAGACTTCTTTAACTGCGTCCTATTTCTTAATTTCTTCCTCCTATCACTACTTCAACAATTCTATACCTATCTTTACAATTTTACGATGTGACGTATTTGCGTTCTGTCGGTCGTTGACACATTTTAATACATTCTTTTATATTTCTCCTGGGCAACGCCGGGCGACGGGCCCCGCTAGTTTAATATAACGGGTCACACGCTTTTTATATGAAAGCAGTTTTCGTAAGAATGGAATTCAAAACATAACTGATAGATATTTTATAGTGGTTTTGAACGTACATAGGTATATTATAGGCACTCACTTTTGTTATACGTCGCCTTGGAAATGGTAAAATATTATATCAGTCAAGTATTTAGATAAAAAATAGTAAATCATTGATTATTTTCAGTGTTTAATAACTTTTTCCCCCAGAAAATAGGACCAACTAGATTGGTCGTTTTTTCATAGTGAAGATAGTCTTTTGCAACGGCGACGTCCATTTGGCCTTCGCGTTCCCCAGTCTTTACTAGGGTAGATTTTTTCTCTTTGGGAAACCTCAAGTAGAATGGTATACGCCAGGAAACCAATTCCCGTGATGTAACTAAATATTATTCATTGAGAAAGACTGGAATATTGAAAGGGTTAAAATGAAAGATTTCTAATAGAGCGTGGACGTGCGAAGCTGAAAAGAGTCACCATTGTCAGCGTTTTCCTTCTCATACGTGACGCAGACATGTAGCCAAATTACAATTTATTTTATTTTAATCATACTATAACTTTCTTTTATTTTGTACGACCGGCGTTACCCGGCATTCTGGATTAGAAAATAGAAATTTAAATATGTGGACAACAGCTTTCTTTTAAAACATTCCCCTTTCTACAGAAACTTAGTCATATTACTCTGTAAACACGACTTTATAAATCTGGCACTATATATCAATTTCTTTGCATGTATTTTAAGCGTGTGCTCATACGACAGTGTCTTACTTTTTACGCAATTATTTACCTTATTGTTGTATTTCTTGGTAATGTTGACCCCTTAACAATATCTCAGTAAAGACCAGCCTATAGCTATGGGCAGGACGGGTATAGAATGCCCTTACACTTGTACTGGCATTAGAATGCCCCCTTGTGAGGCACCCCCTTCAGATTCAGAAGTATCCTAGCTCTAGTGGAAAACACTCAACTGACTTACAACAGGAACTTTTTTTTTTTAACATAGTTCACCCCAAACATAGGCAGGCCGCCACTGTAGACGTAAGGGCTACTGAGAAAAAAGAAAAGGGGAGAAGGTAGGGGGCGGTCAACCTAGATCGGGATCTGCGCAGCGAGGTGACTGTTTACATTAATTTTAAATTTCTGAATGTGTGTACTGTTGGGAGTCACACGGGGACAGGGAGGGAGTTCCAGAGGTCAGCAGTACGAGGAAAGAAGCTATTTGAGTAGAAGGCTCTCCGACATCTGGTGACCTCCACAGTGAATGAATGAGATTTAGTTGATTGTCGAGTTAGTCTAGTGAATTTTCGTCGAGGGGGCACCAGAGTAGTCAATTCATCGGAGGATAATCCATTGAAGTATTTGTAAAACAAGCACAAGGATTCTACATTGCGGCGATGGGACAGAGGCTGGAGCTTGGTTGACAGTGAGGAACCTATTAGGTTGGCGATTCTTCTTTGAACCTTGTTAAGGAGAGAGAGACTAGTAGATGATTCACCAGTCCAGATGTGACAACAATGCTCCATCCATGGGCGGATGGTGGCTTTGTAGAGATACAGGATAATGTTAGGTGTGAGGAGTTTACTAGCACGTTTGAGGGAGTCAACCTTCTTTGTGGCAGCCTTGACAATGTCTTTAATGCATTTGTTCCAATTCATGTTACCTGTGAAGGTTAGGTCGATGAGTTTGAATGATGAACTATGACTAGATGGGCCTACTAAACTTATCCAACCATCTACGAATGTTGAGAGAAGGACTATACCATGCAACACTATCCTGTCTCTACGCTCTACTGCCAAACCAGTTCAGCTTGCATACTCTTAAAGAGTAAACCTATATGGAAATACAATAAAAGACAGAAAAAAGATGAAACGTATGACGCCATCAGCAGTCAACTGTTTGAAATTGTTTCTCTTTGTTTTTCGAACACCAGCAAAAATTAAAGCGAATTATTTTCGTTTCTAAACACGAATGTAGTAATTATGTCTCCGGTGAAAACGAGTTAATCAATATTATATGTGGTACCATATTTTAACCAGGTGTATACGGTATTCGAATATATAGGTTTTGTATGGGTATGTTCGGAGGTTTCTGAGCTTTACCCGGACAAACGCAGACAGAACAGCGTATTGTCTTTTACATAACATATACTCTCATACAGTTATCAGCATACTTATGGAAGATATTAAAAATTAGAAAGCGTCAGTTACATGGATGATGCAATACAATCCTTGATATGATGTTTATATCATATCCATCTCGGGGTCATACTGTATACACATATTAAAGTTTGTGTGTGTAATATATATAAAGGATGTGAGTTGTCGTCCTTGAAGCTTGAGCAAAAATTACTGGCCTTGTATACCAGTTTTGTTATCTTGCCGCGAGGGGGCTCTCGTGTTTGTTGTTATTAATAACAGCCGGATGTTTGCAGAAATTGCTTCGCCTTAGCATAAGAAAGCAAAACACTGGTCGTTTGTGTTTCCATTCTTATTGTTGTGGTGGCAACCACTCATTTGCATATACGAATAACGTTACACTATAAATGGCAAGCCTAGGTTGGCCTTAGTGTGTGTTACCTAAATGCCACCGGAAGTGACGCCGAAGAGCGTACATGTCCTCCCACCAAGACTCTCTGACTCGACACCTTCATTTGTACATACTGTAACTATACCTTTTCTTTAATACACTTATTATTGCATTCTCCTTGTTGTTTGCGTCTCTATTGTATTCCTCACTAATTATTGTTCAACCTTGCAACCACAACACTTATTGAGTCCAATTAGCAGAAGTACCTATATTGTTAAAACTAAGATTGTAAAATATTTTTAGTTAAGGTTTATTAATAGGTATATTATATTTAATTATTGAGTTCAACCTTTCATAATAATGTAAGATAAAAATAAAAACAGGAATACGATTGAACTCTCTCGATAATATTCTGGTAAACAGTACTTTTACAGAAAAATGAACAAATATTTATTTTTATGATTGCTTTTAATATTGATCGGAAGATTACGTTTAATTTTGTTGTCAATACTAGCCAAACAAACACAGAAATACAACATTACTTTATAGAATAGATCAGCATCTGATGCAGTTATCTGCAATATTAATAAAGATATTAAACATTTGAACACATCAGTTACTTAGGATACTCAATCAAATCCCAAATTTGTTTTCTTAACGTGTAGAATCGTCAGTGATAACCAAAACTAAATCAATTTTACAAGTAATTAAAACGGATGTCGAAATTTTAACGAAACAAATTTGAATCTGGGTTTGTGTGTGAACTCATAAAATTGAATGATAGTCTTTATATATGCCATGCCTTTTTTCTTTCTTTGTTCGTTTCGCTATTTTATCGGATTTGCAATTAATCAAAATGATGGCGTCAATAATTATTATGTACACATGACATTTAGAAAGTAAATAACACTTTGAGTTATTTATTATGATCGGTTCCGTGTGTTCGAGAACGGATCAATACAATTCGATTACCGCCCGATTCACTCTCTTTATCTGTTTATGTCTCCGTCTGTGATGTCTGTAAGTTTAAGCACATATATGCTCAAAAATATACGTTCCTATATTGAATGTATTTTGAAAAATGCTGGTGATTTCACAGATTAGGACTCACGATAATTTTGACCCCGTCTTTAAGGTTAGGGTTTGGGTTAGGGCAAAGTAAGGTAATATTTACTTCCCCTCTCTCTTTCCATAATTTACATATATTTATTCATAATAATTATTCAATGCAGATGCCCTACAACAAGTCGAAGGTTACATCGGTCGAAACGTTGTGAGAATACCCTCCAAGATGAGAACAGTAGTCCGAACAATCCAAATAATAGCAATAATCAATCCTAATCTCCAGAATTAAAAA
>OY744536.1:86233502-86306002 GCA_963556195.1 Sepiola atlantica | reverse complement strand
CTAATGAAAAAAAAATGATCATATATAAAAATGTAATATATATGTACATAAAGTAGATTAAAAATAAAAAAAAGGAAAAATGATTATACTTAAAAATGAAAAATATATACATAAAGTAGATGGAAAAAAATACGGAGAGAATTATTATACTCAAAAGTGAAAAAATATATATACATAAAGTAGATGAAAAAATAATGAAAAGGAAAAAAATATTTTACATAGAAATGAAAAAATATATATACATAAAATAGATGAAAAATAAAAAAAATAAAGAAACAATTATTGTACTCAAAAATGAAAAAAATATATATACATAAACTAGATTAAAAAATAAGGAAAAATGATACTTAAAAATGAAATAAAAATATACATACAGTAGATGACAAAATAAAAAAATATACCTATAAATAAAAAAAAATTAAAAAATATACCTATAAATGAAAATAAATTAAAAAAATATACCTATAAATTGAAAATAAATAAAAAAAATATACCTATAAATTAAAACAAATACATATATAAACCTATGTCCCCTATTATCATTAATTCTGTACTTCGATTCATTATATCATAAAAACAACATCTAAAACGGGTCATTTACTAATACAAATTGTTTATAAACGAGAAATACCATATATATGTCAATTCCAATTGAGATAATGTGTCTCTAATAATACATGCATTCGCATGATAAGGACACCTTCTCTCGCCGCTTAACATACCATCTCATCTCCCCACAAAGTTCCATCTACCAACTCTTTAAAATACATGTTATTGCCATGACAGACTTCCGTAATGTACTAGCTCAAATCATTTACACCCTCGCGGCTGTAAACTGTAGCCTTTGCCTCCCAATTTTCGAAGCACTAATGTACTAACTCAAATCATTTACATCCTCGCGGCTGTAAACTGTAGCCTTTTCCTCCCAATTTTCCAGGCACTAATGTGCTAACTCAAATCATTTACACCCTCGCGGCTGTAAACTGTAGCCTTTGCCTCCCAATTTTCGAAGCACTAATGTACTAACTCAAATCATTTACACCCTCGCGGCTATAAACTGTAGCCTTTGCCTCCCAATTTTCGAAGCACTAATGTACTAACTCAAATCATTTACACCCTCGCGGCTATAAACTGTAGCCTTTGCCTCCCAATTTTCGAAGCACTATTCATTCAAGCGCACACCCCTTTCCAGGTTAGAGACATCATCTGAAGATGTTTTTAAAACGTCATTTAATCGAAGTGTAATAACACATTCACTATTTTAAATTGGTACAAACAGTATCAAGTTCCTGTAGACGATTTATACATATCGAAAAAATACTAATAAGTGTCTGTACAAACTGAGACATAGCATTGTATCGCTGATCTAACAGTGAAAAAAAAAGAGATCAGAAAATGAAAACCAAGCGTTCAGATTTATTTGAAAAAACCTGCGTTAATAATGCATATATACCAGACAAACTGCCTAGGGCCGGCGCGTCTAATCTAGTACTAATGGAGAGTTGATATACGTTAGCAATAATATAGTTTAGGATTCAGACTATGTGTAATTCTCAATTCAGTTTACTATATTCTTTCACACTATTGTACTATGTTTCATTGCCAAATTCAAGATGGCAGTGTAGTATATGTTCTGTTGTAACTCCGCCATCCCGGGCATTACATCCTCCTTGGGGCGAGATGTAGCACATGTTCGGTAACCAATATACTAACCTCCTAGGCGAATCTTTCTAACTTTTTGGATGAGTGGGTGGTAGGTTGCTAGTGTAGTATCTGTTCTGTGAACATGATAACATCCTCCTAGAGATTACTTTTTTTTGGGGGGAGGGGTAGTGTAGTAGCTGTGCTATTGTCATGACATAATTCTCCCTATAATTACCTTCTTTGAGGAGCCGTATAGTATATATAATCCAGAAGTATGTTGAGTGGTTAACTAAAAGCAATAGCTTTTTGAGCTCACTTTTCTAAAGTGGTTGTGTCCGGTAGGATGGTCTAATTGTAACAGTGACTATACTACAATAATGCCGAAAGGATGAGGCAATGCCTGGAAGCATTGTATCATGACAACGGAAAATACAATACGCTACCCCCACACCACACACACAAAACAAATACAAAAATGGTCAATGGAAGGATAGTATCATGACAACTAAAAATAACTACACTATTCCCCCTAATGGAGGAGATAATGCCTAGTAAGGTATTATTATGACAACAAGAACAGAGACTGCACTATATCTTCCGAATTGAGATTTGAAAGATAGGACATTTGTCTAAAATATTATAGTAAACTGAATTGAGCATTAATAAGAGGGATAGTACTGTTTCGGATTCAGATAACAAATCTCCATATATATATATATATATATATATATATATATATATATATATATACATATATACACATGCACATATAAACACATATATATATACACATGCACATATAAACACATATATATACATATACACATACATACATATATATACATATACACACACATACATACAGATATACAGATATACACATACATATATATATATATAAGTAAATTTCGTGTACAACAGAATCGTAAGATTAATTTTAGAAGAAGCATTATTGTAATCAATTAAACAGACGAGTGGAAAAAAAAAGAAAGGAAAATTGTTAAAATTACCTTAAGGCCTTATCGTCTGACCCTCTGAGAGGAAACGTCAGAATGGTAAATTAAAAACTAAAAGTCGAATGAGATATGAGGGTAAAAAACTTATTTCAGTTGGAGGAAACGATTGAGAGGGGGGGAAAAAAGGGTAAATCTCTCCACGTTATGGTGGCTTTGAATCATTAAAGATCTCCAGCTGATGCTTAAAAATCTTTTGTCTACACAGGCTAGGTCGAGAGTTGTTAATGACTAACGCCTCAATAATATTGAGATGGTAGTTCGACCTGGCACTGTGTAAAACAGAAAACCACCCATCGGAATACTTGTCTGAACAACTATTTGTACTAACGAGGTGATTACCGATGGCTGATTCCTGTGCTTGAAAGTTCCCGGATGATCTCGAAACCTTGTGTAGGCGAATATCACGTGGTATGTGTTTGGATATTCTAAATTCTAATCTTTATGATGTCTTGCCAACGTAGTCAGCTCCACACTGACACATGAATTTATAAACTACAGAATTCTTTTGAATGGCTGGCAAAACATCCTTACGAAAAGAAGAGAAAAGGGTTCGAGTCGTGTAAACTACCCTCATATATATATATATATATATATATATATATTCTTATATACGTTGGCTAAAAGTAATGAATATCTTATATCTTTTGTCAAACAAAAAAACGACTTTAAAAAAAGTATCAGCATCTAAAACAGGGGTGGGAAAACTTTTCAGAGCAAGGGCCACATTAAAAAAATTTAAAAAATTACTGGGCCGCATAATATATTTTCCAATATAAAATATATATTAAATAACCGAAATATATGGATTGCAAAGCGAAAATGCAATCTTATTTCATTTACTAGCATTTTGAAGGGCCGCATGAATGACAGCGCCGGATCGCATGCGGACCGCGGGCCGTAGTTTGCCCACCCCTGATCTAAAATGATGTCTGTTATTTAAAGGTGGAAAAAGAATGAACGCCGTATAAAGTTGAAAATGCCCGATTCTTTGTCACTTCGTATTCATTTTGGAAATTGGTGTTATGTTTTCTCATTTATTTTCTATGTTCACTATCACTCTTGATGCGCCAAAAGCATGGTTAGAAGCACGCGCCGTTTTCTGTGACATCAGCGTATCAGCCTAATGTTGGAAAGTATTGCCTACCATTAACTTATAACATGTATATAATGAACAGAATATTTGCTTCGTACGCCCTGCATGTGGAAAAGGCGGTCGTCTTCTAAGCACGTGACAGTTGTGAGTCGCTTTTGCGGTCCCTGATGAAAAAACAAATTGATATGAGAATGGTACAATGAATGTGTAGTGTGAATCCAAAATTGATTGATTATGATAACAACAAAGGGAGATACAATTTGGACAGTATATGGATGTATGTGCAGAAAAATAGACTTGGCTGGGGTGGTCACGTTGAAGGAATGGATTGGAGTTTTTTTGTTAATATATTTTTATCTGTATTGACGTATCTAACTATCCATCTATCTATCTATTTATCTATCTATTTATGTATGTATCTATCCATCTGATCATCTATCTATCCATCTATTTATGTATCTATTTATTCATCTATATTGATTATTTCTCTCTCTATATATATTTCTTCGTCTTTCATTCCTCATTTTTTTTTTTTTATTTGTGATTTTTTTTTTGATTTATTTTTGGATTTTGAGTCTAAACGGTCCCAACCACGTGACTTTCCAAATTTTAATTTTCTTTTCTTTTTATCCATTTCATTCTTTGCAAATATTGTCTACAGTTAAGATCGGATTCTAACTCTTCCTGATGAGATCTCAGTTAATAACAGCTGTTGATCGATAACATCGACATGCCAGTATCGCAGATTTTGTACATGTATGTGTAAATTAAAATAATCATATATAAAAGCTCGTTTTGATACTGAGCACTTTTGATAAACCCGTTTGAAATTCTTCGGATTACTATGCTGTGGAGGTTTACCTTGCCTGAAATATATATATATATATATATATATATATATATATATATAAATTGGAGTTAAAAGGTTCGTTCACAAGGAAAGTTAAACAGACGAATGTGATGAAAATCGACCTGAGAAAGGTATAAATACAACCTGGTAATAGATATGTTACTTTTATTTATCTTCCTCCCGCAGCGGTAAGACGTGCCCCAAGGTCGGGAAAGTGGGATTTGGAAAGTCAGCGCTCGAGAAGGTGAGCACTCTGGCTTACAAAAAATGCCTGGGCAGCCCCGTCGGCACTCACCGGTAGGAGCGGATGAGGCAGTAAGCGATAAACTTACTCCACCCCAAAGAGGGAGGGGGCAAAGCCTGGGATGGTGGACCTCCTATAACTGCATAGAACAAACCCACAGACCGGCGGAATCAAGACCCGAAGGCCAAGACAATACCAGTCTTTGGGGTGTAGTATCCATCGGAACAGATTGTATTTAGGGCAATACATCCCCGGAAACATTAATTCAGGGAATTAAAATTATATTTCCAGAATGCATCCACCCTTAGGCATGAAATCCGACTGTGGTAGGGGGGAAAGTGGGGCTCGGGTGTCTTTGTGACATTTAGAGCCAACGCCTATCAGTATTCCCCGGTAAGGGCGCCTCAGGCGATAACAATAAACTAACTATTCTTAAAATGTGAGAAGGTAAACCTGGGAGGGTGGACCGCCCAGAACTTTGCAGGACAAACCCACAGACCGCCGGGGGCCAAGACGATACCGGTCTATAGGGTGTAGTATCCATCGGAACAGATACTACACTTTGATCTTGGCGAAAAGGCCAAGAAGTTACTAATAGATAGGTAACTTTGAGAGTCATTTTTATGAAGCTGCCGAACTAATGCCGCATGTAAAACTGAATATGATGATACACATAGCAATCTGGTGTCATTATGTAGTGTGGGAAGCGGCCGGCTCATGATTTAAAACAGTCACCATCCTGCGTTTTCTTTTTACGTTTCGGTTTCATAGTTTATCAGAACAAGCACATGTCGGTCGTCTAACTAACCGCAATCGTTTTATAAACACAATTTCTTTACAACGATGTCGGGGAAGCTCAGGACGTACGTAAACAATGTTACGAGTGATGACGTCTACTCGTATAGCTACTTAGACATGTCGGGACCTAACACTACGTTAGATCATTACTAACATTGACAGATGTCAAGCTTTCGAATCTCAGACAGTATTTTCGAGAAAAACTACCGGGGCTCCGGCCAGCTATTTTCTCTTGCATTGGATCTCCTTACGTACTCCAACAAAAATAGCAATCATTCCCAAATATGTTGGTAAGAATTTCGACAGAAGGCTTCATTGGTCAGTCCGCATGCCTTTAATTATGGTATACATATATTCTTGTACACTTATATATTTTTATTTATTTGTGCAATATATGCCTAACAAATGGCGTCGTCCACGTGATGGTCTCGTTGAATTTTGCTCGCTTTGTGTTGCTGTAATCGAAACAAACAATTGTAGAATATTTAAAATAAAGACAAGAGAAAACCTACTCACGTTTTTGTCAATAGGTACTCCTTTAAGTACCTGAAAACAAGCAAAGAGAAAATATATAAAATTAGTCAGATAATTATTAATTACTATGGCAATAAAAAACACGTGCAATGTTTTATGTGTGGTTTATGTAATCGATCATATTAATGAATAGCAGGATTTGTGAATAGGTTTGTAAAAAATACTGCAACATCTTGTTTCAACGTTCGACATTTTGTGATGTTGTTAGGGGCGGAATTTCGATTGGTGAATTATTAGCGACAACAGAACAATTTGTATAGAGAAGCCAAACATGTTTATTGAATACATCATATAAAAAAATGAGAAGACTATCCATTTAGAAAGAGTAAATTAATACCCCAGACACAACAGCTAGTCACAACGTTTATGTCCCGTTACTAAGACATACCACAATATATGATATGACATCTCATGTTCACCGTCCTTACTCTAATTTTCATCAAATTTAATTATGATTCTAGAACGATGAAAACGAGACTTAAACTAACTATTATTCATAACTTTTGATAATTTTAAGCAATGAACGAATGTAGAATTGAGGTATTTGAGAATGATTTTTTTTTTTAAATTTACGGGCATATAATATATTTAAGACAAACAAAAATTTACTCAAAATGTATGATTATAAATTATCAGATTTCATAGTCACTTCATGAAAAATCTTGTATGAATCTAATTACCAACTTTTGTAAATATCAGAAATAGAAACTAACGTAATAGGCGCATCATATGTCTGTTTGCGGATAAACAAGACCTCTTTTATATAATGAATTATTCTAATTAAATAAAGGGTCAGGTAGTTTGCTAGAAGAATTGTGTGCAGGCTATATTATTTACTTCCTTACTATACGGAATGACACACGGCAAGTTGTTCCAAAAAAACAGTACGTTTTGGCACACAGAAAATGCGTGAGTATTCCCGTCGGTATTCTCTGGTTAGGGTTAACCCTAACCCGTCGGTATTCTCTGGTAGCCAACTAAACGCGATTCGAAATAAACAAACACTTTTCAACCCCGTCTACAGCCTTCTCTTCTCTTTGACGACTGAATAGCAAAAAGGATGTATTTTTATATATACATCAACGTTTCGTCTTTATTTTTAAGACTTCTTCAGCATAATAATATTAAGAAAAAGGTCATGCAAGTACGTGACAATACTGGGTTTACATGATGGGAAGTAGTCGTAGCCACTGCTGTGCAGTACGACCGGGGTCCGGGCTTAGTGAAGTCAGTAGCATGGAATGAAATAAATGTGGATGTTTCTAAGTGAAAACAGTGGCGGGGTGGGGGTGAGCGGGAATAATGTGGGTGGCAGTGAGTAAAGAGGTGGAGAGATGGGGAAATGGTTTCACGTACTTGCATGACCTTTTTCTTAATAATATCATCCTGAAGAAGTCTTACACATAAAGACGAAACGTTGATGTATATATAAAAAAAACATCCTTTTTTGTTTTTTCCGTTTTCATTTCCCATATATATATATATATATATATATATATATATATATATATAGTATGAGACAAAAGGAAGAAAGTAGCAACCCTAGTGTAAGTCAGTGTCCATAATGATGCAGGATTGAACAGAGTGAAAGGGGAAAAGATTACGAAATACCAAGGTCTTATGTACGACATGAAAATAAACTGGAATCTTAGGAAAATGTCCATCATACCAGTAATTATAGGAGCAACAGGACTAATGAAAAATAATTTCAAAAGCTATCGGCGAGTGTACCCGGTGAACCGAGTGCAAGAGAAATACAAACAATTGCACGTAAAGGGACGGTTAGAATCTTAAAGATATATAGGCTGGAGTGTCTGAAATAGCCGGTGAATTTCTTGCATCCGTTAATGCCCCATCTCTAGCAAAAAACGGAAAGATAAGAAAGATAAAACATACGGGACGATATATATATATATATATATATATATATATATATATATATATATATATATATATATATATATATATATATATATATATATATAAGACCAGATAGAATTATAGAGACGATTGCAAACAGATTGAAATCAAAATAAGACGTAAAACGTGACAGTTTAATACGTTTTTCGGTTTTCCCTTTTTATCATTATTGTATAATTTTTTATACTTACACACCTTACTTGCTCTCAATGTGACTGGATGTAGGGTCTGTATGGCATAGTATTTCGGAAAAAAATCATCTCTACAGATGTGGTTTTGATTAAGATTTATTACGTGCATCAAATATCCTTTCAGATGACTGCAGCAGTAAATAACGCATTTTAGTTGTTTTGTAGGCGTTTTTTTTTTTTTTTTTAAATATCATTGACAACAGAAAAACACATTTCACTGTCACATTTCTATGACTTATAGTGTTTTCGATCCACTTGTATCTGTTAAACCGTTATTTTGGAATTGTTTTTTATAAATGTTTTATCTCCTATGTTAGATTCTTGGAAAGCATATTGACCCTATATTTGAGTTTTAAAATATGTATTCTATATATATATATATATTTATTTAGATAAAATTTAAATGTTGAATTTAATAAACGATAATTGAATTATCGATGAATAATAATATATTGTAATAATATAGAGCGCAATATACTGAAAAGCGCAATCAATTTTAGAGATTCAACACAAAACTAATGCGCAGAGAGGACCACCAACCTCTTACAGAAATATTTGAATTCCGAGACTATTTGAGCATTGTTCTTTTTCAAACATTCATTTCCAAAATAACAGCTGTTTTTATTTTTGATTTGACGTGTTTGTGGATATCATCCACCCTTACTTTACGCTCCCGTCTCAACATAAGACTTTTTACCTGTTGGCATTTGTATTTTATTCATTTTATGTAAAATTTTAAAAGTTAAATGTTGCCGATAATATTTACAATTACATTGTCGGCTTTTCCCTATCCTCTGATGAGAAGAGTTTATCTTTGAAAATCCATAGATTAAGGATATGAACTTCCTTGCTCTGAACTTTTGATGTTCTAATAAATATTGTATCTTTACAATTTGTTATCCTTATCTTTCATCTCTAATATATATATATATATATACATATATATATATATATATATATGCGTTAGGCTCGTGATTATAGGCTGAATCTAAGAACTGCGTTCGAGCCCATGCGACCGCTTGCAACCGCCACTCTTGCACTGATGAGGGTACAAAACCCGAAACGACGTCGCATGGAGGTATAAAAACACTTTAATACATATCAAAATATATATAAATAGAGATAGGGGGAAGATAGAAGAATTATATTTGTGAATATGTTACAGAGGGCGAGAGGGCAATGCTCATGTTTTCACCTACAATCAAAAAGGATAGAGTAAAGAAAGATTAGCATGGTTTCTTTAGCGAGACAGGCTTACTACAGCAGAACATGTTTTTTTCCACTAGATTGCGAAGTCAATCATGTAAACTGTCAAAGCAAGAAAGGGCTCTCTGAGTATCATGCATCCAGATGTCGCAGCAATGCTCCATCTTATGCATCTGACTCTTATAAAGTCGCAGATACTTTCTGGAACATGTGAATCATCAAACATTTACCAGAAAATTTAGCAACACGTTTGATGTGGGTCTTCAATTGAAGATCTAAAGTTAAATAATACATTCATAAATATTCATAAAGGTTGATTGTAGCAACCATCATGCAGGTCCACAAGGAAAACTGGTAAAGGTTGCACCGTGTATTGTCCATCAGGGATTGAACCCAAAGTGTTCCAGTTACAAAGTGGAAACCTGTAACTGTTGTCACGCGAGTAAAGTTCACGTATGCAAAGAATGATTGATTTCCATGGGCTGATTCTTGCTTTGGGACTGTGTGGAGAAAGGTGTACGTTGTGACTACGTCAAGGATAGAGAAAGAGATAGAGAGATAGAAATAGCTATAGATATAGAGATATAGATAGAGAGATAGCTATAGATATAGATAGATATGGATAGATATGGATATAGAGATATAGAGATATAAGGATATAGAGATATATAGAGGGAGCGGTCGAAAGAGGGAGAGCGGTCGAAAGAGGGAGAGCGGTCGAAAGAGGGAGAGCGGTCGAAAGAGGGAGAGCGGTCGAAAGAGGGAGAGCGGTCGAAAGAGGGAGAGCGGTCGAGAGAGGCAGCGGTCGAGAGAGGCAGCGGTCGAGAGAGGCAGCGGTCGAGAGAGGCAGCGGTCGAGAGAGGCAGCGGTCGAGAGAGGCAGCGGTCGAGAGAGGCAGCGGTCGAGAGAGGGAGCGGTCGAGAGAGGCAGCGGTCGAGAGAGGCAGCGGTCGAGAGAGGGAGCGGTCGAGAGAGTAATAGAGAAAGAGTAATAGAGAGAGAGAGAGTAATAGAGAGAGAGAGAGAGTAATAGAGAGAGAGAGTAATAGAGAGAGAGAGAGTAATAGAGAGAGAGAGAGAGAGTAATAGAGAGAGAGAGAGTAATAGAGAGAGAGAGAGTAATAGAGAGAGAGAGAGTAATAGAGAGAGAGAGAGTAATAGAGAGAGAGATAGTAATAGAGAGAGAGATAGTAATAGAGAGATAGTAATAGAGAGATAGTAATAGAGAGATAGAGTGATAGAGATAATAGGAAAAGAAAAGGGAATTGGATGTTTGACTAGACGTTCGGTCGTTCACATGCGCGTTGGTCTGTTGTTGGTTAAAAGAACAGACAAATAATTTAACCTCCGTTTGAACTCAGTGGTAGACCATTCTTTAACTCTTCCTTACTTTAAATATAATTGTTTTAGTTAGTTATGACGAAGGGAAAAACAATCTAAGTAGACATATTTTACTACCTACAAACATAACACAGTTGTAGACAACAGCTTTAACCCAATATATTAGTATCAAAATGGCAGGATAAATCCGGCGGGTGATCCACTTATCAGATAATCCTTTCTACGCCTAGCAGCAGATGATTCCCGTCCCCGATTCATAACACTGGTACGACCAATCTTGGAGAATGCCATCCAAATGAGTATCTTCAAAATGATATCGTACACCTGGATTGTGACCGGATTTTTTCCGCTTAGCTGCAAACAACGTCTAATGAGACTAGATCTGTCTTCACATAATGAGCGATAGATACGAAGTCACATGGCCATTTCAACGGAATGTGACTAAACTTTTAAAAGGGTTTTTTACCCCAACATCTGGTCGAGATCCCCGTGACACCCGGAGAACAGGTACTATCATAGTTTTAGTCTCAACAGTAGAAACGCAGCATTTTCCTTCCCGTGTTTTAGATCCCTAAGACAGTCTACTAACTGGGGTTGTTATCACACGTACACTATCCAGGTTTCAAGTCGCCTTGGAAAAAAATCAGATGATATATTATTTTCTAATTATATTTTATATAGGATTTACCTTCTCTTGCTTTCCTCATAAAAATTAATATGCATATGCCATTATCAAAGCAAGACGGAGACACATACGTTAACTATTATCACAGATTCAAACTTCACAAACCTTGTTTAATTGAGTTGACCTCATTAGATATAACACCCCGAATGAAAGAACAACATGTCAAATTAAAAGGTTTATCAATTTGTTATCGATTGATTTTAATTAACGTCTTATTCCGCTTCATTTAGAAAGACACCACCTTCTATTATTAATTGAGCGCTATCAAATTCCAAGTGAAAAAAACAAACACATTACGGCTTCAGCGTTTAATTTTGAGAGTTTTGAACTGCACACCAGTAAGCTACACCCTCACTAGACAATTGGGTACGACGACAACCACGGTGGAGTTTAACAACAGTTTGAGATATTATGTTTATCAGAAAATGTCCTATAGTATTGATTTTCTCCTCTCCAAGAGTTAGGCACAAGGCCAGTTTTTATCTTACTCCCACAAGATGTGACCCAAGGGCGGGTCGGGAAAGTGGGGTTTAAAAATTGCCTGGGCAGCCCCGTCGGCATTCACCGGTAGGGGCGCCTCAGGCGATAGCAATAAACTTACTCCTCCCCAAAGAGAGGAGGCGAAGCCTGGGAGGGTAAACCTCCTAGAACTGCACAGGACAAACCCATAGACCGGCGTGAATCAAGCCGCGAAGGCCAAGACAATACCAGTCTATGGGATGCAGTATCCATCGGAACATATACTACACTTTGATCTTAGCCAAAAGGCCAAGCCCTAATGTCCTGTAGTAGTTTACGTGTTAAAAACAATTTCATGGGGTCAAAGAGGGGAGACTTCTTCCTCTCCCTGAGTCGGCGATACTTAAACGAGAGAAATTTCTATTCATCTCCCTCTTGTATGTAAACAAACTTTTTTTTGTTCTGTCCTACTGCTTTGTATTCAACCTTTTGATAAACTAATCAACAAATATCAACGTGGTTTTGTGATCGACAAATGAAGGACCTATTACAGATCACAACTATGATGATTACGGCGAAACAGTAACGACGCGTCAATCTACTCGTCTGCGTAAACGACTTCATACACTCATCAGTAAGAGGGTATATAAAATAGAAACCTCAATTGAACACAAGTTATCTGTAGCAAATGTTTACTTGTTAACTATGGGAACACAACTTATCAAATCCAAAAGCAACACGACGTAATGGTTAATGAAAAGGAACTTTAGGAAATAAATTATATTTTAAAAATACAAAATAAATGTCTCGTGCATTCTTATTTTTTTCATTTTTATTTACTTTGGAGACTCCACCATTCTTCCCTCCCTGAAGTCAATAAACATGTTTCTCGGTCACCGCAGAAAACTAAAGAACAAACAATTGCCTGAAGACTTTCGTTGAATGATTAATTGAGCTGGTCACAACGAATACGACTTTCGTAGCACACACATGCATGAAGGGTAAATAAGTTGGTTATAGTATCAACATTGATCAATGGTATGCGTTATCATTACTTCTAACAACATTGGATTTGAAGGCGAGACATGTGTAATCTGCAGAAAACCAGTTCATCTGGTTTATTTAATATTTACACTTGGCAAACCTGTTCTTAGTGAGTAGACATCAGACCAGGAGCATCTTCGAATTTAATCCACCGAAGAAGTCTTCTTGAGCCAGTTCTAAATAATATTGCAAACGATAGCTATATTGGAATGATTTGAAGGAACAAAACATCGCGAAACTTGATAGCGTTTTATAAATAACCATCGAGTGGAAATTAAATATTGGACAATTGAGCGTGAAATATGATATTGACATGGAATAAATGAGACGAGAAAATACGAAAATTATATAAATACTAAATAATAATAATTTATAATTGAAAACAACAACATTGGTGATAAAATTATACACAATAAATTTAAAAGAGAGGAAAAGGAAAAAAAAAATATTACTGGATTTCCTCGGAAAAATACGAACACATAACAGAATACAATACGCCATCGACTATGCACTTTCTACTGCTAAATATCTAGAACACACAGTTGTTTAAATGACAGTTATAAAAGACAAGAGGTATAAAGTGGGTAGTCATATTCAATTAAGTGTCCCCCATGATGATGGCTTTAGCAGATGAGAGGGAGAAGAAAACAAAACATCAAGGCCTGATGTAAAACCAAAAAATAAGCTAAGATCTTAAGAAAAATCACCATCATTCCAGTAATTGTAGGAGCAACCGGACTCAAAAAAGAATTTCAGAAACTTATTTGTGAATATACCCGGTGAACTAAGCGCAAGGGAGATACACACAATTGCGCTTAGACACTGACATATATTCTTCGGTTTGAGTCTCTGAAATAGCTGGTGAATGTCTGGGATCAGGTAGGATACTCCATCCCCAACAAAAACTAAAGCATAAGAACATTATTTTATGATATTTTCCTAAAATAAAGATGCGGCTAGTCTTTTACTATCGTTAGATGCTGAACTGAGCTCAACTATACCGTTCTCCTGTATTATACTGAGAACTCAACTCTATCCGACAACTGCAAAACTACTTGACATTTGTTTTTCTCTACTTTAAAGCAAACGTGGAAAATTCGTAGTAAAAATAAAAAACAACTGGTACGTTGGCTCGTATGTATCTGATGATTTGGATTTACAGGAAAACGTAAACACGTGCACATAGAAATCATGGTGATAAGGTTGGGGTGTGCACCTTAATGTCACTTCAACCTTATGTAGATATAAACGGACATGACGTCACCTGGCTCAAAGGGAGAGGGAGTGGGGCAAGTGGAAAGTTCGTTTGGAAGCGTTTACATAGCCGAACGTGTACAGGAATAGATGATAAATTTACGGACACGTAAAGTGGGGACATGGGTTAGGGTTAGGGTTTGAGTGTTCCAAGTTCGAATGCAGTAGGTGCAATTGTACTACTTTCACTTAGGGATGTTAGCAAACTTCACGTGGCCCCTCTTGAAAGAATGGCAATAAAAGAATCAATCCGCTGGTTCAATGCTGACTCATACAAAGTTATTAAATATATATTTTTAAAACATGTTAATGCCCACCCAGTGTTTTTTCTGAATTTCAAATCGATTACTGTCAACTCCTGATTAAGACCAATGACAGTTGTGTATATTTTTTTTTATAATCGTTAAGATTTTAAAGTTATACATCAAATTAAACATGTAAACTGTCGCATTTCCATGCCAAGCACCAACGAACCCCTCTCCCCTAAACATGGTGCTTTACTCTTTTGAATCAAAATGAGATATACTTTTCAACGTACTCTAATTAGTGTTGAATTGGTATACATACGGTTATGTACGCTTATATCGGTCTCCCTTTAACAATTCAAAAGAAGTCCGCCAATACACAAATAGGCAAAAAATACACTCTCTCACCAATTATCTTCAATGCGGCGCGTTCTCTGTAGAAAGACAGGTTATAGAATCTATATTAAATCTCATTATGTATTCTTATATAAAATGTACATAGAAAGACAATGGAAGTGTTCCAAAATCTCCAAGTATACCTAATGAGCCTACGAAAGCATACCTTCTTTAAAAATTAACTATATTGTATTTTTATGAAATTAAATGATATATATATATATATATATATATATACATACATACATACATTATATATATATATATATATATATATATATATATATATATGATATATATAACAGTTTCTGTAGAAGACAATTTAAGTTGTCCCGAAGCTTTACGTTACTTTCTATGTGCCGAATATACGGGTGCACCTCTAAGTAAACAATTCGGGCACAAACTTAACTATGCTTAAAATACGTGTATACGATTAGAATTAAATTTAAACTATATGTATCAGACATTAAGATTTTTCAATTATTTCAGCTGTTTATTTATAGGTAGACTCAGCATTTACAATACAAATACATTGAAGACATTGCCAAGGCTCCAATGTGCTTGTAAACTTCTCACACCTGACATTATCCTATATCTCAACAAAGCCACCATTCACCCATGCATGGAGTATTGTTGCCACATCTGGCTGGGGCATCATCCACTAGTATCTCCCTCTTAGACAAGATCCCAAAAAAGAGTCACAAACTTAATAGGCCCTTCACTATCCACCAGGCTCCAGCCCCTATCCCACCACTACAATGTTGCTTCCTTGTGGCTGTTTTACAAGTACTTCAATGGATTGTGCTCTGATGAACTTGCTGCTCTGGTGCCCCCACGACGTAAATTCACTAGAACAACCCGACAATCTGTCAAATCCCATCCATTCACTGTGGAGGCCCCCAGATGCCGAAAAGCTTTCTACTCCAAAAACTTCTTTCCCCCTGCTGCTGGACTCTGAAACTCTCTCCCTGCTCCCTGTTTTCCTAATTGTACTGACATGCAGAAATCTAAAACTAATGTACACAGACATCTCGCTCCACAGCTTCCAATTTAGGTTGCCCCCTCCCCCCCAATAAAAACTCTCACCCTTTTTCTCAGTAACCCCTTACGTCTACAGTGGCGGTCGGCTTTGTTTTGAGTGAACTATGTTTTTTAAAAATACTCCCAGAATACAGTGTTCCTAAATAACATTACTCTTTGGAAATATTACTCTTCAGCATTAGTAATCTTTTTGATTTTTTAATGTATTTACGGATAAAATAAAAAGACTAAATAAGGTTTTGATTTTTTTTTTAAGAATTAGATTGAATAATAAGGTGGGAGATAAGCTTATAGATACTAGGGCGTTACTTGTCCAGCCGATTGATAGGACTGGTCGTCTACAACCTCGTGTCTAGCCTAAGTTAGGACCGAAGTGGAAGAATGGCTCAGCCAATACGATTCTATCCTAAGGAATCACGGGTCGCCACACACGCCCTAACGTTGGCTATGGTTTCGGGCGAGGTGGAGTTTCCTTCTGCATGGGATTTCAGTCGGCGAATTCGTGGGCCCGCCGACATGGCAGTTGGATACACTTGATTAAGCACAACACTTAAGGATTATAACAAATAATTAATTGTTTTTAACAGTGGGTTGTTTTCTATATGTTTTGTATATTTTCAGAGAATCTTTCCCCAGCTATTAAATTTAAATTAGTTACGAAAAGGAATTGGATTTATCTGACAACCAGCAAGGATTGCGGAATCCGCGGTGAAGCCCGGCACGGCGGCTCTGCTCGCCGAAACAAGAAAGCGCGGGAAATATAGCTCGTTCACCGCCCGTTTCGTCTTCCAACCAATTTCAGTGGAAACGTCGGGTGTGCTTGGCCCCGATACTTAAATCTTTTCATGACATTGGACGGAGGATTTCAACGTTTAGGCACGAGCCCCGTGAGTCAGCCTTGTTGTTCCAATGCATCTCCCTGGCTATTGTTCGCTATGTCAGTAACAGCGGCGCCACTTCCGTTCTAATCGTCATCTGTTGACTCTCTCGTTCTTTCTCTCTTCCTCTCTATCTACCTATGTCTGTATCTGTCTCTTTGCTTCGCTTTCTTTCTCTCCGCTTCTCTATCTACCTATGTATGTATCTGCCTTTTTGCTTCTCTTTCTTTCTCTCCCCCTCTCTATCTACCTATGTCTGTATCTGCCTCTTTGGTATTATTATTATCTGAAATATAAACTTATTTTTGTAATAAATTATTTTTTTCTTAAAAAAACAACAACCTTCAAACAGGTATTTTCTGTCAAATTAATTATGATACTATTGCCCATATCAAAACATAATATGCAGACATTTACTGTATACGTCTCACGATGAAATTACTGTTTAAAATAAGTCTAACAAATCGATCGACTTAACGCACCCGACGGACAGAGCCTCTTATAGGGAGGCATAGATGCGTAAATGAAAGACGCACAACATGGCCAGAAATCACACTACAAAGATTAACAAAATGAGAAGGCCGCAAGGATTTTTTCGTTAGAAATAGAACCTTGATTGACTTCAGTCTTCAATTAAAAAATCACGAATTAGTAATGGCTTTGGTCATAATTATGCTCGGGATTTTTGTTATGTTTTAATTTAAGCTAAAAAATGAAATGGATTAGGGCGGTGCGTGTTGCCTTGGCGTGTTGCTTTTGCACGGGATGGTCTGTTTTCTTTGAACACCATCCTCTAAGTTATTTTATGAGAGTACTAGCTGAACTTCTTTTATTTGTATTGACTTAGGCCTTTAATAGTATCTAATTAATCCTTACATTACAAACGTCCTCTCACTTTTACGAAAAATCAAGTTGAAAACCTTTTATATTAATATTCAAATACTCCTTCGATTCTATTATTTCTTTAATTTTATACTTTTTTTTATTTAAAAAACTCCTTTTTATTTTCTATTATTTTAGCAGATGCGTTCACACATAATGACCCACACTCTCTTTAAGGGGTGATGAACTAGACATTTACTCAGATTTATTTTTGTTTGGGACCAAAAGAGTCTCAGTGACAATGTACACCAAAATGTCCGACGTACCTCATGATAAAAAAAATGAAAACATCAAACTATGTTGTTAAAAATAACACTTCCCAAACCCAAAATACAATAGGAAGAACCAATGTAATATATCAGTTCCAATGCCCTATGGGAGAATATATCTCCGACAACAATAACAAAAACTAATTCTTACATAGGTTTCACTTCCACAACACTATCCCGAAGACTCACCCTACATCTCTCCGACACTAGCTCTATATACCAACACCTAAAAAAAAACATAATTGTACCCCCTCCCAATATAGAAACATCCTTGTTAACAATACCAAAATAATACACCATGATACCAATATCAAAAAATTAAAAATACTCGAAGCCCTCTACATAAAAACTAAACATCCCACAATTAATAATGTCAATTATGAAACTAGTCGCAACATTTTAAAGTGTCTAGCATAATAATTAACATTACCAAATTCTTAGCCATTAGGTAGTTATGCGTTTTAATTGTATGCACTTTATTTAACGTCATCAATTTCTTAACGGTTTAAACAGTCAAACTTTAAATCTTTTGTATGTGTAGAACGCCATCACGCTCTCATATACATTTCAACTTTACAGACGCGTTTTCAAATATAAATTACTTGCCGTTATAATTAAAAAATGAGCACAACAGTAAAGTCATAATCTGTAAAGACACTAACACTGATACCGCCTGAAGATGATTTGACGATTCAAATCGAAAATACTTGCAAAAAAGAAAAAAGAATGGAACAAGAAAGCCATGGATCGTATTTATATCAATTTCACCGAAACATTAGATGGACAATTCGGAAAATAGAAAAAATTAAAAAAGTAGCATCAAACAAAATCACTCCGTGTTATTTAATAATGTTTGCCTATCTATATATATTTCTATCTCTCTCTCATATATATATATATATATATATATATATATATATATATATATATATATATATATATATGAATCATTTTGCTCCATCTATCTGTGTCTTTATGTTTTCGTTGAATTGAAAGATTTGTAGACGACGTAACAACCTCTACGTAAAATAACGTTAGTCGAATGACTGATGGTCATATATTTGATAGAATCGACCTGTCCGACATGATTTATTTTTTGTTGCTTTATCTAAAACTGTTAACTGTCTTCATCGATTGAGCTCATATGGATGGAATACCGTCGCACCAAACTATGAATTTCACGTGCATAGATAACAGCGAAAAAAAACCAAACGTACTACTACCTCTTATGAGAAAGGAAGGATGAGGGTAATCCGACGTAATGGGAAATGAAAAAAGAAAAACCAAAAGATGTTTTTTTATGTATTCATCAACGTTTCGTCTTTATTTGTAAGACTTCCTAAGGATGATAATTTTAAGAAACATGTCATGCAAGTGCATGGAAATATTTGGTTGACATGATGGGTTAATGAGTGCAAGACATGTCCGGGCGGAGAGAAGTCGACTTCTCTCAGCCCGGACAAAGGTCCTGCGCTCCCAGTAGTGGCTACTACTTCTTCTCATTAACCCATCATGTCAACCCAATATTTTCATGTACTTGCATGACGGATAGCTTACTTCTGTATTTGAAACCGACGCTACGAATGTTGTACTAATTTTTCTGTACCAAAACAAAATAATATATATCTGTCTCTTTCTATATATATTTATATATTCATGGATGTCTTGTGTGTGTGAGTGTGTGTGAGTGTGAGTGTGTGTGTATGAGTGTGTGTGTGTGTGAGTGTGTGTGTATGAGTGTGTGTGTGAGAGTGTGTGTGAGTTGGTGTGAGTGGGTGTGAGTGGGTGTGAGTGGGTGTGAGTGTGGGTGAGTGTGGGTGAGTGTGGGTGAGTGTGGGTGTGGGTGTGGGAGTGTGTGGTGTGTGAGTGTGTGGGTGTGTGCGTGTGCGTGTGCGTGTGTGGGTGTGGGTGGGTGTTAGTGTGTGTGTGTGTGTGTGTGTGCGTGTGCGTGTGCGTGTGTGGGTGTTGGTGGGTGTTAGTGTGTGTGTGTGTGTGTGTGTGTGTGTGTGTGTGTGTGTGTGTGTGTGTGTGTGTGTATCTCAAACTTAATGAATCTGGAATATTTCTTCTCGGCAACAATGAGTAACATGTGCACATTATGTTGTAAACTTAACAATTTATCGAATGTTCCCACAAAACTCGCACCAGTCTACCAAACACCTTTTAAGTTTAATACAAAAGAAATTGAGAAAATAATTGATCTACATCAACAATTGATTTAGATAACGTGATACGTATGTAAATACGCGTGTGTAAATCAATAATATACGTGTTTGGAAAATTCTTAGCCTATTGAAGTCATCATTAATTAAAGAAACTAGTATTATAATTTGAAGTTAATGTGCGGTGTATTGTTTATATCTATCATGGGGCAGGTATTTTTATAGTATATACACATATACGCATATATATATATATATATATTGTATAATGTATGAAAGTGTATATACAGGGTGTTTCAAAAGTCTTGGGAACATAACGATTTTTAATAACTCAAAAACTATTAGGAGTTGAAAAATGAAATTGGTACCGTTGGAAAGGTTAAAGTTTCAAGTTTTGTGGGGAATCTTCAAAGTTGCTCAATATGAGCACCATTCGTCACACGGCAGACATCTAGTCGATAGTCCATTTCCTGCCAAACGCGTTCCAGCATCTTGACGTCAATGGTTCCCACAACTGCCGTTACTCGAGCCTTTAGTTCGTCAATATCTCTTGGAAGGGGCGGCACATAGACTTGTTGCTTGACAAAGCCCCAAAGGAAAAAGTCACACGGGGTAAGATCTGGAGACCTAGGAGGCCAGGGCATGAGAACGTCATCACCTCGCCCAGATCTCCCAATTCATCTACCAGGCAGTCTTGTGTTAAGAAACTGCTTTACTCTAAGACTCCAGTGTGGTGGTGCACCATCTTGTTGAAAAATGAAGTCATCAGATTCTGCTTGTTCCAACTGCTTCCCAGACGATTATAACATGGACGTCTTCAAGTTCAATGCAAATAAGTTCTTGTTGAACCGTCTCCGTAAATAATCAATTTCTTCCCTGCTACAACAATCGTGCCGGTGATGGCGACATTGTCTCACCGTTATCAGTCAAACTCTTTAACCCCTCTCCTCGAGTAGCCTATAAGCGATGACCTTCATTGTAAAAAAAACAAAAACAAACCAATATATATATATATATATATATATATATATATATATATATATGTATATATATATTATAATAAACAATAGAAAACAAGCCGCGCGTGCGTGGTCCCCCTCTGTATGTGACTCGATGTGGCGAGTGTAAAATGCAATAAATATGGGCAATTTGGGGCATTTTGACCCCCCCCCCCTTTGATCCCCTCGGGGCGCGAACCAGAATTGTTCTTCGGTCGAGGATTCTCATTTTATATCCAGACCAATTGCCTCTATATTTTGGCTAAGTTTCAGAAAAATTGAATGGATGGATCAAACGTTATGAGAGAAAAGGGTCATGTTTTGCCATTGTATGGGCTTTTGACCCCCTGGGGGGGGGGGCTAAGCAGATTTTCTTTCACAAATCGGAGAATGTCACTTACTAACCTTACCAAAGTTACAACTTCATGCAAAATTTCAGAGAAATTCAATGGATGGTTGCGGAGAAAAATCCGGACAAACAGACATGCCTCAAAGCATGAGTCCCCCGATTTTATTAATCGGGGGACCAGTTATATACCTATCTCTTTATTGAAGCGAAGTATGGGGTGTCGTTTGTTTATCCCGCACCTTGCTTGAAACTAGTGACATCACGTTTATTTGACCTGGCATTTTATAATACACTTTATATAAGGATCTATTAGGTATCGCCCAGTATGTTTATCATTTCATTTTCATTATCGTGATGATCGAGAATGATGACCCGTGATACTTTATCAGGTCTTGTAATCACCAAAGATTTAGCATAACGAATTGATATAACAATACAAACATGTTCACTTTAACATTTTGATTCACAAAAAAAAGACATGTGTACAAGCGTACAAATGTACGTACTCGTTTAATTTCGCCTTAAGTCATTGACCTTAGAGTCGATTTAGTGGTTTTGTTTTACGGCATATCAACCCTTTTCGGGTCATTTAATGCCGAATTTGTTTATTTTGGTGAACAAATGTATGCTTCAAGTTCTTTATATGTTCAAATATTTACTCAAGGTTTATGGTTTAGTTGTTTTGTAGAGTACACTTGTTTTTGTTTTTAGCTTTGCAGAACATCATTATATATTGCAAAGCAAGAATAAAAAACGAATAACATGTTTGGTGCATTTTAAGTAAGAATGCCGATATGTTCGGACAGCCAGATCTTGTCGCACCGGTGACCTTAGAGTCGGATAAATGTACAAAGTGTTGCTAGTTAAACAAACACGACTTCGGATTCAGGGTTAATTTCTTTAAGTTTTGTAATAATGCAGAAGTTAAAATCCTGTGAAAGTATGTTAAGTTCAAGTAGAAACAACGGAGGAAAACTCTTGGGAACCTTCTGACTAATATTTGGTTCGCTGAACACCTAGGCGTTTTAGAAAAAAAAATCTTGAAGTGTATTAGTATTTTTTAAAATTTTATTTTTGTTACGTTAACGTGGAGAGGCTACGTTTAGAAATTAATGCAACATAAGAAATACACTTAATGTTGTGTATAAGAACGACAAGAATGCATAACGAGTAGCTCCAAAAATTACGGTATTTTTCTTTCCTTGTGCTATGTCTCAATTACGTTTGAATACCAAAAAAATAACAGGTAAAACCATCTTCAATGTATTGTTCCATAATGTTAATTCACTCTTATTTTAAAAGAGGGGGATCCTTTGTTTCTTAAGCAAAAATACACGAAGTTCGTGTTAGCCTGAAGAGTTTTTATTCTTCTTTTTATTTGCAGTAGAGAATTTAATCTACTGATTAATTAAAGTGTGTGCTTGGTATTATTTTATTTAAATATTTTTTTGTAGTACATAATTTTATCATGGCTATAACCATTTTTTTACTAAACATATGGAATAAAAAAAGAAAAAGAATTAAAGGGTTAGAAAACCAATGTGGAACCCTGCTCAACAGAGCTTAATCGATTTTAAGTTTAATAAAACAATCCTACGTCCTCCCGGTTTTGTATTTCAGTAAAGCGGAAACTAACTTTTACTGGTCTATATACTCGTTGGACTTACTTTGTCCCACAAGACAAAAGTTCAATTTAATTTAGATTATTAACAATAGTGTCTTAATGATTTCTTCTAAGACTAAGCTAGGTGATAAAATTAAATTCATCACGAAGACCCGTTGCAACAATGGCTATCAATTAGATATTTTTTCAATCTACTATATAATATTTGTTTTGAATTTTTATAGAAGTAAAACAATTTCTGTGGGCAGCTAACCCATTTACCTTTGACTGCATTGTGTATGTGTATATATATATAAGAAAGGAAGGATGATAATTTTAAGAAAAATGTCATGCAAGTCATGCAAGTACATGAACATATTGGGTTGACGTGATAGGTTAATGAGAAGAAGTAGTAGCCACTACTGGGGGCGAAGGACTGAGGGAAGTCGGCGTCGGGGAATGAAATTAATGTGGATGGCTGTGAGTTAAAAAGTGGAGGGGTGGGAGTGAATGAAATTAATGTGGATGGCTGTGAGTGAAAAAGTGGAGGTGTGTGTGTGAATGAAATTAATGTGGATGGCTGTGGGTGAAAAAGTGGAGGGGTGGGAGTGAATGAAATTAATGTGGATGGCTGTGAGTGAAAAAGTGGACAGGTGGGGAAAGAGGAGGGGAGGGGGAAGTTCTGTGTTTTTGGTGTGTAATTATTGTCATGGTTTTAGAAAAAAATTAAGAAATGAATGTGATTTGAAAGTGGGAAGGGGGGCGGGTAGAGTGTGAAACAAGTAGTCGAAAGGGTGAAATGGGTGAGGGCGGAGGGGAGATTTTGTTATGGTTAGGTGTGAAATGTTTTGGAGAGTAGGAGTATTTGACCAGCTGGCTATGTCAGGAATGTGTGGATATAAGCAAGTTAGAAGGAAAGTGTTGAAATGTGCTGAGAATATGACAATGAGAGGAAAGAAAAAAAGACATAGAAACAGCAGAAAAGTGATATTAATTTTGGTGAGAAATAGGTGAAATGTAGTTTAGTGCAGGCAGTGTTGATAGTTTGCATTCCATTTTTCTTAGAATTATCATCCTGAGGAAGTCTTACTAATAAAGACGAAACGTTGATGAATACATAAAACACATTTTATTATATATATATATATATACATATGATATAAGTGATAGATTCTCCAAACCCATATCTTTGTCTGTGCAACAATGTAATTATGCTTTGAATACACTGGTAATTTTTCTACCAGGCTGATCTTGACGTCTATTCGAAAAGATGAGCTCCCAACCGCATAATAATTCTATTATTTATTTACTTGAATGTAGTTTCACTCTGCACTATGTAGGATATGCTTCGCAAAGATTAGACATCCGGATAAAACAACGCGTGTCCACAAAAATTCGTTAGACAAATTATTTACCGTCTGATTTTCTGAACAATACATACGTACATCGCTGAAAATATATTTCTTTTAATTTTCTCTTGACTTATCCTACATTCTAAGTAAGTCAACAACTTTAATATCAATATTCTACAAACTATATCATGTATTGGCGACACTCTCGTATGAAATAAAGAGAAACCCCTCTCGGATTTAATGTAGTTACCATTTGATTGATTGTTTCTCTATATTCCTAGCTGCAATTCACGACATTGCGTTTTCTCTTAACCACGATTAAGCTCTATTAAGCGAGGTTCAAACCTTGTTTGCTAGCTTTTTCAGTCGTACTATTACATTCATCATGTTTAGTAAAATCAAATATGATCTTATCAACATATTTCTTAACATAGTTCAACCCATCAAGGCAGACTGCCAATGTCGACGCAAGGAGTTACTGAGAAAAAGGGTGATTTTTTTTTATTTTTAGGGGGGCAACCTAAATTGGAAGCTGTGCAGCGAGATGTCTGTTTACATTAGTTTTAAATTTCTGCATGTCAGTAAAAAAAGGAGCAGGGAGAGAGTTTCAGAGTCCAGCAGCACGAGGAAAGCAGCTTTTGGAGTAGAAAGCTCTTCGGCATCTAGGGATCTCCTCAATGAATGGATGGGGTTTGGCAGATTTTCTGGTTCCTCTTGTGAATTTGCGTCGTGGGGGAACCAGGGCAGCAAATTCATCAGAGCACAGTCCATTGAAGTACTTGTAAAATAGGCACAAGGAAGAAACATTGCGGCGGCGGGATAGGGGATGGAGCTTGGTGGATAGTGAGGGACCTATTAAGTTGGCGACTATTTTTTGGACCTTGTCTAAGAGGGAAAGACTAATGGATGATGCTCCAGCCATATCCATCTATGTAATTCTTTTGATAAGATTTTAATCTATATTCTTTACAGACAAGTATTGCTTCATGCTAATTGAAAACCGTTATTTCCACTACTTGAGCGCTCAAGCCATGAGATACGTGTATATATATATATATATATATATATATATATATATATATATATATATATATATATGCACACTTACGTACAGGTGTTTGTATTGTTCTTCGAAAATGTTGATGTTTTGTATTTCAACGTCTGCGATTTAAAAAAAGAACGACTATATCGTCTTGGACGGATATAGTTTTTTATGTTCGATTTAAAATATTGTGTCAATTTATAAGCGATTTTTTTGTACTTCATGAGATTCGTTTTTCAAGTAATATCTCTCTATTTTTTATCGATTGAAAACATGACGACAGTCTAGACTGATGCTTTCATATGATATCTTCGTTCAATCTTCGGCCGAGGTGCGAAAAGTGGAAGATAACGATTCTAAAGAAAAGTATTAAAAGATTCAAAACAATCTCGTAATTAGATTCTTATCAATAACAAGGCGTCAGAATGAAAGAAAAGTATCGGTGTATTTAGACGTTAGTTGAACATCAGAAACATGGCGTCTTCAATGAAATCAAGTAGAGCATTGGAATTATGGACGTCAGCTTAGACGAGTACACGAAGGGGGTTTGTGCTAGATACAGAAAAACACAAACCGCAAATGTAAGAAATGATGTCATGTAATAGTATGACAATTAAAATAACTTGCCAACATAACGATTTATCATTTGGATTATCTGTCTAATATATATATATATATATATAGTCTAAAGAAGCTTTGAGTCATTAAAAAAAAATGTAAAATGCAGTTTAAATTCCCAGACAAACTAACTAAATCCAAGACATTGCAGACTTAACATTCATTGGGAAATTAATAAATGAAAAAATATAAGTAAATATATATATATATATATATATATATATATAGATAAATAGATAGATAGATATAGATATAATAATAGAGTAAACGATAAGTGAAGCATCGTAAAGTGATCTATCGTGATAAAGTAAAGCTCAATACGTTGAGTAGAGCAATCAATTTTCAAGAAGGAAAGATGAAGATAAACAATTGCATAACATTACATAAAATTGATACACATTTTATTACATCGAAAGTTTAGATGTAAAGGGTCACACTAATCCTTAAACCATGATTTTTCAAGATAAAACTCTTCTCGTCAGAGGATAGCATTCGGTAATGTGGTATTTATTACAAATAAACATTACCTGTTCCATTTCACTTTGAAAATTGCATAAATAACAAAAAATGTTTGGGATAAAGAAATGAATTGCCGAGTGGGAGAATGGTAGCAGTATTGAATATCCATTGCCGAAGACAAAACGGGACGCTATGGTGCAGATAGCAATATATATATATATATATATATATATACATTAATAATTAAAGAAGTATACGTTACATTTTACATAGACGTACCATTGTTTCATTGAGATCTACTGGCCTTTTGTTTTTGTAAAAGTGGGTGCTAGTACCCAAATCAAAAAATCAGTAGCTCTCAAAATTAAAACAAATCGAAGGATAGAGTAGAAGAATACACCAAATCACTAATATATATATATATGGAACTTTAAACCGTTGACTTCTAAACGCTCACCTTTCTTCGGTATCACTGTACAAGGGTTTTTCAAGACAGCCAGACATGAGGATACGTTCTTCTACAAGTACACCCTGACCAGATATTCAAAATAATACCATTCGAAGCCCAAATAAGGTCCCCTCGACACCGCTATACACTGGCTCATATGGAGAATGATGCATCTTCTCCAAGTACGGTTACCTAAGATAACAGTACTTGGCTTGATACTCCACCAGACTAGATGAAATTTGTTATGTAATCCGATCAATTAAGAGACCACAATAAATATATAATATAACAGTTAACTTGTCTCTGAGGGAGAGAATATTTGTTTTATAATGATGTTTTTAATTTCTGTACTAACTTAACGATATACATGTAAAAGAGAACTTTAACAGAGCATTCGAATATCTATGTATCTTGTGTAGAGATAAAGTGTCAGCTTCAGAAATGGGCCCCTTGATTTTTGAGAACTACGACTGAAGTAAAATAAAGCAAAATTATATATATATATATATATATATATATATATATGTATTCCATGATAAATGCCAGTATACTGAAATCATATGCCCTTACTAGAGTTAAGATGAAAAGTGTAAAGATTTGCGAATTTCCTTGCTTTTGTACATTTAGTGCATATGAATTTTCATCTTAACCCTATTAAGGGCATATGATTTCAGTATACTGGCATTTATTATGGAATGTCACTACTTTTGTAAAGGCTATGCCTCAATACAATGGTCATTTTAAAGTTTTTTTTTGAATTTTCTGGAAAACTAAGGTATATGGTAAACTGAAATTAAAATGCAATCAACTAGACCCTAGAACCTCTATCTCTGCCATAAATCAGCTGAATCCATCAAATAGTTGATATACAGGGTGGCACACACGTACGTACACACGGATAACACAAAATCATGCCCGACCTTTCTGGATCTCTGGGTTGCCTTGTCTAATGATGCTGAAATTCTACACACTTATAGAACCTATCAAATGAAAATTTTGTGCAAAGTTTTAACTAATTTGGTTTATTGGTTTTTGAGTTATGATTGATCAAAGAAATGAGATTTCTAGCATAGGCCGTTTTTGAAATCTATTAAGGGATAGAGCGCTCTCGCGCCTTCCTTGATATACGTAGTCTATTTTCTAATGTTTGTACTTTCTAATCGACGTAATATGATAGTAATGTGATACTCTTTTCCGTATGTTCGCCCGTTTTTACCGCCTCGCAGTACCCAAGCTAAAAGACATTCGCGTTTCGGAAATGTATTCCAAAGCAAATTTCACGTTTCATTCGCTCACCTTTCATTGGTTTGTTAGCGTCACTTCTGATAAAAAAAACACACAACCCTTTTTTTCTGTATAAGAACCACTTATCGGAATTAATCAGAAACGGATGTTAATCACCCATCGATGCCCCAGGGAATTTCAATTAATATCTGTTTCATTCTTGCCTCACTCACGATATAAAAAATATAATTGAATTACTGATATCATGACTAAATGATTTAATTAAAACGTCATCAATCTTTGTCGTGTAGATTCTTGCCGGCGCGCACACACATGTACACCGATATGAAAAAGTAAATAGACAACCTTATTGTCATCTATATAACAATTGCTAACGTACGTGTGTCCGGTTTGTTTCAATAATCACCTATGAAAACTTAATATTAATTAGGAAAAGAAAATATGCTTGATTTTAATAAAAACTGATCATGTAAAAAAAGTAAAGCGTAATCACGTATACAAATTAAAATCTATCAGAAGAGCGTTTGGTTGTTTTTTTACGGCATATCAACCTCTTTCGGGTTATGCTAAATCCGGTCAAGTTGGCAAAATATGTCATGCTTCAAGTTCTTTATTTAAGCATTTATTCATGGTGTTTGATTTAGTTGTTTTGTTTTACGGCATATCAACATCTTTCGAGTTATGCGAAATCCGGTTAATTTGGCAAAACATTTCATGTTCTAAGTTATTTTTATGTGTAAGCATTTATTCATGGTGTTTGGTTTAGTTGTTTTGTTTTACGGCATGTCAACCCTCAACACGTTATTTAATGACGCATCCGGTTACTTTGGTGAAAGCTTTTCATGCTTCAAGCTCTTTATATATTCAAGTATTTATTCATGGTGTTTGGTTGCGTGAAAGGGTGAGGGAGGGGTTAAGGGGGAATGAGGAGTTAAGGGTGAAAGGGTGAGGGAGGGGGTAAAGGGGGAAAGGGGTAGGTAAACGGGAAGGGAGAGAAAACGTTTTTTTTCGTGTTGGGTCTTGCAGAACATGATAGTTTCGCAAAGAAAAAAAATATAAAACATCAAGGTTTGTGCATTTTTGGTCAGGATCCCGATATCTCCAGACTTCCTGATCTGGTAACACCGGTGATAAGCAGGGAGGGAAAAGCTTAATCTCAATATCTGATAATATAAAACAAGAAATAATTACTTACTTTTAATATAGACAGAAAAATGGTCCGTTATTATTTCTTTCATTCAAACAGAACGAAGGGAGATAAGTAGTTTTTTTTATATTCTTATCGATTATTTTCGTATACTTATCGATGGTTTTTGTCTTTTTTTTACAGATTAGTTTTGTTTTATCAATAGAGAAACATACAGAGGTACATTCTAATTATTGAGTAGTTTCGTTTCAATTATTTCAAGTAATGGGCATGAATTATATTGCGAAGCGAGGGCAGGCGGGCGGAGCTAAATATTAATTAATACTGTTGTCAGAGGTTCCTGATGAGCCTAGGCGAAATAGTATTGATTAGTTCCGCTTTCTGATGAATTTGGTAAACAGTAGAAAGTATAATAACGAGGTTTGCGGGGTGTTGTGCTGATTAGGTTCACCCTTAGATTGCCCTATAACAAGTGTCTTCCGAAACTAAAAATTATCATGTACTTGGACTGTGCTATAATTAAATGGTAATGTATGATAAGTGCATTGATATCTTAACGACTAGAACATATCAAATCGTATACAATATCGATTTTTTAAGCTTTTCGGATGCTATGTACAGCTCCGAGTGCTGCCCAACTACGAAGAGAGCAGAGAAAATGTAAACCTGTGTAAATTAATTTGTGAGGTGTTTATTTACTGCTTCACGTAAGAGTGTCGTGCCCACGTTTGCTTCATTATATATATATATATATATATATATATATATATACCTTCCTTGTAATATAGCAGGAACACTCCCAACAGAGTGCTCGATTAATTAGGTATTAAAGTTAAAAGTTACAATTTAAGAGACTAATATGTATTTATATTGGTACAGACAAATTAGTACAACTTTCGCGACCCGGATATGGCAACTTAAAGATGGAAAGACACCCTTACTATCAAATGGAAAGTAATTGAGAGAAGACCATCCTTCTCTCACGCCATAAATAGATGCCCTCTGTGTGACGCTGAAAAATACCATATATTAAGGGACATCATTGCCCCATATACAGTCTGTTTGAATATTTGCGATGAAATTTTTATGGTATGCATCCACAGAAGACAAGCACTACTCATAAACTGGACTTACTGACACACATAAAAGCCTAATACACGACCTCATAATTGTCCCATTAAATACCGAATTCGCCTCCAGAAAACTATCCCAACTATAACCCCTCATAAATATTTATAAAATTAAAAAATACGAACAAATAACTTAATCAACCCCTATCCACACTATCTTTCAAGGGCAATAATTATAACTTTCCCAAAAATAGTTTTCCAGTCATTAAGAGGGTAACACTTCCATTTCACAACATTATTATTACTCCAATAAGTCCCCACCATTTCTCGGTCATAATGCTAATCTCATATATCTCCCAAACAGATAAAATCTTGCCGACCCAATCCTTACTCTTATCTCTAAACCAGTTTCAATCAGCATACCAATTTTACCACCTCCATAAGTATTCAGTATACCTTAGTTTATAATGTTAAATCCCGAATTCAAATGATTCAAAAACCCTACAGAGTGACGCCCTTAGACAGCTCGGATGATATCTTTATTTAAATTCGTTAGGGATTGAATCCAGGATTTAAACACGAATTTAATTAATGTTGTTCCTTTTAACCTCTTTAATCCTTACCCCATCTCTCCCTGATTCCTTTAGAAGACATCATTAAATCAGAAAACAGTAACGGCCAAATATACGATACTCATAATATTGACTCACGGGATTTATATTTTTTATTTTTTTATTTATTTATTTATGTTTTATTTTTACTTGATTTTATTTTTTAATATCTCTTTAAATCTTCTCCGGTGTACATCTCAACTGTTACTTTACACCCTTATCCTTTTTTCAAACTTATTAAACCTTCCTTACACTAAATTTAAACAAACGCACATAACCCTCTATAGAATTAAAATAACACTTACCGGCATAAGGGCCTCAATTGGTATCCATCTCATGGAGTGCGTGTTATAATGAATGAACATTTATAGACTAAAATGGCCACATATGAATCTCAGCCAATCAGAACACAGAGAATGGACTTTCCCTTCTGAGCATAATGGAACATTCTAGCCTTGTTATAAACAGGCATTTTGCTGCTCAACAGTTTGACTTATCTTGCTGCTCAACAGTTTGACTTATCTTGCTGCTCAACTGGTCGTACAGTTGAGCCCTAAGCATCGACTCGAGAGTGACACTTGACTTTACATTTCCGAAACAGATAACATAAGCTGAAGAGAGCCGGATGGCTAAATCTTTTTGTGCTTGAAACCGACGGTACGAATGTTGTACTAATTCTTCTGTACCAAATAAATATATATATATATATATATATATATACACATATTTATTAACAATGGAGTTTATGTATCTGTCTGAAGCCGAAACTCTATCAGAGTAGAATTGTTATTTACTAAGTCCGCCAGCTTCCTTATATTATGCTAGAAAAACAGCCGGTAACACTACGCGCGTTTTGCAATTTACATAATCAATTGCTTATCAACTTCTAATAAATTTCTATTCGCAAATATACACGCAATGTTTTTTCTTCAGATTTTAACAGGTATTTACGCTATTTTGCACGCTAATAATCTTACTTATAAATTATAATTTAGACAGACAGATACATAAACTCCATTATTAATCGATTTCTTTTATTTACATACACGTAATGCGTTACGTAGTTAACAACGCTGGCTGTTTAACAAGTCGTTTTCTCTCTCCCTCCGGTAATTAAATATGGCGCAACTGATTAAACAGCCAGCGTTAACGCTGGCATTCACCGTGCTTATTATTTTTTTTTAAACCGTACTAAGTTAGTTTATTTTCTTAATGTTATACACCATTATGTTATAAAACACAAATTCACTGAATCAAATTGTTTAATTAAAATAATAATTGATTAGAAAATTACTATTAAAACACACGCACACAGACACACATTATACCGAATTTAGTTTTGCACTTTAGGACCCGCGCTAACTTTGACCTCGCCATTACGGTTAGGGTCAGTATTCTGTTTTTTTAATTGTTGATTTTAATTTACGTACACTTTCTTTCCGCTTTGAAAGACATAAAATATTACTTACGTGGATTAGGCACAAAACGACTGGGTGTAAATAAATGCGAGCAGACGATACTTTGGTGGCGACACCTTTTACTGGGCAAGTAAATAACTGTTCTTAGAATCGTATTCGCTGTATTTCTTTATTGTTACTTTTAATTTTGGTACACTTTCCTTTTCTCTTTTTGAACAACTAAAACTATTATTATTTATTATTTCGTAAATTCTTACGTGGATTCCGCGCAAAACAATTGGGTGGAAAAAAATGCGAGCAGACGATAACTTCGGAAAGAGCATTATGAAAATTAGAATTAAATTACTTTTTCTCAACTGTGAATACCTAAGTAAAAATATTTCTATTTATGGTGGAGGACAAAACAAAAATCGGGTTACGATCGAATTTTTTTTTTTCTCTTCATGTTCAACTAAAAATATTCTTGGTCAAAAACTAAGAAAATCAATGTCTAACACCCCCCCCCCCCCAAAAAAAAATATGACTGGGGCTCTATCGGTTTACGCGTAAGCTATCATTTCTGACGCGGTAGCCTAGCTAAAATAGGCGACCGGAGGGAGCATATATTTGCTAGTATGTATAATTATAAATATTTACAGTAATCTACATACGTATACGTTTCATACTTACGGGAATCGTCAGTGGAGAGAAGAATTATTCCTACAAGTCACCGGACTCGAACCCCGGAGCATGAGTCATGTTTAAAACCCAAACTTCGACCTCTTAGCCCACAAGACCGTGATTAACAAACTGGTAAAGTGGCGAGTAATGAATCCCATTTTAAGCCAATCAACGTAAAGTGTTCTACTATTGAAAGGAACATTCATTGACCCCACGATAACAGCTGTGTTAATACTACTCACTGCATACAATCTAATGTAAATTAGCCGGTAATATTACACTAATATTACACTAATTCTTCGGATGTCCTTTTACAATCTCTCTCTATTTACCTTAACAATAAGTAAACAAAACAAATGTATACATTTCAAGTAGCAGGTGCTTCATTCTATGGAATCCCTTGTAAAATATAACAAAAACTCATCAAGCTAAAATCAAGGTCGATTCATTTCCTTTCCCCTTTGTGGGCCTAGAACAGGGGCGGGCAACCTTTTCAGAATGAGGGCCAGGTGAGACTTTTTGAAGGAGATCGCGGACCGGAGTGAAAAACGAAATCTCAGAATTAGTATATTTTATTTACATTGATGAATTGTAAAAAAATTGCATTGAACACTCTACAAATCTGATATGCTTTCTCAAGAATCTTATGTATGTGATGTTATAAAAGGCGCCGACGAAGAGCCATTTTGGAATCATAAAAAATAATGACGGGCGAAGTAGCAAGTTGATCCACCATTCGTTTTGACACACCTCACATAAGTTTAATGTTATGCCCTTTCCTCGTCCTTCGTTTCCTCTTTGCTTCTCTCTTTCTCTTTTTCTATTTATATCTCAAGCCAAGGATTTGAACTTAATAGTTAAAGAAAAATGAAATATACATGCATCATCGCTCGCTGATATTTATACATTTTTATCCCATTGTAACTCTTAATTGAAACCTACTTTTACGTCTATGTCACAGAATAATATGAGTTTTACTGGGAGGTCCGCGGGCTGGCTTGCAATAATAAAGCATAGCAGGGTTGCGGGCCGGACGTTAAGCCTTCGCGGGCCAGATGTGGCCCGCGGATCGGAGGTTGGCCGCCCCGTACCTGAACTAAGCGGAACTTTTATGAGTAAAGTTTATTTCATCGAACTGTCCTCATGTGGAAAACAGTACTACTGGCTACTTCCCGACTGGTTATAACATTACCGTTTTCAAGTCCAATGTCAATACATTATTGTTGAGCCGTCTTCTTCAATAATCAATTTCTGACAATTTACAACCATCGTCAATAATTCCATCACTTTCTCACCGTCTACTTGTCAAACATAAACACCCTTATTCCCGTGTGACCCGTTGGGCCTTGCTAAGTGGTGACTCGTTTGTAAAAACAATGCATATACATGTTGCGGCCCTGTAAAGGGTCTGGAAGTAAAATACGAACTCTGAGTTTAGAGAAAACAAGTATATTGAAAAATGTATAACAACGAAGTACAAGAAGGGTTAAACGTCTGACTTGACGGTTAGTGCTGGATATGAAAATTAGCAAGACGTTTTTCAATCGTTAAGAATTAAATTACTTTTCTGTTTACATCTTTTTACTATTATATTTAAAATATTAAAATATGTTCTACAAAATTCCTAAACTCTTAATGTTATATATATACATATATATATATATATATATATATATATATATATATATATATATATATATATATATATATATATATACTCCAAGTAAAACATCTACATGGCAGTAATCCAAAGAATTTCAACCGGGTTTATAAAAAGTACTCAACATCAAATAGAGCTTTTATATATGATTATTTTTATTTACAGACATGTACAAAAATTTACTATACTATATATACATATTCACTATACTATATATATATATATACACTATACCTACTTACTATACTATATATATATATATATATATATACACTATACATATTTACTATACTATAAATACACAGACAATACTATTTATATACCCATACATATTAACTATACAATATATATATAGATAGATAAATACACACTATAGGTATACACTATAGATATTTACTATACTATATATACATAGATATATACATACACACTATAGATATACACTATAGATATTTACTATACTATATATACATAGATATATACATACACACTATAGATATACACTATAGATATTTACTATACTATATAGATATAGAGATAGATATATACATACACACTATATATATACACTATAGATATTTACTATACTATATAGATATAGAGATAGATATATACATACACACTATAGATATTTACTATACTAATATATATATATAGATATATATACGTTATAGATATATACACACTATAGATGTTTACTATACTCTCTCTCTCTCTATATATATATACTATAGATATTTACTATACTATATATATATATATATACACACACTATAGATATTTACTATACTATATATGTGTATACACACACTATAGATATTTACTATAATATAATATACACCCTATATATATTTACTATAATATATATATACACACTATAGATATTTACTATAATATATATATATATATATATATATATATGTATACACACTATAGATATTTACTATACTATATATATACACACTATAGATATTTAATATACTATATATACACGCTATAGATATTTAATATACTATATATACACGCTATATATATTTAATATACTATATATACACGCTATATATATTTACTATACTATATATACACGCTATATATATTTACTATACTATATATACACGCTATATATATTTACTATACTATATATACACACTATAGATATTTACTATACTATATATACACACTATAGATATTTAATATACTATATATACACGCTATAGATATTTACTATACTATATATACACACTATAGATATTTACTATACTATATATACACACTATAGATATTTACTATACTATATATACACACTATAGATATTTACTATACTATATATACGCACTATATGGTGTGTTTCCATGTATTTAATTCACTCCGACCGCAGGAATATTTGGTACAATGCAGGAAGGTGTAGAGAGTCACGTAAGCGCCCCTAAAGAAAGAGCACTCTGGGCTATAAAAAATTGCCTGGGCAGCCTGGTCGGCATTTCCTGGTCAAGGTATCTCAGGCAGTAACCAATTAATTTATACCACTCCCAAAATGGGGTGCAAAGCCTAGGATGCTGGACTTCCTAGGAGTACACAAGACCAATACATAAGCCCGACAAATAAAAGTTCTTGCTGGATTGGTTGTCGGCGTAGTATTTAATTTGTTCCTATTGCAGCAATATGTGACACAAGGTCGGAAGGTGGGGGAAGATCAAGCTGGCGTCCCGAAAGGATGAGCACTCTGGCCTGTCAAAATAGGCGAGGCAGCCTCATCGGTATTCCTTGGTCAGGGCGCCTCAGGCAGTAAGCAATGAATCACTGCGTCCTAAATAGGGGAGACAAGGTCTGGAAGGCTGCACCTCCTAGGACTACTCAAAACCAATACCTCAGCCTGACAGGTAAAAGGCAAACGAAATGGTCCAGTTATTGCTGGACTGATTGTTGAGAACAATTCCTCCGAATGGTATTTACCAGTCCAGAGTTTCAAAACTACTGGTGTTACAGAAAGATCGCGCGGGCTGGTGTCGGCCCAGGGTATGTAATCGCTTCCCACATCAATAATATGTGACACAAGGTCGGAAAGTCGAGGAAAGGTAAAGCCAGCGCCACTAAAAAAGGAGCACTCTGGCCTAGTAAAAATTGCCTGAGCAGTCCCGTCGACATTCCCAGATCAATGCGCCCCAGGCAGTAAGCGATAAACTTACTCCACCCCAAAGAGGGGAGGCAAGGCCTGGGAGGGTGCACCTCCTAGAACAACCCAGGATAGTATACCTCAGCCCGGCAGATAAAAGGCCACCGGAATGGTCCAGTTCCTGCCGGACTGATTGTCGAAAACGAATCATCGACTGGTATTACCCCATACCGACGTCCTCAATCAACCTACGTTAATGAAAGACCGAACAGGATGGGGCTAGGCCCAACACTGGGAGGCAGGTGTTCTCAGTATTTTTGGTGAGTGGAAGTAGTCCGTATAGTTAAGGAACCATAACAATATATAATGTATTTACGCTGACAGAAGGGTAAAAAGGCATCTCGTCTAAATGAATAAATGCGTAAATTAGGTCATTTTTCGCACTAACAATGAAGTCAGAACGGACTATCTCAAGTTATTTCAACTTTACTCAACAGCAATCATTTTTTTTAATATAACATCTGTATAAGCAATATGAATCGTATGGTTACGAAGCTGCATAAATAAATATAATTTACCAATAAACATTTTGATAATTAACTCTTTTTTTATATATTTTAATTAAAGTATGGCTTTGATTTTAATATAAAATACGTTTTGGAAATGTTTTTTATTTCGTGGAAAATATTTAGTATTTGTGTTCAAACGTTTCTTCCGGCGTTAGCGTTAGGGAGTAACTGATCGGATTTTAACAAGTTGTTATCCATTTATTAATTGTGTGTGACACAAATTATTCGGCCACCCACATTTGTCTAATTGTGTTTTTTTTTACTATTATATTTTATATATAAGCATATGTTCTACAAAATTCCTAAACTCGTAATGTTATATATATATATATATATATATATATATATATATATATACATATGTGTGTGTGTGTGTGTGTGTGTGTGTGTGTGTGTGTGTGTGATCCATGGAAAACATCCACAGGGTAGTAATCCAAAGAACATTAACCGGGTTTATACAAAGTACTTTATATCAAATAGAGCTTTTATATATAATTATATTTTTTTACAGTCATGTACAAACATTTACTATACAATATATACATATTTACTATACTCTATATATACACTATACCTACTAACTATACATATATATATATACACTATACCTACTTACTATACAATATGTATATATATATATATACCCACTCTATAGATATTTACTATAATATATATACACACTATAGATATTTACTATATTATATATACACACTATAGATATTTACTATATTATATATACACACTATAGATATTTACTATATTATATATACTAACAAGATATTTACTATACTATATATATATATACACTATACATATTTACTATACAACATATATATACATATATACACGCACTATAGATATTTAGTATAATATATGTATATATACACACTATTTATATTTGCTATACTATATGTATATATACACACTATAGATATTTACTATACTATATATACACACTATAGATATTTACTATACTATATATACACACTATAGATATTTACTATACTATATATACACACTATAGATATTTACTATACTATATATACAGACAAGATATTACTATACTATATATACACACAAGATATTTACTATACTATATATACACACACTACATATATTTACTATACTATATACATACACACAAAGTATACATATTTACTATCATATATATACCCCTAGTCATGTTTACTCATATATATATACGCCTATACATGTTTACTATCATATATATATACCCCTATACATATTTACTATCATATATATATACCCCTATAAATATTTACTATCATATATATACCCCTATAAATATTTACTATCATATATATACCCCTATACATATTTACTATCATATATATACCCCTATACATATTTACTATCATATATATATATACTAACCCTATACATATTTACTTTCATATATACCCCTATACATATTTACTATCATATATATACCCTTATACATATTTACTTTCATAAGTATACCCTTACACATATTTACTTTCATAGATATATCTTTACACATATTTACTTTCATAGATATACCCTTACACATATATGCTATCATATATATATATATATATATATATATATATATATACAAACCCACTACATATTTACTATTATATCTATATACACCCTATATATATATTTACTATAATATATATGTATACACACTATATATATTTACTATAATATATATCTACAAACACTATATTTACTATAATATATATGTATACACACTATATATATTTACTATAATATATATATATTTAAATATATATACCGCCTATACATATTTACTATAATAAATATATATATATATATATAGATATACCCTATATATATTTACTATAATATATATATATACACCCTATACATATTTACTATAATAAATATATATATATATATACCCTATATATATTTACTATAATAAATATATATATACCCTATATATATTTACTATATATATATATACCCTATATATATTTACTATAATAAATATATATATACCCTATATATATTTACTATAATATATATATATATACCCTATATATATTTACTATAATATGTATATATATACACCCTATACATATTTACTATAATATATATATATATACACCCTATACATATTTACTATAATATATGTATATATATATATATATACACCCTATACATATATACTATAATATATATATATATATATACACCCTATACATATTTACTATAATATATATATATATACACCCTATACATATTTACTATAATATATATATATATATACACCCTATACATATTTACTATAATATATATATATATATACACCCTATACATATTTACTATAATATATATATACACCCTATACATATTTACTATAATATATATATATACACCCTATACATATTTACTATAATATATATATACACCCTATACATATTTACTATAATATATATATACACCCTATACATATTTACTATAATATATATATACACCCTATACATATTTACTATAATATATATATACACCCTATACATATTTACTATAATATATATATACACCCTATAAATATATATATATATATCATATACATATTAACTATGATATATATATATACACCCTATACATATATATATATATATATATATATATATATCATATACATATAAACTATGATATATATATATACACCCTATACATATATATATATATATCATATACATATTAACTATGATATATATATATACACCCTATACATATATATATATATATATATATCATATACATATTAACTATGATATATATATATATATACCCTATACATATATATACACCCTATACATATATCCTATACATATTAACTATGATATATATATATATATATACCATATACCTATTTACTATGATATATATATATATATATCCTATACATTTTAACTATGATATATATATCCTATACATATTAACTATGATATATATATCCTATACATATTAACTATGATATATATATCCTATACATATTAACTATGATATATATATCCTATACATATTAACTATGATATATATATATACATATATATATATCCTATACATATTAACAATGATATATATATCCTATACATATTAACTATGATATATATATATATCCTATACATATTAACTATGATATATATATATATATATATATATATATCCTATACATATTAACTATGATATATATATATATATCCTATACATATTAACTATGATATATATATATATATATATATATATATATATCCTATACATATTAACTATGATATATATATATATATATATCCTATACATATTAACTATGATATATATATATATATATATATATATATATATATATATCTTATACATATTAACTATGATATATATATATATATATCCTATACATATTTACTATGATATATATCCTATACATATTTACTATGATATATATTTATATTCTATAAATATTAACTAAATATATATTTATATTCTATAAATATTAACTAAATATATATTTATATCCTATACATAGTAACTAAAATATATATTTATATCGTATAGATAATAATAAAAATATATATTTATATCCTATACATATTAACTAAAATATATATTTATATCCTATACATATTAACTAAAATATATATTTATATCCTATACATATTAACTAAAATATATATTTATATCCTATACATATTAACTAAAATATATATTTATATCCTATACATATTTACTTAAATATATATTTATATCCTATACATATTAACTAAAATATATATTTATATCCTATAAATATTAACTAAAATATATATTTATATCCTATACATATTAACTAAAATATATATTTGTATCCTATACATATTTACTAAAATATATATTTATATCCTATACATATTTACTAAAATATATATTTATATCCTATACATATTTACTAAAATATATATTACTATCCTATACATATGTACTAAAATATATATTTATATCGTATACATATGTACTAAAATATATATATATATATATATATATATACACCCACACTATACAATATGTATTAACTATACTATTTATATATACACTATACAATAAATATTTACTATACTATCTATATATACACTATACAATACATATTTACTATACTATCTATGTTTACTATACCTTATATATACACTAAAATATTAACTATACTATACATCTTTACACACTATACATAGTGACTATACTCTATCAGTATAAACTATACCCATTTACTATACTATATCTGTATAAACTACTCATTTACTTTACTATATATGTATACAACATACACATTTACTATACTATATATGTGTATCTATACACATCACTATACCAAATATATATATGTATATATATATATATATATATATATATATATTATACACTATACTGATCTACTTTACTAATATATATATATATACATATATACTATAAATAATTATTATAGTATGCATATTTACTATAGTATATATATGTACACTATACATATTTATTTCATATATATATATATATATAAATATATATATATACTATAAATAATTATTATAGTATGCATATTTACTATAGTAAGTATATGTACACTATACATATTTACTTTATATATATATATATATATATATATATATATATATATATATATATATATATATATGATATAATGTATGCGTACTATGCAGACAAAATGGCAACATTCCAATCATGAGGATTTTTTCGGTGCTCCGTTCTCTCCGATAGTAGATGTCTATTAGAGATTATTAACACAAAGGCTACTCTTATCATTTTTGGCACATTAAACTCGATTTGTTCGGGTATTTCGATTTTTCCCCCACACCCATAACAAAGTTGCATCTGTGTGCGTTGTTGTTATATTCCTGGTCATAACAGTGGAAAAAGGTCAGTTCGAAAACGAGGCCGAATCTGTCTGCCAAAAACCAAAGCGAATCGGTGTCATTATATTATCGTTAATTCTGTTACTGTGGCTCCAATTGATATTGCACTCCTAATGGTGACTTTTAAACTATATCCCATTATCTCCAGCATTATGTAAAACAAAAATAAAAACAATACAGTGAAAAGAAAGTAACTGGTATGTTATTTGCACTATTGAGCTTTCATTCTAGGATTCTGGACAATTAATTTTTTATTTGGGAAATGTGTCCATGCAATTCGGTGAGAGGCGCCATCGGTTGCTGGGTCGGTATGTCAGTCGCTAATTTCAAAAAAGAGTTTCAGAGATTAACGCTTATTTTCCAATGTATCATCAACACACACACATATATATATTAGAAAGTATTAAAATAATATTCCAACGTGATAAAAAATTAAAACGAAAAACAAATTCATAAAGTTCATTGATTTTAAGAAATCAGAAAGTATTTAAATAATATAGAAATTTAAATATATATGAATATTTTAATAGTTTTATTTAACTTATATATATATATATATATATATATATATAATATATATATATATATATATATATATATATGTATATATTCTAGAAAAAACAATACTGGTGAACTCTGATGATGAAATAGTATTCCGAAATTAATAGGATTTTAGTAATACAAAATATATAAATAAATGTTGCATTGATAACGGGTACTATTTTCAGTTTTATAATACTGACCCACCAATGCTTTTGAATGAACGACCCATTTTCTTAAACTTCAAGCATGACACTGCTTTATTCGTTCTACAACCAGAATTGTAATTCATGACAGCTAAAAAGATCAATGAGGTTACACCCATTAGAACATTTTATCCAAAAAAAAAACAACAAAATAAGTTTAACCGTCAGTCCACAACATTGGACGCCACTTATGTTCAAAAATGTTTTGATTTTTGATTTTGATAAAAAAATATCTGCATCTAACACATGATTTTTATGATGGCATTTTGCCTCTATCTTTATGTTAAAATTCTTAAGATGCTTTAAAAAATCAATATTCCCAAATGTATATTTTCCAGCGACGAGTATTATAAATGAGATTGTCATCAATAAATTCGTTTTCTGTCCACTATATAGCCATACACAACATGTATTTATTTTTTAAAAAGTACAATACAAATTATTGAAAAATAATAAACAGTTAGGAAAGCTTTACAAATATCTGCATCTAACACATGGTTTTTATGAAGGCATTTTGCCTCTATCCTTATGTTTAAAATTCTAAAGTAGCTTAAAAAAATGAACTTTCCCAAATGTATATCTTCCAGCGACGAGTATTTTAATTGAGATTGTCATCAATAAATTCGTTTTCTGTCCACTATATAGCCATACACAACATGTATTTATTTTTTAAAAAGTACAAATTATTGAAAAATAATAAACAGTTAGGAAAGCTTTACAATGCATAGAGGGGGGTCGGCGATGAGAGCCCGAATCAGTATTAAAAGACAGTTTCGTACCTATATATATGTTTAGTCATTTACCTGTGAGATGTCAACACAGAATCCAGTCGTTAGGTTGCTGTCAAGAACTGGTGTTTTTATTTTTAAAGCATTGTTATATATATATATATATATATATATATATATATATATATAAGTAATAATAATAAAAAAGTATATTGAAATGCAATATAGATTAAAACATTAATAGTCTTAAAAAGAGTTATATAAAATGTCATTCCTTCATCCATGTATTTTCAAAAAATATGCTCTAACTTTAGAAGAGATTCGACCAATATTTCTATTTTATGATTCAGCTTTCTTTGCTTCTTAAATGGTGATCATTTTTTGGTATATTTTAAACATTTTAAATTGCTTGTATTTTCATGTAGTTTTTAGTTTTATATTTTTAAATATTTGCATTGCAGTAGATTTTACTGGCTTATCTGTTGACTTTCCACTGATAATAATAGCATATCTTTGAAAAATCAGGGCTTAAAGAAGGAATAAAAGTGTGTATTTTATATAAGCATTATTTTAATGAAAAAATGCATTCTATCATTCTGTTAATTCTCAACACTTACGTATACTTTAGCTCTATTTCGTATATCAAGCATTGACTATTCAAGATAGAATATAATTTAGAGATATAATCTTCATATATATATATATATTATATATATACATCGGCGTATGTTTGTATAAATAATTTACTATTAATAAATACTATTATTATAAACCCCCTTTATGAAATTAGGTTGATCACTGTTAGGAGATATTAAACATAGACCCCCACTTAGCTATAAGCAGCGTTACGTTATCGTGCGTCTGCTGTTAACTGCCGGCTGTATTTAAGCATACATAGAACTTAATTGTTGCTGTATCGCTTGATAATTTCTGATGGCCGTGATTATTAGCGCAAATGAGTGCGGAGTCTTGGTTGACCCTGTGAACCGGGTGCGCACATTGTGACCGTCTAGAATTGTCATTTCCTACACTGATTAGAGCGTACGCTTGAAATACCGGGGTATGTAGGGTATACATTATTAAATATTTATTTGTAATTATACATTATGTATATATATATATATATATATATGGCTAGCAAATCTTCCTTTCGATGGATCAATCTATGTAATTTTATATTAATGTTTCATATAATAGACTTTCAAAATAATATAGTATGTGTGTACCTGTGGTACCGCATTTACTTGAATAGTGCGCATACACGAGTTCATTTTATTTTAGTAGAATATGTACTTATGACAAGTTGGCAACTTCAGAAAGTGTCTCTTTAATTGCTATTACAGACAAGGTTTAATACTATATATATATATACATATAAATGTGTGTGTGTGGTGTGTGCATGTATGTATGTTAGATAGCAAGAGTCTTTTTTATAAAATAAACTCGCTAATCAGCGAATAAACATTGCTCATCAGTTATTTATAGAAAAACATTACATGAGAATTCAAATGTCAACTATATTAAAGATATAAAAGTACGAATATTAATTATGTAAAAATATTTATATATATATATATATATATATATATATATATATATATATATATATATATAAATAAGAAAGAGAAAGAGATTCGTGCTTTTTTTCTGAATTATTTACTCCAACATAGAAAAATATTTAACCGGATTATGAAAATATAGAAAAATCAAAAAAATAAAATAAAATGTTAGATATTTCTTAAATATAACTGAAATATTTTTACGCAGATATCTTAATTGGATTTTATATTCACATACACAATCATATATATATATATATATATATATATATATATATATATATATGATTATTTTTATTTACACAAACATGTACAATATCTGCGACACTGGCATATCGATGTTATCGATCAACAGCTATCATTAACGGAGATCACATCAAGCAGAGTTAAAGTCCGATCTTAACGTTAGATCATGTTTGAAAAGATTCTTTTTAACTTATGTGTTAATGTCTCTTTTAAATTGAACTTAAATCGCGCATGGTCGCTGGTAGGTATAAATTTCGTAAAGTTCAAATTAAAAGAGACATATACACCGTTAAGTCCACACAACATCGGACGTGACTTCTACAAGACGAGGAAGGATTATGACGAACAAAAATAAGGTGAATACATTGTATTAGTCTAAAGCTCTGGCGAGGCTTGTTATATCAAGCGAAATATTAGATACAAAAGTCAAGATGAAAAAAAATATTGTTTTCATTTTTATTTTAATAAAAATATCTGCATCTAACATATGTTTTTTTCTTTAAGTTTAAAATTATAAAGATGCTTGATATATATATATATATATATATATATATATATATATTATATTATAATATGAAATGGAATAATAAAATAAGGTGCCAATCAAATTTTATAAGAATTAAACGTTCAAAGTATCTTGATTGGCACCTTATTTTATTATTTCAGTTTATATTATAATATTAATGCTCTATCCAGTATATTGAGCTTCAGTTTTTTAATCCGGATGTTTCACTAATTATAAGATATTAGTTGACGCTCATATCTTTTGTTGGATTACTTATATATATATATATATATATATATATATATATATACAATAGTGTTTTACATACTATTTAGCCTACTGATTTCTACCGGAAAAGAAACAAACATTAACTAAACAATAGCTTACTTGCCAACATCTATATTTCATATTTATACACACACGCATATATATATATATATATATATATATATATATATATATATATATATATATATATATATATATATATAATTCTTGCATTAATTCGATTAGAAAGGTCAGTCGCTGTGGCTGGTAATTGCTCCGCTGGGTATCGCTGATTAGGCCAGCTCGAAATATCACAAAAGAGCAAACTGAAATGTTTCTGATTCGCAAAATTCGGTAAAGTACACTTATGGGTCGAAAGTTTAAACCCTACACATTGTTTGGGTAATAAAAAAATCCATACTAATACAAAATACCTCTATCTGTCTGTCCATCTATGTGAGTCTGTCTTTTCCATATGTTTCAAGTATTTTTAGATATTAGCGTTCGCAACATATGTGGTCGATTGCATTTGTTCACCACTGATGTGTTTACATCTTTACCAGCGAACATATTAATCAAACTAATTTATTTCTCAAGGCAGCCGGTAATCCACACAAGTAAAATATAATTAAATACAAAAATAACAACATTTATTCTCGTACACACTGAAGCGTTATATATTTGAGTACTATCCCAACTCTATCATTACGAACTTCAGCCTGAAAAATGTGCTTGACTAATTACACTAAAAGTCCGTGATACGACGAACAGCTGGCTATGGATTACAAAATAAACACACAGACATATGTGTGTATGTCGACTACAAGCACACACACGTGTCTGTGAATACCAAGCACACCGCACACGTGTCTGTGGATCACAAGTACACACCTACACGTTTCTGGATCACAAGAATACACACGTGTCTGTGGATCACAAGCACGGTTTGTTGTTGATCACTCTTCACTGCTCGTTGTAAATACCCCCGAATTGGCATTTACAAAGTTAAATTCCTCCTAACTTACAAGCTGATTTACAGTGGCCGACGGGTACCACTCTTGACTGTGAATCAGTTGCGATTTGTGATCGGGGTTCGCGCCCGCTGACCGTCAGGAATTAACCTCCTGCCCTGGAGGTTGCGTAAACATGAACTATCTATGGCTGTAGGTAATACATAATTAATATTTTTTTTATTAATATATATATATATATATATATTATACATATTCTAAGAATTAACATAATTTTTAATCTTATTCTAAAGTAAAATCATCCATAACTAAATAAAAGTCGTTTACAGCTGTTTCCCGATGATGTTACTTTTTGTTCAATGAGACCAAAACAAAGAAATACACTGTACCATACTGGTCTGCTACTTAAATAAAGGACAACGTGTTAGAAGTACCCACCTAGTTATCTCGGATAGAAAGAGCATTGCTTTCATTAAAACATAGAGAATTAACAGTCCTTTTGTTAAGCGGCCTGTTATTCTTAACCGACGCACAACCTGAGAACTGACAGAACATCATCCCCAGAGGCAGAATGAATCGTGCACTGTCAAAATTATAATTATCATTAAAATTATATTTAATTAGTTCGTTCATTAGAGTAAAATCGATACACATCTAATATAATGATGATGATGATAATAATAATAATAATAATAATAATAATAATAATAATAATAATAATAATAATAATAATAATAATAATAATAATAATAATAATAATAATAATAATAATAATAATAATAATAATAATATACGTACTCAAGGGAAGTTGAGATGGCAGACATCTTACAAACTGACTCTCACACATGTACACATCTAGGTACCGGTCTCGTCTAGTTAAACAGAAAATGATCCTAACAGCTGATGCCATGTGCAAATACAGAAGATGAAAAGCACTGACCAAACCTCGACTGGAAGGATGAATAGAGTATCGGACACTTGGAAAGGCTTATTGTCATGCAAACTTTAGATAAGACAAACGGTTGTTGACAGCAAGAACACAAGTTAAACGGCTATTGCTAGAGTGCAAACAAATCTGCAATGTTTGTCGAAAGAGACAGAGAATAGTGGACATCTAGACTGATTGGTTGTAACTTAGACTCCAGGAAACATCACTGGTAATTGTCAGTGAGTATTTGCTGGTGATGACTTCGGTGAAAACTCCTAGTTTGTTGATAATTGTTAGTTTCCAATCTTCTTGTGACAAAGGTCATCGTTCAATCAACTACCCTTTTAACCATTATCCTCGAGTAGCATTTGGACCTTGCGAGGCTACGATCCATCAGCACTAAAAAGCTGAAATACAAAATTAAATAGCACATCGAAATAACGTTATACATATTCAAGAGGAGTTGGATTCCACGAATTCCATAATCTAGCTTTCTCACTCGTCGTAGAAATGTATTGCCTGAAGCTCCTGTTTGTACCACGGACAATGTCTGCAAAGGATCGAGGAGGATGGAATGATCGAGAAGGAAAAGTATCATCTAGAACTTCACTGGAAAAGGGCGAGGAGTACTCCAATATTGAGAACGCTCATGTCCACTAAAATTCTAGAGTACGTCAATCGTCGGTAACGGCGGATATTAATGGTAACCGGATGATGTTATAACACAATTTGATCATCTAAGATTATAAAAATTGTCGGAGAGCAGTCTTAATCTAGAGATACTTCTTGTCATTCAGTATACATAGGTTACCACTTGGTATTGCCAGTGAAAAATCACTGAACACTTGTGTGAAAACTTCCTGTGATTAAATAATAAGATAAGCTTCTCGGCTTTTGCAGCAACCAACAATCGCGTCCTTTAGGCTCGTTCGCTCCCACTCCTCTCTCGAGCTTTACACCGCGTTCGTTTGTTTATATAGCGTCACATTTTTTATGTTGTTTTGATGGCAACTTATAAAATATACGATACATGAAATAGTCATAGGAGATAAAAGATATACAATGTCTCATGATTTTGAACCAACAATTTGGAGACGAGGAGAGGAGATAACTTGGACTACACTAGTCTCCACTAGACAACCTTACTAATGTGCGGTTAATAAAACTTGAAGCTTTATAAACCTGATAAGTACATGGCTGTGTGTAAAAACTTAAAGTAGGCTTAACTGTCAGTCAGATTTCTTTATTCTTCTTCTTTGTCATACTGTCCTCTTATATTGAACGCGTTGCCAAAGAGAAAGCGGCAGTCAGGGGGTAAAGTGTGTTCAAAAAGTAACTTGATTTAATATGGTAAAAGTGAGGGGGATTAACTATGTTTTGACCAAGTTATGATTGTGTAATATATATATATATATATATATATATATATATATTATATATGTATATATACATGATGTGTTTTCAAATGTTTGAACCTTGGCTTTTCCACAGCCAACTTATCTATCTGTAAATCTCCTCTGATAAGATTTCGATCTTTGAAAAGCCTTGGCTTAAGGAAAGAATAATAAATTGTAATTCTTAATTAATCGAACACTCTGTAATATAGCAGGAAAAATCCCATCCAATAAGTTATATATATATATATATATATATATATATATATATATATATATATATGATACTAGCGCCATAGCCCAACACTTAACTAACGACCACTCCTGCCCCCGATCGGAATTCAGAAAACTCTTTGTGGAAAATACCAAATTCTTAAAATGTAGTAGTAACAAACCCAAATTCCATAAATTAGAAGCCATACATATAAAAACTACAAAACCCCTAATTAATAGAATTAACTTTAATATCAGTAATAATATTCAAAAATGTTTATAGCTCCAAATATAGTTTCGTACTTAGTACATAATTCACTTCAAAAACCTTCTATAAATACTAACACATGGTCTATACTTATAACCTCATTTCCTCGAAGATTGACCCAGATGTGTCCAAAAGTACTTGGGAGGCAAATCCCAACTATGGTAAATTCATCAGTCAATTCCCCTCCGAAACTATAAACCTGATTCGGAATATTGAAAGTATCTACCAACATATATCTACACACGAGTTGTCTCTAATGTTGAACAATACCTGCCTGCAAGAAAAGATGCTGCCTATATATAAAAGAGACTCACATCCCATATTTGTTTCAACACCGAATCGATAACAACAAAAACGAGATGAAGAAAAGAAAAAAAAAGGTATTTTATTTTGAAATTCAGACATTCTGATGATGAAGTATATCTTCGAAAATTAAATTGGAAAAAAAAGTTAATAAAACTAAAACGCATTGTATGGCGTTCTAATTGCTCATTATTATTTTTAATAATTAATATTACCATATAAACAATGCTTTCTAAAACACGGACAACATTTCTTATATATATATATATATATAATATATATATATATATATATATATATATATATATATATATATATATATATATATTACATATATCATCTATCCAAATACGTATACGAAAGAGAGATAGAGATATAGAGAGAAGTTTAAAAGATGTTACACTTTAGCTTCACTCTATTTTGTTATTCATGTTCCTGAAACCGCTGAGTCGTTTTACTGGGTAAATATATAATGTATGAGCTTAGTTGTGTAACCTTGCACGAGACAAACGCCGTGTATGAAAACAAAATCACATAGTACACGTTTATTAAACAGACACGTTGAAGGGTTGTGAATCAAAGATGGCTTAGACAAAATATGTCGGCTTTACTGCGGAATCACTGATGCAACGCTTAACCAAAGTTAACGAAACTTGAACAAAACAGGTTTTGTCAGCAGGGTGCTACAAAACTTTTACCGCATTGATATTTTTTCTCTGTACTCGTAACAAAACAGCCCCTGTTATTTACATCCTTCCCACTTCGGATGATGTGGCACAAGGTTGGGAGATTAAGTCAGCGTCCCAGACATAAAGCATTATGTTGTAATAATTGTCTGGATAGTCTCATTGGTATTCCCAAGTTGGGGACCCTGAGCTAATTAGTAATTTACTCCTAACAAAACAAGGCAAGGCCTCGGAGTTTTTACCCTCTAGCATTACTGAAAACTAATATTACAGACATACAGATAAAAGGGCACCGCAATAGCTCAGTCTCTGTCAGTTCGTATTTCGAGAGCAGATCCTCGACTGGTATATACTATGGACACAAGAAGCATTACCTCAAAGCAGCCTAACGCTGTCAATTTAATTACTTTTACCAATGCATAGCAATCAAGTGACAGTACACCGTCTGTTGTTTATATAAACTGCTAATTACCAATATTATCTTCTGACAATAATATACAGGGTTTCAAATTCAACAACCTGCAGATTTAATTTTTAAATAAGATATATACTCACATAAAATACTACATTTCCAATATGCACAACAAGTTTATATTTTAATATAAAGGCTCGACGTTGCTCGGGAGTGAATGAGGATCACTATGTACTTTTTCACTCGGCTCATAATACGATATTATCTTTCTTTGTTTTACTTCCCGTTCGTCGAGTTTCGTCCATTAATACAGTCTTGAGAAGCTGAAATGTTGGAAGAGTCTTTTAATTAGTCTTACTCATTTGTTTTAAGTGTCATTAATATTGGATATACGTATTTGAAATTTTCAGGGGGGGGGGTCTCTCCTCGTCAGTCACTTAGAAGTGGGGGCATGTTGATATTCAGTAATGTAGAGATTTGGAACTACTTCTTTATTACCCAAAGAGTGGTATGCATGATTGAAGTTTAATAAAGAAATAAGATATACATGAGGTTTTAAGCGGATAGTCCATCATAGGGGTGCATTCATGAAATTTAGAAACATTTCCATTGTTTTCCCCGGTAAACCTTCCATATTATACTTTTACATTTCATGTAACTTCTCTAACATTTCAATAGGGAACACACGAACGTAACAGAAGGGCATTGACCCATATATATGTATATATATATATATATATATATATATATATATATATGTAAGTAAATTTCGTGTACAACAGAATCGTAGGATTTATTTTAGAGGAAGCATTATTATAATCAATGAAACAGACGAGTGGAAAAAAAGGAAAATTGCTAAAATTACCTTAAGGCCTTATCGTCTGACCCTCTGAGAGAAAACGTCAGAATGGTAAATTAAAAACTAAAAGTCGAATGTGATATAAGGGGAAAAAACTTATTTCAGTTGGAGGAAACGATTGAGAGAAAAAAGAAAAAAAAAAAAAAAAGAAAGTAAATCTCTCAACGTTATGGTGGCTTTGAATCATATATATATATTGTCGGAAGTTCAAACCGACGAACTGCGGAGGGAGGTATAACTTAGACCAACCATGTATGTTTCAGGCAGCCTCACCAGTTTGGCTTGTTTTGTTTTACATCATATCAACCTTTTTAGGGTTATTTAATGCTAAATCCAGTCATTTTGGTAAAAGTGTTTATGCTTAGGGTTCTTTATATCTCCAACTATTTACTTATGGTGTTTGTAGAGAAATAGTTTTTCTTGTTTTTGGCTTTAAAGAAGATGACCGAGTTTTGCAAAGAGAAAGGAAAAAAAAAACAATAACAATGGTTGGTGCATTTTAGGGCTAAACTCCACTATTTTCAGCCCCATCAGTATAACAGTTAAAACGTTACAATTATTAAGCGTTTCTTAGTAAGATTGCAACGTGTGCCGCCGTTGCTTACATGTAACATGATTTCTCATGTAACAGACACAGGTGACACAGAGCCTTCAGTATTATTGCTAAGCTAAAACAACTACACTAAAAGTAAATGTGTGTGAATCAACATGGTACAAGTGTGTTGACCTGCTTGATTCTGGTGTTGTCCTTTTGCTCGGGGAACAACGTAATGGGACAACATCCCTGAGTGAAAGGTGGTATTATGGCACCGGAGGATTCGAACTTGGCACATCCAGGTCGTCAGTCCGTGTCGTTGTCTACGTGACCACCGTCACAATTACTTTAAAGCTGTTCTATTGTCTTATATAAACATCTGTCAATCACATGACAGTATCAGTGTTTTTATATGCACATACCCCCCCCCCGTATTACCTGTTTCGACGATAAGACATATGGTTTCAAATTAAACTACTGATTATATTTTTATTTTAATATTCTTTAGATATCATAAAAGTGGTGCAAACTGGTTTAGTCCGATGAATTCATTTTACAATTCCCCCCGGACGTGTATTATTCAAGCAGTTTATAAACCTATAATTAACAAAGCTCCCAATTATGTTTCCCCTATTGTGTAGATCGTATTTGATATATAGTCCATAGCTGTACCAACGTTAAGCAAGGAATGCCAATACGCGGGGGTGAAATTCAACAGGGGACTCGTAGTACTCCTATTAACACCGCAATAACAATATTAGCATTAAAGAATGAATATCTTTAGCATATTTTATAAATGTATTTATTTATTCAATTATTTTCTCAATTATCTGTAATTTTTCTCATATTTAAAGAATTCGGCTAATTTTCCTCACAGTTCATATAACCTCAAGGCTTGTTCGCAGAATGGATTACGTAATAATTATTTGCGAGCCATAGACTACAATTTGCTGTTACTCACTCTTTCATTCTTCAAAAAAAAACGTTCGATTTTTATAAAGGATTCCTTATTTATTTATTTGTTCAAGTTATTAATAATTTGTTTTGTTCTTTGATGTTTTACATTTTTTTATAAAAAAGAGGAAATAATATATTTTCATTCGTGGTTTTCATTCATTTTGTCATCTTTTATATTCTTCATTTTCTACCCCTTTACTCAGTTCGTTTTCTTTTGGTTTGGTTTTGTTTTTACCCTTATCTTCTTCCCTTCTTCCCTTCTTTCTTGCTTTTTATTTCTTCCTCCTCTTTTGTATTCTTTTCCTTCTTCTACTTTTTTTTCGTCTGCTCCCGAATCTTCTATTTTCCTATATTTTCTTCCACTTTCCTATATTTTTTTCCATTTTCCTACATTTTCTTCCACTTTCCTATAGTTTCTTCCACTTTCCTATATTTTCTTTATTTTCCTATATTTTCTTCCACTTTCCTACATTTTCTTCCACTTTCCTACATTTTCTTCCACTTTCCTACATTTTCTTCCCCTTTCCTATATTTTCTTCATTTTCCTATATTTTCTTCCACTTTCCTACATTTTTTTCCACTTCCCTATATTTTCTTCCACTTTCCTACATTTTCTTCATTTTCCTATATTTTCTTCCACTTTCCTATATTTTCTTCCACTTTCCTATATTTTCTTCATTTTCCTATATTTTTTTCCACATTCCTACATTTTCTTCATTTTCCTATATTTTCTTCCACTTTCCTACATTTTCTTCCACTTTCCTACATTTTCTTCCACTTTCCTATTTTCTTCTACTTTCCTATCTTCTCAAATTTTCCTATTTTTTTCTATTTTCTTCTTTTTCTTCGTTATACATTTCCTCGCCTTCTTCCCCTCCTCCATCTGACCTTAGACCTGTTTAATTCTCATTATTCTACCTCATTATCCTTTTTAATTTAATTTCGTAAATTTTTGTTTCTTTTTCATCTGCCATTTTAAAAATTATTTTCACATTCCTTTTCTTTATATTCGACTTGTCTTTCATTGATCATTTTCTTTCTTCCCTCCGTATCACTGCGCAGAATTCTTCATATTTGTTTTCAGATTTTCGCAGTTAATTTTAACATTTGTTTCTACTTAGATTAATTCCAATGTTCTATCCATGAATCTATTTTTTTCTTTTTCTATTCTAAGTTTCTCAATCGTTCTTCACGCGCTTTCTTACTCTTCATAGTTTTTTGAATGGCATTATTAACTCATTTTCTCTGCATAAGCTGGTTTTGACAGCCAGCGACTGCTCCACAAAATTCGTTTTTTTAAATACTTGAAAAAAAAAACTTAAAAAAAACGAACATTTCATTAGTTTTTTGGTAGCCAAAGGGCAAAATTTTGCATTTGTTCGTATAAATCGATAAACAAAAATTTCAGTAATTTCGATACATCTACGTCTTTAAAATTAAATTGTAATGAAATAAGATCTATTCGCCTGAGCGAGGGTGTCTGTGGGGAAATCATTTTGTTTCACTTTCAATTTAGAAACGATAACTTGTTGGAAATAAAGATCTAAAGGCAGAAAAATCACATTTAAACACAAATGAGGGTGTGTTTACTGGCTCAAGACAATCATTTTATTTAGAAACCATAAGTAAACACATTGTGTCGTCGATAACAGGAAAGTGGGGGAGAGATAGAAAAATCGAGCAATCAAGATAATCAGGCACTCGTTTTCTTTTGTCTCTATGAATTGTTCTCGATCCTGTTTAGTCGCTTTCTTTCTAGCGAGTGATGATAGTTTTATTTGAGAAAGGTATAAGTAATACATTTATTTTTATAAAGGCATTTTAATGAATTTCTTAATATCGACGAAACTATTGCAAGTATGTCTATACAAACAGCATAATTAATTTACAAATTACTAAAAACATTTATTATAAACTATTTAAAAACAGTTATGCAAATTATGCATTCAAATAGCTGTCCTCTGATCTTTCGTCTGGACAATGTATAGAGTATTACACAATATTATGTCGTATAATTGATTGATACGCACCGTAAACTGGTATCGTCTTGGCCTTCAGGGCTTCATTTACGCCGGTCTATGGGTCTGTCCTGTGACGTTCTAGGAGGTCCACCCTACCAGGCTTTGCCTCCCCTCTTTGGGGAGGAGTAAGTTTATTGCTTACTGCCTGAGGCGCCCCTACCGAGGAATGCCGACGGGCCGCTCAGGCAATTTTTAATGGGCAGAGTGCTCACCTTCTCGGGCGCTGGCTTTTCAAACCCCACTTTCCCGACCCGAGCTTGGGTCGCATCTTACTTGTGGGAGTAAGATAAACCTGGCCTTGTGCCTAACCTCCTGGGGAGGTAAATAAAATGTCGTATAATTGATTGATACACACCATTAACTGGTATCGTCTTGGCCTTCGGGGCTTGATTTACGCCGGTCTATGGGTCTGTCCTGTGCAGTTCTAGGAGGTCCACCCTCCCAGGCTTTGCCTCCCCTCTTTGGGTAGGAGTAAGTTTATTGCTTACTGCCTGAGGCGCATCTACCGGGGAATGCCGACGGAGCTGGCCAGGCAATTTTTAATGGCCAGAGTCTTCACCTTCTCGGGCGCTGGCTTTTCAAGTCCCACTTTCCCGACCCGACCTTGGGTCACATCTTACCTTGTGAGAGTAAGATACAACTGGCCTTGTGCCTAACCTCTTGGGGAGGTAAATAATATGTTGTATTATTGATCGGCCTTTGTTCCGACGGATACTACACCCCATAAACTGGTACCGTCTTGGGCTTCGGAGCTTGATTTACGCCAGTCTATGGTCTGTCCTGTGCAGTTCTAAGAGGTCCACTCTCCCAGGCTTTGCCTCCCCTCTTTGGGGAGGAGTAAGTTTATTGCTATCTGCCTGAGGCGTCCCTAACGGGGAATGCCGACGTAGCTGCACAGGCAATTTTTAAGGGCCAGAGTGCTAACTTTTACGGGCGCTAGCTTTTCAAGTCCCACTTTTCTGACTCGACCTTGGGTCACATCTTACCTTGTGGGAGTATAATAAAACTAGCCTTGTGCCTAACCTCCTGGGGAGGTAACTAAAATGTTGTATTATCGATTCAAATAACAGTAACCCGTTTTTATGGTAATACAAGAGTGATACATGAAAAATCTTTCCGGTTTGCTCATTCAGATTCCCCAAAGTCGATTTGCTGGTTTGTCTTAACCTATAATGACTACGATTTGCTTATTTGTCTTAACCTATAATGACTACGATTTGCTTATTTGTCTTAACCTATAATGACTACGATTTGCTTATTTGTCTTAACCTATAATGACAACGATTTGCTTATTTTAGTTTACCTATAATGACTACGACTAGCTTATTTATCTTAACTTATAATAACTACGATTTCCTTCATAACATAATTGTAGTAATTATCCAAATTATAACCTTAAGTTTAATAGAAAAACGATACATTACTTCACATATTTCTGGGTATGATCAAAGTATTAAATCTCAGGTTTTATTTTTCACGATCCGATATTATTCTGTGTTTTATTTTTTAGACATAAATTTACAATTTTGAAACCATTTTGGTTAATTATTATTATTATTATTATTAATATTATTATTATCATTAATATTATTATTAATATTAATAATTTTATTATTAATATTAATATTATTATTATTATTAATTTTATTATTATTATTATCTTACAATGAGTTCTATTGGTTGTTTAAATAACTTATTGCTCACGGAAAATAACCGGTGATATTCTTTGGAGTCTGAGCCACAAACTGTCTCCTCATATTTCAAATCCTCTCCACCTCTTTCAATAGTATGTGCAAATTCGTTTGCGTTATCTCAACAGCCGCCTAACATTTATTTCTCGCTGGCAACTACCATTAGCTTCTATTCCCTTTTTATAGTAATACGCCCTTAAAAGGTCACAGTATTCTCTGCATATTCTAAGTGGAAGTCTTATAACTACTCACTTTCTAATTATTATTTACTGTTGTAAAATCACTAGATGTGTGCTCACAAGTAATTATCAGTAAAGGATCACTGACAATAATCAGTAGTGTTCTCTGAAATATAAGCCATCAATTAATTTTTCCCCGAATTTATGTTTTCTTTTCAATATTCTAAAAGCGTATTTAAGAATATTGGCCACATTTCTTATTTGAAAATTTTAATATTTCAGATAGCAATTACACCAAATTTAAGGCCAAAGTCAGACATTATTTATTGAATGTCAATTTCTTCTCAATAACCCTTAAGCTTAAGTCTTAATTTCAAACCTCTTTTAGAACACAAAATCATGTAACGCATTTAAATCAAAATTAGAATTATCATCCCAGACATACATTAAAGTAGCATTATATTTTGATGTTAATTTTTAAATCTTTGTAGGGGTAACATGTTTGTTGCTAAACTGTTCTAGAACTTCCGCCGTCCTGACACGAGTATTGATTTACTCCTCTCCAGGAGTTAGGCACAAAGAATAGCTTTTATTTTACTCCCACACGTAAGATGTGACCCAAGGTCGGGTCGGGAAAGTGGGGTTTGAAAAGCCAGCGCCCGAGAGGAGAGCACTCTGGCTATTTAAACATTGCCTGGGCAGCCCCGTCGGCATTCCCCGTTAGGGGCACTTCAGGCAGTAAGAAATAAACTTACTCCTCCCCAAAGAGCGAGGGCGAAACCTGGGTGGGTGGACCTCCTAGAACTGCACAGGACAGACTCATAGACCGGCGTAAATCAAGCCCCGAAGGCCAAGACAATACCAGTCTATGGGGTGAAGTATCCATCGGAACAGATACTACACTTTGATCTTAGCCAAAAGGCCAAAAACATTCCTGAGACGAGTAACGAGGATGAGTGTGTATATATATATATATATATATATATATATATATATGAAAAGTGCGAACGCAAAACGCGATAAATCCAATTCGTTTAAATTGAAAGCTTAAACAATAAAAACACAAATATGTTAAATCTAATTTCGAATTAATACTGATTTTAATTGAAATCAAAACTGAATTATTTTGGTATCATATTATGTAACAAATAGTGTTGGGGTGTCGTCGAGTGTGTAAATGCATCATTATTTGTAGGTACAGTTTTGTGATTTTGTAAATGGCGTTTGTCGCGTTTTACATTCGAACTCTATATATAGTCTTGGACGTTATTTAATAATTAAAATTATATGCAAAAACAAAAAAAAAACAAAAAGACTTTTACTCTAAAGTATTTCAGTCTATTTAATTTTTACAGTCACTATATTAGTTTGCTTCCAGGAATTTACGATAGTCTTAAAAGTATTTAAGGGATCGTCAGCTGTTAACCATGAATAACTGTTTCGGGTATTTTAAAACAAAACAGTATTTTATCTCAAGGCTTCAAAGCAGAGTGTATACTGTAACTTCGCTATGAAAAGAAATCAATCCGCTGCAACAGGCTCCGTGTTTCCAGTGTAATGTGTGTTATTCTGACATCGGAAATAGAACAGCCAATGGTGATTGACAATTCTATTTGAAAAAGGCGAAAGCCTTTAGCAAATGAAGATATTAAAACTCGCTATGACGAATTTTTTCACAATGAATCCTTGTAAATGAGAGATAGCATTAATGGTTTTATGTCGGGAGACAAACAGGAATATAATGTTACGTTGAGGCTGCTATTTATGGCGGAATAACTAAGATTTAAAATATAGAAATATATGAGGACATTGGAAAGTAATAGTCACACGTTCAAGACGGAATGGAAGAAGGGAGTAATAAAAAGAAAAAGTGCGAGAAAGATGAAGAGAGAAAGAGGGAGAGGAAATATAGAAATACATAAGAATGGTCATTGCTGTCTTAAATTATTTAACTTTTGAACTATTAATTTTAAAGTATTTAAAAAAAATCATGTTTTCATGGTTGGAAATTGCAGTGAACTGAACGTAAAACTATTTAAAAAATCAAAAAGGTTGACAAACCGTTCTTGATAGGAAAGACTTAAATGGATAAAATACTTGCTTTTCTCTAACATTTTTAATATATTTGCACAATATCAAGTCTGCCTAATATAAAACGTTTTCTTTGTTTATATACACAATTAACGTTATTCTAATTTGTCGACTCTTAAAATAATATTAAATACAAATTCGGTTCAAACTTGTTTCTATGTGTATAAAAACACAATGTGTGTGCAAAAAATGTTCTTAATCTATGTAATCAAATAGTAAAACAGTTCAAATATGTTTGGTGATATAAAAACAATGATTACAACATTGTAATATATATATATATATATATATATATATATATATATATATGCACGATCCAAATACGTTCGTAGATTACTGACTGATTGTGTAAATCTAGCCGCCGATTCGCTATTTACAAAGTTCAATTTCTCTATAATAATTAACTAATTGTCTATGGCCGAGGGCTTAAAACTCTTGACTACGAATCAGTGGCGATTTGTGATCAGGGTTTGCGCCCGCCGACCGTTGAGAATTAGCTTCCTGCACTGAAGATTGCGTAAGCATGAAACATCGATGTCTGTAGGTATTAAAATAATTAATATTTATTTATAAATATTATATATATATATATATATATATATATATAGTTGTTTTTTTTTAATTAAAAAAAAAAATAGTTTTAATGGTTGAGAAACTTCCAAGACTATATATATATATATATATATTCATGAATACAACTTAAATTATTGGCACATTGGGAATTTTGACCCCTAGAGTAAATGTGGTATCGTGGTGACTAATGATTCTAGGAAATAGTAGGATAGACAAAGGATGATGAACGACATTCGACGCCCAACAATTGATGGTCTTGTCCCTAGATTGTTTAAAGTTTAAATTGTATTTCATATTTTTTGCAAGAAAATAATTAAAAGTGTAATATCTGTTCTGATACCACACTTCGACTTCTCTCCTCGGTCAGTAAAGGTCAATGAGAAATTCTTCTAGACTGAGCCAATTTTTATTTTTATTTACTTAGCAATACACCAACTTAACTATTAATTTTTAATTCTTGTTTTTTTTAATTAATATTGAATTAAGTTCACTTTCTGTATGAATCGAATAGTGTCACTTTTTGTTTTTTTAAATTTATTTGTTTGTTTGTTTTCTAATTCATTTTTAAAATGCTTTCATTCATTACTTTCTTCGACAGATTTCGCTTGCTACCTACTAGCATGACGTCACTTTTTATCCTTTTCAAATAAGCGTCTACGTTTTTTAGGCGGCTTCGTGCAAACAACTTGAACATTTGGCCAAAAACACATCGGTAATCAGTTTTGTATATAAATTTCAGTTAAATGAGTCCCCATGTCCATGCCATTCTACCGTTTTGGGGTTGTTTTCATTTTAAACTAGTAAACCTAAGTCCGAATGTTTGCCAGTTGGTGTAGCGTCACGGTTATGTTTAAGATTATTGTGGAAGACTGGAGACGAATGTTTTGAAAAAAGCTTCTACAGAACGCATTCTAACCCTGATTCATTTAGTTAAAACTCGGAAACGCCCTCCACACAAATAAAAAAGAATCTATAACCTTTAAAAATGAGACGAAAAGAAAAAAAAGGTATTTTTTACAATACTCAGCAGAGTCGCGTCCGGGTCATAAAAACGAACGAAAACGGGGTAAAAAAAATGCAGCAAGTTAAGGTGAGCTATGTCGAGAATAGCTATTTTACTACTTACCTATGACATTTGTGTGTATTTTTACGTAGTATAAATGAGTTTTTATTAGATGTAAAAAAAAATTCTTGTTTTTTTTCACATGGATTTTCAGTAAAACAAAATGGCGGTATCGGCCTTATGTCCTTACGAAACCCCTCCAATCGCCATTTTTTTCTCAAGTGTTCGTGTGACAAAACTATTGATTTCTAATAAATAGCGGTTGGAACGATTTAAAAATACAAACAAATGTCGCAGGCAAGTTAGAAAATAACTTTTATCGCCTAAAGTTACTTTTATTTGTTGTATATTTGTTTTTTGAGCGTTCTTACTCTGCTGAGTATTGTAAAAGATACCCGAAAAAAGACATTAAAAAAAGAAAAATATTTTCTCGTATTCAAAAGATACCTCAGAAAACAAAATAAAGCTCTCTTTCGTTCGATGTCGTCTGCTTCAAACATATGTAAATTTAAAAGTGTATTACATTAAAGTCGTCTGAAAGAGGGTGAAATAAATAAAGATTTTCGTTCGTTCTAATAGCGTAAAAAGGTCGTCGTTTTAGTGTCATTTTACAAGTTGATATCATTAAAGTCGTCTGGTTCAAAAATAAGTTTCAGAAGTTATTCTTAGCATGGAGAACTTTAATAACATTCGGAATGACGTAAATTCTTATTTTTCCGTTCGTTTTCGTAGCATCTGTTGTACTACGAAATTCTTACGTAACACCTGAACATCTTTAGTCTTATTTTCCGAAACGGTGTCAATTGGTTACCCATCTGGGTACTGATATCGATCCCAAACCAGCTTTCGTGACGTTCGACTCGGAATCGTTCGGCTGTCCTACGCAAACGTCCGAGTGTTGACGAGCCGAAGTAGGATTTCTTTGTCAGGAAGTATTTTTGAAGAAAATAAACACAAAATAAATTACGAACAGCTTTGCACTGCAGTATCATCGCGAACAAGTAAAAATAAATAATAACATTTGAAAAATATGTCGTGATAAAAGTAATTTTGGTACTTTTTTTTTGTTTTCCTAAAAAAAAAATCCTTGTAACTAAACATACAGTATTCATTTTATAACAGTAACCTCGTTATGTTTTTTCCCTGTTGTTTCTCTAAAAAAAATAATGCAAATATGTTTAATTTTCTTTGTTTCTTTAAAAAATTCTTTACCCTAACCCTAACCGTAAAAAAACAAACAAAAAAAAACAAGCAAAACATTATTATCATGATTTTAAGCTATATTTTAAAGACATTTTCTAAAAGAAACTAAAACAACAAAACAAGCAAAACATAGCGAAGTTACTGTTATCAAATAAATATCTTCTGTTATTTTGATACGTTGCTGCGTCCCATACTTTAGTTATATTTGCAAGACATTTTTTAAACAACAAAACAAATAAAACAAGAAAAACAGAGCGAAATTACTGTTGTCAAATAAATATGTTTACCCCTAACCCTAAACCCTAACACAACAAAAAACAAAAACAAGCAAAACATTATAATCATAGGCGGCAGCACCGTATCAAAATTGTCGTCTGGTACAAATCGGCTTGTCATGTCTCGGGCGTTGGCGTAGGATAGCCGAACGCTTCCGACTAGAAACTCACGGAAACTGGGTCAAGATCGATATACATACCAATTTATCATTTTATTGTTAGGTAAAAGTACAGCAGACTTCACAAATACCCCCTACCATATTAAGAATGGCTTTCTTAATAATAACGTTATTAAGTCAGCAGGATCCGTAAACTGGAGTACCATAAACTGAAACCAGCTATTTTATTACTAATGTTTGTAAAATAAATTATTTAAAATGAAAAAACGTAGTACAGAAATTTCCCTATTTTCTTTAATTCAGTATTTATTTATCTAAAATATATAGGTGACTATTTTTAGCAATTAGAGTCTGGCTCAGAAAGCCTTCCTGTTTTGTGTCGATTAATTTTCCAGTTTAGAAAATTAAAGAAAGCTCAAAAGATAGAACGTTTCACGATTGGAAAAAAACGTGAGCATTCATTAGTACAATATATTTTAAATTATTTCATAGATCATTTTTATTCATAGTTTTTGTAATCATGCTCTCCAATAATTTATTTAAAAACATAACCCGATAAATTATTTTTATAAACATTATTTCTCCAAAAAAATACTAAAAAAATCGTTACTGTCTTCTATACTAACCCAACTATAATTGTCAGCCACTCAGAGTGAGGATTAGTGTTAAGTATTTATTAATTTCTCGAATAAACGACAACAGCCCAGAAATAAGAGACGATTTTATGTTTGATTTATATACAAAATTGAGCTTCCTACACTAAATTCTAAAAGAACATAGGGGGAGGGCTTACTTTGTTTCGGGTGATGACAGGTCATTGTCTAAATAGTAGAATCTCATTTTCTGGTGGGCTTAGTCGATAAACGGAGTCTAATTCTGCTAATATACAAAGAAACACCTTTTTCCTCGTAACGGTCTTAGTTTTGTCATGTAAAGACAATAAGGTTAGACCGTAGTAATAGGCAACGGAGAGTCTTATTCTGCAAATATACAAAGAAACACCTTTTTCCTCGTAACAGTCTTATTTTTTCATGTAAAGAAAAGTTAGACCGTAGTAATAGGCAACGAAACACCCCAAATAAACCTGATATAAATTGCTTTCGTCGAGAAGGTTCAAAAGTACCCATACGTCTGAAAGGAGGAGGTTGTAACATTTTGAATTGTAGAAAGATAAAAGGGAAAAAAAAGAATCAAAATGTTTAATAAGAAAAATACACAACTACACATACATCTTCAGCTATAAATATCAATTTTATACCTGAATGGATTTGATGACGTCAAATAGAGTGGTTTTAGATCTGAAAGCCACTTATAGTCTTTCGCAACTAGACTCTACAGAAACAGTACACTGGCAGAATAGAAGTAAAAAGAAAGATTATATATTGACAATGTCCGGTTCATAGAAAGTACATACAAAACTACTTCTGGTATAAATAATAGGAAAAAGACAAAAATAGGGGGGGATTTATAAGGGGAAAATAATGAATAACACAGATGTACAAAAAAAAACTAACAGTAAAACAAAATGGCGGAAAAAAGAAATATAAGAAAATAATTATCAGCGAACAACCTAGCGAGAGACCAACAAAATGGATACCCAACACGGTATATTGCCGCATTCTTATAGACTTCTTAAAAACAAGTGGATATATATTTATATACACATATATATATATATATATATATATATATATATATATATATATATATATATAAAGGGTAGTGCAGTATTCGTGCAGTTCCAACGAGGGAAAAGTATATATGTAAAGGAGTAAGGCTACCAACATTTCTAAAATGTTTTTTTTCAACATTTATTTATTATTTTATCATTTCATAATTTTATATAACGCGTTTAAAGCGGTGGTCCGCTTTCATCAGATATGCACATCCATTTGAAGAAATCTCTTTCGATTCTAAAGAGTGTTGTTATGTGTGTGTGTATATATATATATGTATATATATATATATATATATATATATATATATATATATATATGAAGTTAGAATAATTAAACAAATGTAGTCACATACTTAACAGTTTATTATAATCACCAGCTTTTTAACAAGACATAAAATATCCGAATTACCTTTTATCAATGGATTTTAAAAACATCGGAAGAAAAAAAAATTGCTTATTTTACAATTTACATCACAAGTTTAAGTTATGTCTAAAGCCAAGATAGTCGTAGGAGAGGTTCAATAATAATGAACAAACAGTTATAGTACTTGTAAATCATCAGTTGAGTTTTTGAAAAAAAAAAGAACTCGATTAGAACATGGTATTATATAGTGGAGGGTAATGGACGCCAATAACATTCAGCAGCAATTAAAATACAACAATGTTTCTATCCCTACTATCGAGCATATATCAGGTATCTTTAATAATAGCCCTACAACGAAAACGCTGAAAAAACAAATATACAACAAATAAAAGTTACCGTAGCCGATAAAACTGAAATTCCAAGTTAACTGTGACAGTTATTAATGATTATAATCCGTTAAAAGTGCTATTTTCTATAAATTGATAGTTTTAGCGTACGTGAAGTGAAAAAATATAGAAAAAACCGAGACGTTTCGATTGTTTTTTTACTGGGACTCATAGTCAAAGCGCAATTTTTGAATTTTTCAGCCAAGCAGAAGAACAAAGCAAAACTACATTTTAAGCAAAAGGAATGAAATAATTTTCTTTTGATTTACATTTCAGTGTGGTTTTATTTACATATTATTTTCATTCGTCACACCGTAATGTTTTTTTCCTGTTTCTTTAAAAAATGCCTACCCCTAACCCAGCCCTAAACCAAACCCAGCCCTAACCACGTACCTCTATAGATATGAGGGTCAATTCGCTGAAGGCACGATGTATAATTTGAGGTTGCGTCATTTTCCCACGTCTTTGCAGTAACAAGAAATACGGGGAAATGCCCCCCACCCCACCCACCCCCCAATGACGTAACGACATGCGCGCTCATTCGGTGATCAAAATGATCGTTAAAATGTTGGTTGCATAAAATTAAATTTCAAAAATGCAAACCCCAAACCAAAAATAACGCCGCTTTGATTATGAGTCCCGGTAAAAAAAAAAAAAACACACACACACACACGTGACACTGATAGCCAAAACTAGTGACGCCATTTTCTTTTTAATAAGAAGACATTAACATTTTTTTTATGTCTAATAAAACCCCATTTACCATACGTAAACATACAAACACATGGAATAGAAAACTAGGAAAATCTCCGGTCTCGACGTACGTCGCATTTATTTGTTGCATATTCATTTTTTTGACCACGTTCTACAACTTTTACTTAACCCGACTCGCGAGTTGTAGGGCTATTGTAAAACATTCCCCAAATATGTGTATAAAAAAGAAAGAGAGAAACAAACAATCGACATAAAATGGAGAAAAAGAAGGGAAGAATACAAGTATATGGAAAAGGAAATGGATAAAGACGAATAGCTAAAAACAAAAGTTTAGGTAAAAGTCCAGAACAATACAATAAGAAAAAATATAGTATTAGAAAAGTTGGGTACTTACTTTCCAGCGGTTTCTGGCAGAGTGATAGAAAAGCACCTGCCATGGTTTGATGTCTTTTTATCGAACTTATTTTGCATAAATAGTCACATGACACCTTTTTTAGTTAAAATAAAAAAAAGGTATTTTTTTAACCGTAATTGTTGTTTATTAACCTTCATTTCCAACTTCAATAAGGTGAAGGAGTTTATTTTTTTGTCAGCGATGGTAGTGCACTTTCGTAATTTCTAAAAAGGTGTATAAAATAGCTTTTGGGACCTGAATCGACTTTTTCGACTGACAAAACTACTTATCTGCTAAATGTCAAAGAGAGGAATTCTTATACTAACACTTTGTTTTTTTTTTATTTTGCGCACACACACAAACATATATATATATATATATAGATATATATATATATATATATAGAGAGAGAGAGAGATTTTTTTCCTGTTAAATATTTGTATCTCTGAATGTCCCCCCTCATGTATATATCGCACTTTTAGAGTTTTAAGCAGTTTTTTCATTGAGGCTTTTTATTTAATAATCGTTAAATGACTTAATGTTAGTTAGTTCCAGGTTCAACCCACGCTTTATTTTTGACATTCTGCCACATGTTGTATTTATTTTTGAAAAATATTCATAAATTAAAAAATTATTGCAATTATGGCGGCAGTCAATGTCTTTATGTATGCGTATATATACCAAGCGAGAATTCGATCTGGATAATCAGTCCGGCAGAAAGTGGATCATTTAGAAAGCATTGCATGTGTCGAGCTGCGGTATTCGCCCTGGGTAGTTTTATAAGGACCACGCTCACAGGAGTTGCCCCCTCTTTGAGGTGGAGTAAGTTTAATGCTACTGAGTGAGGCGCCTCGAACAGACAATGCCGAAGAGGCTGCCCAGGCAATTTTAAATAAGCCAGAGCGCTTCTTCTTTAGAGGCGCTGGCTCGACTCTCCTCCTCTACCTGCCTTGGGCCATACATTGCTTCGATAGGAAGGAAGTAAATACAATCAGTCAAGCAGAAACTATGCTATTTTAGGCTGAGGTATTCGTCTTAGAGGGTCAACTACTTCAAACTGGGTCTCCCTTATTTGGGGTGGAGATAGTTTATTGCAAACTGCCAGAGGCGCCGCGACTAAGGATTGCCGACGTAGCTGCCCAGGATATTTTTAAGAGACAACAGGACTTGTTCTTCCACCTTCTTGGTACAGTGATGCATTATAGTTAGGTTGAGAGTATGTTAATACGGAGCGTCGGCTTGATACGCCACCCATCCCGGCTTTGTGCCACACCTTCCTACTGTATGAAATAACTTAATACTGTCATGGCGTATCTTAAAGTCAAACGAATCACGGTGCGGCAGATGGGAAGGACATGGAGGAACGCTGGCTTCCGGTGAGAAAAGCTTGAAGAAAGGTGTACGGATGCCTGAAAGTGATTCAACAATTTGTTTATTCATATTAATTTCGGACTTTTTTTTCATCATAATCATATGATTAACATAATACAGACTATTTGAAATATAATCTATTTGATTGTTTTCAAAACATTTTTTAAAATAATAATGAACACCTTTTTTTCTTGGAAATGGAGTAACTTCCGGAATCAAACTTTTTTCTTAGAAATGGAAATGCCTAAACTCTAACCCTAACCCTTAACCCTAAACCTCCCCAAAAATATTATTTTCACTAAATATTTCCCAAAAAACATTAAATTATAAAAAAAAACATTCCGTTGCTAAAAAACATTATTTCTTGAAAAACAAAAGCTTATTCTATTTTGTTTATTTTCTTCAATCAACATTTTTTTTAAGTTTATAAAACAATGAAATAAATTATTTTTCAAATAGTCTGTAGTGTGTTAATTATTAGAATATGATGAAAGAAAAGTCTGAAATTAATATGAATACAAAATAAAAAAATTGTTGTATGACTTTCAGGCATCCCTACACACTTTCTTCAACCTTTTTTTCACCGGAAGCCAGCGTTCCTCCATGTTCTTCCCAATTATCCACAGTGCTGTAATACCATCCGAGCATGAAATATATTGTTGAAAACAAGTGTTGTTTTAGTTTCTTCCGTACTTTTTTAATCATTTTTACCTACGTATCTCTGGTTTGCTATAGTCAACATCGTCTGCTCTTTTTTACTTCCGGCCTCTTCCCAGCAAACGGGACGACGATAACAAGTAAAATATGTTCCTTTGTGCTTACTCATTCGTAAATAATATTTTCTATAACCGTATTTTTTTAATTACAAATGTGTTCTGATGACTAAAAATGTAATGTGTTTAAATCAAATGCTCAAGCGAATTCGTATATGTTCGTCAAGGTATTTATTTTTTAATAAAATATGTTATATTAATACATTTTCTTAACATTTATTTCAACAAATAATCAAACGAATAAGTCTATTTTTCAGATTTTTTTTAATAAAATGATTGGGTATCTTTTACGACGCTCAGCAGAGTCGTGAACGGGTTCAAGAAAACGAACGATAAAGTGATTACAAACATAAATATGCAACAAGTAAAGGCGACCTAGGTCGAGATTAGATATTTTCCTACTTAGCTATGATATTTGTTTATATTTTTACATAGTATAGATGGGTTTTTATTAGATGTAAAACAAAAATTGTTTGTTTTTTTTTGCACAAAAAAATGGCGGTCGGTCGTGATTCTCTTATATACCCCCCACCCCCACAGCCGCATCTTGGATTTTGCGATTTTGGTGTGACGAACAATTTAGTTTCTAATAAATAGTACTTCGAACGGGTTAAAAATGCAAACAAATGCCACAGGTAAGTTTGAAAATAACTTTTATCGCCTACAGTTGCTTTTATTTGTTGTATATTAGTTTTGTGAGCGTTTTTAGTCTGCTGAGCGTCGTAAAAGATACCCAAATATTTTATATTAAAAATACTTTTAAAAATATTTTTTTACAAAAGGTAGTTTGTATAAAAGTAGTATTTGTTTTGAAATGCTTTTTTATTACAAATACTCAAATAAATATTTAATAATGAAAAGTTCAGAATAGTTTTTAAAAAAAGTCCCACCGCTTCCCCATATTAAGAATAGTTTTCTGAATAACGTAATTGTTTAGAAAGCTATTCTTAACATGGGGAAAGGGAGGGGGCTTTATCGTTATCTAAAAAGAAGATGATTATTAATCAAAAGTGAACATATGTGGCTTGTCATTTTCGTCCCGTCTGTTGAGCAGAAACCGGAAGTCAACAAGAACAGGCAATCTTGACTATACGCCCTTGCTTACTATAGCATATCTAAAATAAAAAAAAGGTAAATGTCGCATAGCCTGTACGCGCGCGAGTGGCGTTGCCGACGTCGCACATGGCGGCGGCGATGATTTGTTCAGAAACACCGTGTCTAGGGCATATGGAAGGCGGAGCCCATCCCTCTTCTTCCGCTGCCTTGAACCTTCCCTGAGTTTTAGTCAGGTGCTTGGTGGACAGAGGGAGTTTTCAGACCCGAGAATTCGCATGCCGTGAGTGAGATCGAACCCGGGTCGTCCAGCCCAAAGACAAGTGCTATAACCACTCGTCCACAGGCCCTCCCTAATATCTACCTTAGATCTAGTTTGATCTTCTCAGATGGATTATCAGATCTAAGTATTGATATAACCAAACAACGTTCGAGACCTGCAATATGTTAAAAAAAACAATTCATGACAATCAATAGGCAAGAAGCGAGGTGTTTTTTTTCTCTGTCAGTTGCCATTGTTTTGTGTTGACATTATATTCTAAGGTTAACACCTGATCCCTCGTAGCATCATTATCCGAGGTATTTCGCCAGATAGAAAACGCAATAGAATAACATTCTTTCAATATCGACTCGTAAAATCTCAACATGTTGAAACTGTAATATTTTGTTTTATTTTGAAATTTTATTTCGATTAAAGTAATGAACAGTAAACACAAAATTAAGGAAAAAACACGAACGAAAAGAAAATAGCAGAAAAAAAACAACAATAGAGATGGAGAGAGAGACCGAAATGGCTGGACTATATGTACGTGTACGTGTATATATATATATATATATATATATATATATATAAGGTAATTACAATACAAATTATTAAGAAATAAGAAAAACAGAAGAGCGGAAGGCTAAAAATTCAGAAAGAAAGAATTACAACTACAAATAATGTGTGGCAATTGCAGTAGAATTGAATTTTTAGTCGATTTGTAATGATTTATCTGTGAAAACTAAGATTTTTTTTAGAATGTTATTTTTACGAAATAACCGGACAGTAAATACAAAAAAAATTGAAATAAATAGAGGAAACACAAATGTTAGGATAAAACACAGCACAAGAAAAACAAAAGAGGTAGAAAAACATTCTCGGATCGTTATAGCTTCGAACAGAACACACACACACATGCATATATATATATATATATATATACAGAGAGAGAGAGAGAGAGAGAGAGAGGGAGAGGAGGAGAGAGCGAGAGAGAGAAAGTTTGAATTACTTACGGTACACTATCCCTCTGTACAAACGTTTGTCAGGACAACGTGACATAAAGATACTTCACCAAGTAAACCCTGCCGAAATATTCAAACTAACATAGTATTCAAAACTTACATGATGTCCCCTCGACTATTTACTGGCTCATACAAGGAATGGTTTAGCTCCTCCAATAATGTTACCTTAAATTAAATAAAAAAACACTTAGCTGGATGCTCTAATTGATGAATAGTCCAAAAATCTTGTAAGACCAAGAGACCACAAGAAAGATATACTATAACCTACTTAAACAGGTCAATTAAGGGCAGAAAAAATTGATTTTCTTAATTTCTTTATTAACGTGTGACAGGTAAATTGGAATATTCGAATATCGATGTATCTCGTATAGACATTAAGTGCTAACCCCAGGGAAGGGGCCACTTGATTTCTGAGAACTTCGGCTGAAGTAAAATGAAACGGAAAATATTCCCCCCACACAAACACACACTATATATATATATATAACTAATCTCCGTTCAAGTCGAGGATTTTGAATGAAATATAATCAAAAATTGAAATCTAACAACGTTGCGAGTTCTCTCCCTAAGGTATAGAGAACATTGTTCCTTACTCCGTTTATGAAATAAATGCATGGCTAATTTATCTAGCATTTGTAATGTATATGTTACGATAGCCTAACGGTTAGGAGTTTCCGTTCTAGTTATTCGTGCACACGGTTAGAATTGTCAGCTGGTGGTCCATTTACTTTATTCGCACTGACAATTGTTAGTTAAACATGATACATGTATATGTCTATGTATATTAAAAATAATTATATATACATATATACATATATATATATATATATATATTTCCGCTTTCTAGATAGCCACTGTGTTTTGTAATTAGATGTTTTCTAACATCCTTTTCCTAGTGCATGCACGTTAAAGTGGTGGTACGCGTCTAGGCTACTGAATAACACATGACTCTCGTATCGGTGTTCGAAGAGTGTGGCAAGCGGGGATTGCAACTGACGATTTCACGTTTGGAATGAAACACTAGTGTGTATGTGTTTATTTAAAAAAAATATTTATTCATAGCCATTTATTAAAATCTCTCGCAAGGTAGAGCACTTTAAGTTAAGTTTACAACAAGCTATCATTCTGTGTAATGCATAAATCTGGCCACGGATATTGAGTAAACTTACTTCCAATTTCAAGAGAATTCGTATTAGAGCGACAGTGCGCATTTGAGAGGTACGTGCCTTGGCTATGTGTCAAACATGACTTTCGTATCCGAGTTC
>OY744536.1:86128502-86228502 GCA_963556195.1 Sepiola atlantica | reverse complement strand
ATAGATGTAAGTCTATATATATATATATATATATATATATACATAGATAGATGTAAGTCTATATATATATATATATATATATATATACATAGATAGATGTAAGTCTATATATATATATATATATATATATATATATATATATATATATATAGTTGCCATATATCTGATTATACTATAGCCACTTCCCTTAATTATATTTTCCTTTAAAATTAAATTTTTACATTTCATACGTTTTCTAGTAGGAAGATCATATAAGGAATTTTGTTCAAAATTGGTAACAGGAGTCAAAACATAATATTAAGTAGCATTATATGTACATTTTAATTGCGTAATGAAGCGGGGCATTAGTGCAAAACTGTCTTGTTCAGGGAATTCATATTATCCGGCTTTTTCACGTATACACTTCAAGTATCTATTATATAAACGTCACCTGTCTGTCTGTATGTATGTATGTATGTATGTATGTATGTATGTATGTATGTATGTATGTATGTAAAGCTTCTCCTCTGAAAGTACCCAACAAACGGTCACACGGGTGACATCATTCCGACCGGCCAGCCCAGGCGCGTGTAATATCTCAGAACCGGAAAAAAAAATTGACTCTTCCGGGGTCGACTGAGCACTTTTCTCCAATGGGGGGGGGGGGCTTTTAACTCCATTTTTCAACGTTGTTTAGTACTAATTTAAGAATAAATCAATGCTATCATGTATAATTTGAAAAATAATGCAAAGTCACGATAAACCAGAAATGACGTCAGAGAGTAGCAGGAAGAAATTCACTCACACTACAACCATTTGTTCCTTTTTTTCTTTTTTCCCTCTCACTCCCACACTTTCTTTCTTAATTATTAATAGACGCTAATATTCCTCCCCCTCCCTTCCTATGGCCGTTCTGTTATCATGATAGGCATTACCTCCTCCTTTCAGGCCAAATTGTGGGGGGGGGGGGGTCGGCATTCGCCGGTGTGAGCGTCTCAGGCAAAATTTGGGGTAGAGGCGAGTATCGGTATTCGTCGGTGGGAAGCCTCAGGCCAAATTTGGGAAGGGGGAGTGTCGGCATTCGCCGGTGGGGCGCCTCAGGCAAAATCTGGGGATGGGGAATGTCGGCATTCGCCGGTGTGAGCGCCTCAGGCGAAATTTGGGGGAGGGGGAGTGTCGGCATTCGGTGGTAGGGCGCCTCAGGCCAAATTTGGGGAGGGGGAGTGTCGGCATTTGCCGATGTGAGCGCCTCAGGCCAAATTTTGGGGAGGGGAGTATTCGTCAGTGAGAGAGAGATCCCGACCGTGGGAGCGTATCAGCCTGTACTTTAGGGGAGAGGAACGTCGCCACAGAAAAAGGGATTAAAAAATAAAATGATAATCTTATTTTTGATTCGACATTGTAAGATCGACACCTATCGGATAGGACTAGATAATACACTTGATCTCAAGGCAATAAAATGCCGAAACAGGTACTACACTTTGATCTTAGCCTAAAGGCCAAGAAAGCGCCCGAAATTCAAAATGTTTATGTATTTACTGGAGTATTTATAACCAATATACAACAGTACAGCGGTCTATCCACTAGACACTGTTCAAATTACATTAATAATTTAACAAGTAATAATAACTATGATTTTCTTTGAACAAACATTGTATAATACTATTTAACAAATTCTTACATGAGTTTTGATGATCAACAAAGAATTTTAGACTCCCCTAGGCCGTTTTTCTCTAATTCAACATAGCTTTTATACGCCATTTTTAAAACCGAAAATGACATTAATGTAGTATCTGTTTAGTATAAGTGTAGTATCTTTTTTGATTTACGATGGATACCCATAGTGCACCCCATAGACTGGTATCGTCTTGGCTTCGGGGCTTCATTCCACCGGTCTATGGGTCTGTCCTGTGCAGTTCTAGGAGGTGCACCCTCCCAGGCTTTGCCTCCCCTCTTTGGGGAGGAGTAAGTTTATTGCTTACTGCCTGAAGCGCCCTACCGGGGAATCCCGACGGAGCTGCCCAGGAAATTTTTAATGGCCAGAGTGCTCACCTTCTCGGGCGCTGGCTTTTCAAGTACCACTTGAAATTATTTGTTAGAGGATAGCTAAGGAAGAACGATAACTCACGTTTAAAAACACAATTTAGCTTTTTACAACAAGGTTAGAGAATATACATAACATATAAAAGTGTTTCTTATGTAAAATTTACAGAGTAAGATGATGAGAGTATTCCCGAATCTATAAACCCAATCCTTAGGGGTCCATGGGGCATATTTAATCGGGGGGGGGGGCTGTTCAGTTATTTTTCATTATATTTTATAGTAATTTGAAATTGCTGATTCATATTGTAATTTAATGATGTCACACCTCAAGTTTATAAAACAATTCATCATTTTTAATGAAATTTATTTGTCAGAGGATAGCTAAGGAAGAACGATAACCCACGTTTAAAGACATAATGTAGGTTTTTAAAACAAGGTTATAGAATATACATAACATATAAAAGTGTATTCTTATGTAAAATTAACAGAGTAAGATGATGCGAGTATTCCTGAATCTATAATCCCATCCTTTAGCGGTCCATGGGGCATATTTCATCAGGGGGGGGGGCTTTTTAGTTATCTTTCATTATATTTTATAGTAATTTGAAATTGCTGGGTTATATTGTAAGTTAATTACGTAAAACCTCAAGTTACTAAAACAATTTATAGTTTTTAATGATATTTATTTGTTATAAGATAGCTAAGGAAGAACGATAACTCACGTTTAAAAACACAATTTAGGTTTTTAAAACAAGGTTAGAGAATATACATAACATATAAAAGTGTATTCTTATGTAAACTTCACAGAGTAAGATGATGAGAGTATTCCCGACTTATAAACTTACCACTTAGGGGTCCATAGGACATATTTAATCCGGGGGGGGGGGGGTCAGTTAATTTTCATTATATTTTATAGTAATTTGAAATTGCTGAGTCATATTGTAATTTAATTACGTAATACCTCAAGTTCATAAAACAATGAAATTTATTTGTTAGAGGATAGCTAAGGAAGTACGATAACTCATGTTAAAAACACAATTTAGGTTTCTACAGAATAGGGACAATGGGTGCTTCTCCAGTATAGGGACCAGGTGTGCTTCTACAACATAGGACCCAGCACCGAGGGTGCTTCTACAATATAGGACCCGGAGGCTCATGTAGAATAGGGACCATGGGTGCTTCTGCAGTATAGGGCCCAGGGGCGCTTCTTAAGGATGAAAAAAAAATTTCTTGGGGGAGCAAAAAAAATGTATTTTTTTCTTTTCTTAACAAAAAATATTTATATTTATGATAGTGACAATACATGAATGAACACTATTTTGTATTTCTGACACGACAGGGGCGTATTAATATGAGTTCTTAGGTATGCGAACTATGCTGGAGATAGGTACATATACAGTATGTGTGCCCTTGCAGAGATAGGTAAGTATATAGTATGCGCACCACAGCGGCGATAGGTACTAATATAGTATGCGCACTGGGTCGGCGATAGGTATATATATACTATGTGCACTGGGGTGGCAATAGGTACATATATAGTAGTGCATAGCGGTGGCGATAGGTATGTATTTAGCATTCGCACCGGGTCGGCGATATGTACATATTTAGTATTTGCACTGGGGCAGCGATAGGTACATATGTAGTATGCACACCGGGTCGGCAATAGGTACATATATAGCATGTGCACATGGGCGGCAATAAGTACGTATATAGCATGCACACCAGTGCGGCGATAGGTATGTATTTAGCATGCGCTCCAGGGCGGCGATCAAAACGTACATAGAACGCGCACCGGGGCGGCGATAGGTACATATATAGAACGGGCACCAGGGCAGCAAAAGGTATGTATTTAGCATTCGCACCGGGGCGGCGATAGGTACTTATATAGTATCTGCACCGGGGTTGCGATAGGTATGTATATATTATGTGCACTGGGGCGGCGATAGGTATGTATATAGTATGCGCACCGAGGTGGTGATAGATTCGTATATAGTATGAACACCGGGGCGGATATAAGTACCTATATAGCAGGCGCAGACAGAAGTGGTACTTTTTATATAAATATGTCATACTATTGCCCTGGGAAACGTAGGATGAAATGGTTGGGAAGAAGCAGCTTTCGCAAAAGACAAAATGAGTAAGTAGCGGTGAAATAGGGCGACTAGGGAAGAAAAAAGTAGAAAGATAATAAGACGGCTATAGAGAGAGGAAGAGAAATAGAAGTTTCAATATAAAGATGTTACACACACGATTTTTCTTGTTGGGTTAGCACTTTTTATGGTTAGGTCACTACGTTTATTTGTCGCGTCACCACTTTTTATTGCAGAGTCACCACTTTTATTGTTGGGTAACCACTTTTTATGGTTGGGTCACTACGTTTTATTGTTGGCTCACCACTTTTTTTGGTTGGGTCACAACGTTTTATTGTTGGGTCACCACTTCTTATTGCTGGGTCACCACTTTTATTGTTAGTAACCACTTTTTATGGTTGGGTCACCACTTTTTCTTGCTGGGTCACAACGTTTTATTGTTGGGTAACCACTTTTTATTGCTGGGGCACTACGTTTTATTGTTGGGTCACCTCATTTTATGGTTTGGTCACTACGTTTTATTGTTGGGTCAGTACGTTTTATTGTTGGGTCAGTACGATTTATTGTTAGGTCACCACTTTTTATTGTTGGGTCACCACTTTTTATTGCTCGGTCACTACGTTTTATTGTTGGGTCACCACGTTTTATTGCTGGGTCACTACGTATTATTGTTGGGTAACCATGTTTTATGGTTGGGTAACCATTTTTTATGGTTGGGTCACTACGTTTCTTTTGTGGGGTATAAATCACCTCTATTGAAGAACTAATGGAAGCAACCATCTATAATAAATACCATGGTTGCAAAGACTCAACAGAGGACATTCCTATTCATGTTTTACCGCATGGTAGGAATCCGGTCATCTCCAACCAGATTTAGTGGCGTTACTGTATTGCTATGAATAAATACATTGTATATTTTAACCTGTCACAATTTGTGGTTGTTATCTTTGTGATCCTCAGCACGTGTCTACAACAGTTTCATTGTTGGGTCACTACGATTTATGGTTAGGTCACTACGTTTTATTGTTGGGTCACCAGTTTTTATTGCTGGGTCACAACTTCTTATTGCTAGGTCACAACTTTTATGGTTGTTCACTACGTTTTATTGCTGGGTCACTACGCTTTATTGTTGGGTCACTAAGTTTTATTGTTGGGTCACAACTTTATTGTAGGGTCACCACTTTTTATTGTTGGGTCACTACGTTTTAATGTTGGGTCCCCACGTTTTATTGCTGGATCACTAAGTTTTATTGTTGGGTCACCACTATTTATGGTTGGGTCACTACGTTTTATGGTTGGGTCACTACGTTTTATGGTTGGGTCACTACGTTTTATTGTTGGGTCACTATGTTTTATTGTTGGGTCACCACTTTTTATTGCTGAATCACTACGTTTTATTGTTGGGTCACCACATTTTTTGGTTGGGTCACTACGTTTTATTGTTGGGTCACTACGTTTTATGGTAAGGTCACTACGTTTTATTGTTTGGTCACTACTTTTTATGGTTTAATCACTATGTTTTATCGTTGAGTCACCACTTTTATTGCTGGGTAACCACTTTTTATGGTTAGGTCACTACGTTTTATGGTTAAGTCACTACGTTTTATTGTTTGGTCACAACTTTTTGGGTTGGGTCATTACGTTTTATTGTTGATTCCCTACGTTTTATTGTTGGTTCACCACTTTATTGTTGGGTCACCACTTTTTATTGTTGGGTTACAACGTTTTAATGTTGGGTCACCACGTTTTATTGCTGGGTCACAACGTTTTAATGTTGGGTGACCACGTTTTATTGCTAGGTCACTACGTTTTATTGTTGGGTCACTACGTTTTATGGTTGGGTCACTACGTTTTATTGTTGGGTCACTACGATTTATGGTTAGATCATTACGTTTTATGGTTAGGTAACTACGTTTTATTGCTGGGTCACTACGTTTAATTGTTGGGTCACCACATTTTTTTGTTGGGTCATTACGTTTTATTGTTAGGTCACTACGTTTTATGGTTAGGTAACTACGTTTTATTGTTGGGTCACCACGTTTTATTGTTGGGTCATGGTTGGGTCACTACGTTTTATTGTTGGGTCACTACGTTTTATTGTTGGGTAACCACTTTTTATTGCTGGGTCAGCACTTTTATTGTTGGGTCACCACTTTTAATGGTTGTGTCACTACGTTTAATTGTTGGGTCACCACATTTTTTGGTTGGGTCACTACGTTTTATTGTTTGGTCACTACGTTTTATGGTTAGGTAACTACGTTTTATTGTTGGGTCACCACTTTTTATGGTTGGGTAACTACGTTTTATTGTTGGGTCACTACGTTTTATAACTGGGTCACCACTTTTTATTGTTGAGTCACGATTTTATTGTTGGGTCATTACTTTTTATTGTAGGGTCACCCCTTTTTTGGTTGGGACACTACCTTTTATTGCTGGGTCACAACTCTTTTTTTGGTTGGGTCACCACTTTATTGTTGGGTCACCACTTTTTATTATTGGGTCACTACGTTTTATTGCTGGGTCACTACGTTTTATTGTTGGGTCACCACTTTTTATGGTTGGGTCACTACGTTTTATGGTTGGGTCACTACGTTTTATAATTGGGTCACCACATTTTTTGGTTGGGTCACTACGTTTTATTCTTGGGTAACAACGTTTTATGGTTAGGTCACTACGTTTTATTGTTGGGTCACCACTTTTTATGGTTTAATTACTATGTTTTATCGTTGGGTCACCACTTTTTATTGGTAGGTAACCCCTTTTCTGGTTGGGTCACTCTATTTTATTGTTGGGTCACCACTTTTTATTGTTGGGTCACTACGTTTTAATGTTGGGTCACCACGTTTAATTGCTGGGTCACTACGTTTTATTGTTAGGTCACCACTTTTTATGGTTGGATCACTACGTTTTATGGTTGGGTCACTACGTTTTATTGTTGGGTCACCACTTTTTATTATTGGGTCACCACTTTTTATTGTTGGGTCACCACTTTTTATGGTTTAATCACGATGTTTTATCGTTGGGTCACTACGTTTTATGGTTAAGTCACTACGTTTTATTATTAGGTCACCACTTTTTATAGTTGGGTCACCACGTTTTATTGTTGGGTCACTACGTTTTATTGCTGGGTCACCACGTTTTATTGCTGGATCACTAAGTTTTATTGTTGGTCACCACTATTTATGGTTGGGTCACTACGTTTTATGGTTGGGTCACCACTTTTTATGGTTTGGTCACTACGTACTATTGTTGGGTCACTACGTTTTATGGTTAGGTCACTACGTTTTATCGTTGGGTCACCACTTTTTATTGGTGGTCACCACTTTTTTGGTTGGGTCACTCCATTTTATTGTTGGGTCACCACTTTATTGTTGGTCATTACTTTTTATGGTGTGGTCACTACGTTTTATTGTTGGGTCACCACATTTTTTGGTTGGGTCACTACGTTTTATGGTTGGGTCACTACGTTTTATGGTAGGGTCACTACGTTTTATGGTTGGGTTACTACTTTTTAGTTGGGTAACCACTTTATATTATTGGGTCACTACGTTTTATTGCTGGGTCACTACGTTTTATTGTTCGGTCACCACTTTTTATGGTTGGGTCACTACGTTTTATGGTTGGGTCACTACGTTTTAGTGTTGGGTCACCACATTTTTTGGTTGGGTCACTACGTTTTATTGTTAGGTCACTACGTTTTATCGTTGGGTCACCACTTTTTATTGGTGGTCACCACGTTTTTAGTTGGGTCACTCCATTTTATTGTTGGGTCACCACTTTATTGTTGGGTCACCACTTTTTATTATTGGGTCACTACGTTTTATGGTTGAGTCATTACGATTTATGGTTAGGTCACTACGTTTTATTGTTGGGTCACCACTTTTTATTGGTGGTCACCACTTTTTTGGTTGGGTCACTCCATTTCATTGTTGGGTTACCACTTTTTATTGTTGGGTCACTACGTTTTAATGTTGGATCACCACGTTTTATTGCTGGGTCACTACGTTTTATTGTACGGTCACCACTTTTTATGGTTGGGTCACTACGTTTTATTGTTGGGTCACTACGTTTTATTGCTGGGTCACCACTTTTTATTGTTGGGTCACGATTTTATTGTTGGGTCACCACTTATTTGGTTGGGTCACCACTTTATTGTTTGGTCACCACTTTTTATGGTTGGGTCATTACGTTTTATGGTTGGGTCACTACGTTTTATTGTTAGGTCACCACATTGTTTGGTTGGGTCACTACGTTTTATTGTCGGGTCACTACGTTTTATGGTTAGGTCACTACGTTTTATTGTTGGGTCACCATGTTTATGGTTTAATCACTATGTTTTATCGTTGGGTCACCACTTTTTATTGGTGGGTCACCCCTTGTTTGGTTGGGTCACTCCATTTTATTGTTGGGTCACCACTTTAATGTGGGGTCACCACTTTTTATTGTTGGGTCACCACTTTTTATTGCTGGGTCACCACTTTTTATGGTTGGTCTCTACGTTTTATTGTTGGGTCACCACTTTTTATGGTTGGGTCACTACGTTTTATGGTTAAGGCACTACGTTTTATTGTTAGGTCACCACATTTTTTGGGGTGGTCACTACGTTTTATTGCTGGGTCACCACTTTTTTGGTTGGGTCACCACTTTATTGTTGGGTCACCACTTTTTATGGTGGGGTCACCACTTTTTATGGTTGTGTCACTATGTGATATTGTTGGGTCACTACGTGATATTGCTGGGTCACCACTTTTTATTGTTGGGTCACGATTTTATTGTTGGGTCACAACTTTTATTTGTTAGGTCACTACGTTTTATTGTTGGGTCACCACATTTTTTGGTTGGGTCACTACGTTTTATTGTTTGGTCACTACGTTTTATTATTGGGTCACCACTTTTTATAGTTAGGTCACCACGTTTTATTATTGGGTCACCACTTTTTATAGTTAGGTCACTACGTTTTATTGCTGGGTCACCACTTTTTATTGTTGGGTTACCACATTTTTTGGTTAGGGCACTACGTTTTATTGTTGGGTCACTACGTTTTATGGTTAGGTCACTACGTTTTATCGTTGGGTCACGACTTTTTTTGTTGGGTCACCACTTTATTGTTGGGTACCCACTTTTTATTGTTGGGTCACTACGTTTTAATGTTGGGTCATTACATTTTTTGGTTGGGTCACTACGTTTTATGGTCGGGTCACCACTTTTTTGGTTGGGTCACCACTTTATTGTTGGGTCACCACTTTATATTATTGGGTAACTACGTTTTATTGTTGGGTCACTACGTTTTATTGTTGGGTCACTACGTTTTATTGTTGGGTCACTACGTTTTATTGTTGGGTAACAACTTTTTATAGTTGTATCACTACGTTATATGGTTGGGTCACTACGTTTTAGTGTTGGGTCACCACATTTTTTTGTTGCGTCACTACGTTTTATTATTGGGTCACTACGTTTTATGGTTAGGTCACTACGTTTTATCGTTGGGTCACATCTTTTTATTGTTGGGTTCACCCCTTTTTTGGTTGGGTCACTCCAGTTTATTGTTGGGTCACCACTTTTTATTGCTGGGTCACCACTTTTATTGTTGGTCACTACTTTTTATAGTTGGTCACTACGTTTTATTGTTGGGCACCACGTTTTTTGGTTGGGTCACTACGTTTTATGGTTAGGTCACTACGTTGTATGGTTAGGTCACTATACCTTTTATGGTTTAACGACTATGTTTTATCGTTGGGTCACCACTTTATTGCTGGGTCACCACTTTTATCGTTGGGTCACCACTTTTTATTGTTGAGTCACAACTTTTTATGGTTTAATCACTATGTTTTATCGTTGGGTCACTACGTTGAATTGCTGGGGCACTACCTTTTTTGGTTGGGTCACTACGTTTTATTGTTGGGTCACTACGTTTTATTGTTGGGTCACTACGTTTTATGGTTAGGTCACTACGTTTTATTTTTGGGTCACCACTTTTTATGGTTTGGTCACTACGTTTTATTGTTGGGTCACTACGTTTTATTGCAGGGTCACCACTTTTTATTGTTGGACACGATTTTATTGTTGGGTCACGATTATATTGTTGGGTAACGATTTTATTGTTGGGTCCCCTACTTATTTGGTTGGGTCACCACGTTTTATTGCTTCGGCACTAACTTTTTATGGTTTGGTCACTACGTTTTGATTGTTGGGTCAAGACTTTTTTAGTTGGGTCACCACTTTATTGTTGGGTCACCACTTTATTGGGTCACTACGTTTTATTGCTGGTTCACCACGTTTTATTGTTGGGTCACAACTTTTTATGGTAGGTCACTACGTTTTATTGTTGGGTCACTACGTTTTAGTGTTGGGTCACCACATTTTTTGGTTGGGTCACTACGTTTTATTGTTGGGTCACTACGTTTTATGGTTAGGTCACTACGTTTTATCGTTGGGTCACCACTTTTTATTGGTGGTCACCACTTTTTTGGTTGGGTCACTCCATTTTATTGTTTGGTCACCACTTTTTATTGTTGGGTCACTACGTTTTAATGTTGGATCACCACGTTTTATTGCTGGGTCACCACGTTTTATTGCTGGGTCACCACTTTTTATGGTTGGGTCACTACGTTTTATTGTTGGGTCACTAGGTTTTATTGTTGGGTCCCCACTTTTTTGGTTGGGTCACTCCGTTTCATGGTTGGGTCACTACGTTTTATTGTTGGGTCACTACGTTTTATAACTGGGTCACCACTTTTTATTGTTGAGTCACGATTTTATTGTTGGGTCATTACTTTTTATTGTAGGGTCACCCCTTTTTTGGTTGGGACACTACCTTTTATTGCTGGGTCACAACTCTTTTTTTGGTTGGGTCACCACTTTATTGTTGGGTCACCACTTTTTATTATTGGGTCACTACGTTTTATTGCTGGGTCACTACGTTTTATTGTTGGGTCACCACTTTTTATGGTTGGGTCACTACGTTTTATGGTTGGGTCACTACGTTTTATAATTGGGTCACCACATTTTTTGGTTGGGTCACTACGTTTTATTCTTGGGTAACAACGTTTTATGGTTAGGTCACTACGTTTTATTGTTGGGTCACCACTTTTTATGGTTTAATTACTATGTTTTATCGTTGGGTCACCACTTTTTATTGGTAGGTAACCCCTTTTCTGGTTGGGTCACTCTATTTTATTGTTGGGTCACCACTTTTTATTGTTGGGTCACTACGTTTTAATGTTGGGTCACCACGTTTAATTGCTGGGTCACTACGTTTTATTGTTAGGTCACCACTTTTTATGGTTGGATCACTACGTTTTATGGTTGGGTCACTACGTTTTATTGTTGGGTCACCACTTTTTATTATTGGGTCACCACTTTTTATTGTTGGGTCACCACTTTTTATGGTTTAATCACGATGTTTTATCGTTGGGTCACTACGTTTTATGGTTAAGTCACTACGTTTTATTATTAGGTCACCACTTTTTATAGTTGGGTCACCACGTTTTATTGTTGGGTCACTACGTTTTATTGCTGGGTCACCACGTTTTATTGCTGGATCACTAAGTTTTATTGTTGGTCACCACTATTTATGGTTGGGTCACTACGTTTTATGGTTGGGTCACCACTTTTTATGGTTTGGTCACTACGTACTATTGTTGGGTCACTACGTTTTATGGTTAGGTCACTACGTTTTATCGTTGGGTCACCACTTTTTATTGGTGGTCACCACTTTTTTGGTTGGGTCACTCCATTTTATTGTTGGGTCACCACTTTATTGTTGGTCATTACTTTTTATGGTGTGGTCACTACGTTTTATTGTTGGGTCACCACATTTTTTGGTTGGGTCACTACGTTTTATGGTTGGGTCACTACGTTTTATGGTAGGGTCACTACGTTTTATGGTTGGGTTACTACTTTTTAGTTGGGTAACCACTTTATATTATTGGGTCACTACGTTTTATTGCTGGGTCACTACGTTTTATTGTTCGGTCACCACTTTTTATGGTTGGGTCACTACGTTTTATGGTTGGGTCACTACGTTTTAGTGTTGGGTCACCACATTTTTTGGTTGGGTCACTACGTTTTATTGTTAGGTCACTACGTTTTATCGTTGGGTCACCACTTTTTATTGGTGGTCACCACGTTTTTAGTTGGGTCACTCCATTTTATTGTTGGGTCACCACTTTATTGTTGGGTCACCACTTTTTATTATTGGGTCACTACGTTTTATGGTTGAGTCATTACGATTTATGGTTAGGTCACTACGTTTTATTGTTGGGTCACCACTTTTTATTGGTGGTCACCACTTTTTTGGTTGGGTCACTCCATTTCATTGTTGGGTTACCACTTTTTATTGTTGGGTCACTACGTTTTAATGTTGGATCACCACGTTTTATTGCTGGGTCACTACGTTTTATTGTACGGTCACCACTTTTTATGGTTGGGTCACTACGTTTTATTGTTGGGTCACTACGTTTTATTGCTGGGTCACCACTTTTTATTGTTGGGTCACGATTTTATTGTTGGGTCACCACTTATTTGGTTGGGTCACCACTTTATTGTTTGGTCACCACTTTTTATGGTTGGGTCATTACGTTTTATGGTTGGGTCACTACGTTTTATTGTTAGGTCACCACATTGTTTGGTTGGGTCACTACGTTTTATTGTCGGGTCACTACGTTTTATGGTTAGGTCACTACGTTTTATTGTTGGGTCACCATGTTTATGGTTTAATCACTATGTTTTATCGTTGGGTCACCACTTTTTATTGGTGGGTCACCCCTTGTTTGGTTGGGTCACTCCATTTTATTGTTGGGTCACCACTTTAATGTGGGGTCACCACTTTTTATTGTTGGGTCACCACTTTTTATTGCTGGGTCACCACTTTTTATGGTTGGTCTCTACGTTTTATTGTTGGGTCACCACTTTTTATGGTTGGGTCACTACGTTTTATGGTTAAGGCACTACGTTTTATTGTTAGGTCACCACATTTTTTGGGGTGGTCACTACGTTTTATTGCTGGGTCACCACTTTTTTGGTTGGGTCACCACTTTATTGTTGGGTCACCACTTTTTATGGTGGGGTCACCACTTTTTATGGTTGTGTCACTATGTGATATTGTTGGGTCACTACGTGATATTGCTGGGTCACCACTTTTTATTGTTGGGTCACGATTTTATTGTTGGGTCACAACTTTTATTTGTTAGGTCACTACGTTTTATTGTTGGGTCACCACATTTTTTGGTTGGGTCACTACGTTTTATTGTTTGGTCACTACGTTTTATTATTGGGTCACCACTTTTTATAGTTAGGTCACCACGTTTTATTATTGGGTCACCACTTTTTATAGTTAGGTCACTACGTTTTATTGCTGGGTCACCACTTTTTATTGTTGGGTTACCACATTTTTTGGTTAGGGCACTACGTTTTATTGTTGGGTCACTACGTTTTATGGTTAGGTCACTACGTTTTATCGTTGGGTCACGACTTTTTTTGTTGGGTCACCACTTTATTGTTGGGTACCCACTTTTTATTGTTGGGTCACTACGTTTTAATGTTGGGTCATTACATTTTTTGGTTGGGTCACTACGTTTTATGGTCGGGTCACCACTTTTTTGGTTGGGTCACCACTTTATTGTTGGGTCACCACTTTATATTATTGGGTAACTACGTTTTATTGTTGGGTCACTACGTTTTATTGTTGGGTCACTACGTTTTATTGTTGGGTCACTACGTTTTATTGTTGGGTAACAACTTTTTATAGTTGTATCACTACGTTATATGGTTGGGTCACTACGTTTTAGTGTTGGGTCACCACATTTTTTTGTTGCGTCACTACGTTTTATTATTGGGTCACTACGTTTTATGGTTAGGTCACTACGTTTTATCGTTGGGTCACATCTTTTTATTGTTGGGTTCACCCCTTTTTTGGTTGGGTCACTCCAGTTTATTGTTGGGTCACCACTTTTTATTGCTGGGTCACCACTTTTATTGTTGGTCACTACTTTTTATAGTTGGTCACTACGTTTTATTGTTGGGCACCACGTTTTTTGGTTGGGTCACTACGTTTTATGGTTAGGTCACTACGTTGTATGGTTAGGTCACTATACCTTTTATGGTTTAACGACTATGTTTTATCGTTGGGTCACCACTTTATTGCTGGGTCACCACTTTTATCGTTGGGTCACCACTTTTTATTGTTGAGTCACAACTTTTTATGGTTTAATCACTATGTTTTATCGTTGGGTCACTACGTTGAATTGCTGGGGCACTACCTTTTTTGGTTGGGTCACTACGTTTTATTGTTGGGTCACTACGTTTTATTGTTGGGTCACTACGTTTTATGGTTAGGTCACTACGTTTTATTTTTGGGTCACCACTTTTTATGGTTTGGTCACTACGTTTTATTGTTGGGTCACTACGTTTTATTGCAGGGTCACCACTTTTTATTGTTGGACACGATTTTATTGTTGGGTCACGATTATATTGTTGGGTAACGATTTTATTGTTGGGTCCCCTACTTATTTGGTTGGGTCACCACGTTTTATTGCTTCGGCACTAACTTTTTATGGTTTGGTCACTACGTTTTGATTGTTGGGTCAAGACTTTTTTAGTTGGGTCACCACTTTATTGTTGGGTCACCACTTTATTGGGTCACTACGTTTTATTGCTGGTTCACCACGTTTTATTGTTGGGTCACAACTTTTTATGGTAGGTCACTACGTTTTATTGTTGGGTCACTACGTTTTAGTGTTGGGTCACCACATTTTTTGGTTGGGTCACTACGTTTTATTGTTGGGTCACTACGTTTTATGGTTAGGTCACTACGTTTTATCGTTGGGTCACCACTTTTTATTGGTGGTCACCACTTTTTTGGTTGGGTCACTCCATTTTATTGTTTGGTCACCACTTTTTATTGTTGGGTCTCTACGTTTTAATGTTGGATCACCACGTTTTATTGCTGGGTCACCACGTTTTATTGCTGGGTCACCACTTTTTATGGTTGGGTCACTACGTTTTATTGTTGGGTCACTAGGTTTTATTGTTGGGTCCCCACTTTTTTGGTTGGGTCACTACGTTTCATGGTTGGGTCACTACGTTTTATTGTTGGGTCACTACGATTTATAACTGGGTCACCACTTTTTATTGTTGAGTCACGATTTTATTGTTGGGTCATTACTTTTTATTGTAGGGTCACCCCTTTTTTGGTTGGGACACTACCTTTTATTGCTGGGTCACAACTCTTTTTTTGGTTGGGTCACCACTTTATTGTTGGGTCACCACTTTTTATTATTGGGTCACTACGTTTTATTGCTGGGTCACTACGTTTTATTGTTGGGTCACCACTTTTTATGGTTGGGTCACTACGTTTTATGGTTGGGTCACTACGTTTTATAATTGGGTCACCACATTTTTTGGTTGGGTCACTACGTTTTATTCTTGGGTAACAACGTTTTATGGTTAGGTCACTACGTTTTATTGTTGGGTCACCACTTTTTATGGTTTAATTACTATGTTTTATCGTTGGGTCACCACTTTTTATTGGTAGGTAACCCCTTTTCTGGTTGGGTCACTCTATTTTATTGTTGGGTCACCACTTTTTATTGTTGGGTCACTACGTTTTAATGTTGGGTCACCACGTTTAATTGCTGGGTCACTACGTTTTATTGTTAGGTCACCACTTTTTATGGTTGGATCACTACGTTTTATGGTTGGGTCACTACGTTTTATTGTTGGGTCACCACTTTTTATTGTTGGGTCACCACTTTTTATGGTTTAATCACGATGTTTTATCGTTGGGTCACTACGTTTTATGGTTAAGTCACTACGTTTTATTATTAGGTCACCACTTTTTATAGTTGGGTCACCACGTTTTATTGTTGGGTCACTACGTTTTATTGCTGGGTCACCACGTTTTATTGCTGGATCACTAAGTTTTATTGTTGGTCACCACTATTTATGGTTGGGTCACTACGTTTTATGGTTGGGTCACCACTTTTTATGGTTTGGTCACTACGTACTATTGTTGGGTCACTACGTTTTATGGTTAGGTCACTACGTTTTATCGTTGGGTCACCACTTTTTATTGGTGGTCACCACTTTTTTGGTTGGGTCACTCCATTTTATTGTTGGGTCACCACTTTATTGTTGGTCATTACTTTTTATGGTGTGGTCACTACGTTTTATTGTTGGGTCACCACATTTTTTGGTTGGGTCACTATGTTTTATGGTTGGGTCACTACGTTTTATGGTAGGGTCACTACGTTTTATGGTTGGGTTACTACTTTTTAGTTGGGTAACCACTTTATATTATTGGGTCACTACGTTTTATTGCTGGGTCACTACGTTTTATTGTTCGGTCACCACTTTTTATGGTTGGGTCACTACGTTTTATGGTTGGGTCACTACGTTTTAGTGTTGGGTCACCACATTTTTTGGTTGGGTCACTACGTTTTATTGTTAGGTCACTACGTTTTATCGTTGGGTCACCACTTTTTATTGGTGGTCACCACGTTTTTAGTTGGGTCACTCCATTTTATTGTTGGGTCACCACTTTATTGTTGGGTCACCACTTTTTATTATTGGGTCACTACGTTTTATGGTTGAGTCATTACGATTTATGGTTAGGTCACTACGTTTTATTGTTGGGTCACCACTTTTTATTGGTGGTCACCACTTTTTTGGTTGGGTCACTCCATTTCATTGTTGGGTTACCACTTTTTATTGTTGGGTCACTACGTTTTAATGTTGGATCACCACGTTTTATTGCTGGGTCACTACGTTTTATTGTACGGTCACCACTTTTTATGGTTGGGTCACTACGTTTTATTGTTGGGTCACTACGTTTTATTGCTGGGTCACCACTTTTTATTGTTGGGTCACGATTTTATTGTTGGGTCACCACTTATTTGGTTGGGTCACCACTTTATTGTTGGGTCACCACTTTTTATGGTTGGGTCATTACGTTTTATGGTTGGGTCACTACGTTTTATTGTTAGGTCACCACATTGTTTGGTTGGGTCACTACGTTTTATTGTCGGGTCACTACGTTTTATGGTTAGGTCACTACGTTTTATTGTTGGGTCACCATGTTTATGGTTTAATCACTATGTTTTATCGTTGGGTCACCACTTTTTATTGGTGGGTCACCCCTTTTTTGGTTGGGTCACTCCATTTTATTGTTGGGTCACCACTTTAATGTGGGGTCACCACTTTTTATTGTTGGGTCACCACTTTTTATTGCTGGGTCACCACTTTTTATGGTTGGTCTCTACGTTTTATTGTTGGGTCACCACTTTTTATGGTTGGGTCACTACGTTTTATGGTTAAGGCACTACGTTTTATTGTTAGGTCACCACATTTTTTGGGGTGGTCACTACGTTTTATTGCTGGGTCACCACTTTTTTGGTTGGGTCACCACTTTATTGTTGAGTCACCACTTTTTATGGTGGGGTCACCACTTTTTATGGTTGTGTCACTATGTGATATTGTTGGGTCACTACGTGATATTGCTGGGTCACCACTTTTTATTGTTGGGTCACGATTTTATTGTTGGGTCACAACTTTTATTTGTTAGGTCACTACGTTTTATTGTTGGGTCACCACATTTTTTGGTTGGGTCACTACGTTTTATTGTTTGGTCACTACGTTTTATTATTGGGTCACCACTTTTTATAGTTAGGTCACCACGTTTTATTATTGGGTCACCACTTTTTATAGTTAGGTCACTACGTTTTATTGCTGGGTCACCACTTTTTATTGTTGGGTTACCACATTTTTTGGTTAGGGCACTACGTTTTATTGTTGGGTCACTACGTTTTATGGTTAGGTCACTACGTTTTATCGTTGGGTCACGACTTTTTTTGTTGGGTCACCACTTTATTGTTGGGTACCCACTTTTTATTGTTGGGTCACTACGTTTTAATGTTGGGTCATTACATTTTTTGGTTGGGTCACTACGTTTTATGGTCGGGTCACCACTTTTTTGGTTGGGTCACCACTTTATTGTTGGGTCACCACTTTATATTATTGGGTAACTACGTTTTATTGTTGGGTCACTACGTTTTATTGTTGGGTCACTACGTTTTATTGTTGGGTCACTACGTTTTATTGTTGGGTAACAACTTTTTATAGTTGTATCACTACGTTATATGGTTGGGTCACTACGTTTTAGTGTTGGGTCACCACATTTTTTTGTTGCGTCACTACGTTTTATTATTGGGTCACTACGTTTTATGGTTAGGTCACTACGTTTTATCGTTGGGTCACATCTTTTTATTGTTGGGTTCACCCCTTTTTTGGTTGGGTCACTCCAGTTTATTGTTGGGTCACCACTTTTTATTGCTGGGTCACCACTTTTATTGTTGGTCACTACTTTTTATAGTTGGTCACTACGTTTTATTGTTGGGCACCACGTTTTTTGGTTGGGTCACTACGTTTTATGGTTAGGTCACTACGTTGTATGGTTAGGTCACTATACCTTTTATGGTTTAACGACTATGTTTTATCGTTGGGTCACCACTTTATTGCTGGGTCACCACTTTTATCGTTGGGTCACCACTTTTTATTGTTGAGTCACAACTTTTTATGGTTTAATCACTATGTTTTATCGTTGGGTCACTACGTTGAATTGCTGGGGCACTACCTTTTTTGGTTGGGTCACTACGTTTTATTGTTGGGTCACTACGTTTTATTGTTGGGTCACTACGTTTTATGGTTAGGTCACTACGTTTTATTTTTGGGTCACCACTTTTTATGGTTTGGTCACTACGTTTTATTGTTGGGTCACTACGTTTTATTGCAGGGTCACCACTTTTTATTGTTGGACACGATTTTATTGTTGGGTCACGATTATATTGTTGGGTAACGATTTTATTGTTGGGTCCCCTACTTATTTGGTTGGGTCACCACGTTTTATTGCTTCGGCACTAACTTTTTATGGTTTGGTCACTACGTTTTGATTGTTGGGTCAAGACTTTTTTAGTTGGGTCAACACTTTATTGTTGGGTCACCACTTTATTGGGTCACTACGTTTTATTGCTGGTTCACCACGTTTTATTGTTGGGTCACAACTTTTTATGGTAGGTCACTACGTTTTATTGTTGGGTCACTACGTTTTAGTGTTGGGTCACCACATTTTTTGGTTGGGTCACTACGTTTTATTGTTGGGTCACTACGTTTTATGGTTAGGTCACTACGTTTTATCGTTGGGTCACCACTTTTTATTGGTGGTCACCACTTTTTTGGTTGGGTCACTCCATTTTATTGTTGGGTCACCTCTTTTTATTGTTGGGTCACTACGTTTTAATGTTGGATCACCACGTTTTATTGCTGGGTCACCACGTTTTATTGCTGGGTCACCACTTTTTATGGTTGGGTCACTACGTTTTATTGTTGGGTCACTAGGTTTTATTGTTGGGTCCCCACTTTTTTGGTTGGGTCACTACGTTTCATGGTTGGGTCACTACGTTTTATTGTTGGGTCACGACTTTTTTTGGTTGGGTCACCACTTTATTGTTGGGTCACTACTTTATATTATTGGGTCACTACGTTTTATTGTTGGTTAACTACGTTGTAGTGTTGGGTCACCACATTTTTTGGTTGTGTCACTACGTTTTATTGTTGGGTCACTACGTTTTATGGTTAGGTCACTACGTTTTATTGTTGGGTCACCACTTTATTGTTGGTCACCACTTTTTATGGTTGGGTCACTACGTTTTATTGTTGGGTCACCACATTTTTTGGTTGGCTCACTACGTTTTATTGTTGGGTCACTACGTTTTATGGTTGGGTCACTACGTTTTATGGTTGGGTCACCACTTTTTATTTGGGTCACCCCTTTATATTATTGGGTCACTACGTTTTATTGCTGGGTCACTACGTTTTATTGTTGGGTCACCACTTTTTATTGTTGGGTCACTACGTTTTTTGGTTGGGTCACTACGTTTTAGTGTTGGGTCACCACATTTTTTGGTTGGGTCACTACGTTTTATGGTTAGGTCACTACGTTTTATCGTTGGGTCACAACTTTTTATTGGGGGTCACCAATTTTTTGGTCGGATCACTCTATTTTATTGTTGGGTCACCACTTTTTATTGTTGGGTCACTACGTTTTAATGTTGGGTCACTACCTTTTATTGTTGGGTCACTACGTTTTATGGTTGGGTCACTACGTTTTATGGTTGAGTCACTACGTTTTATTGTTTGGTCACTACGATTTATGGTTAGGTCACTACGTTTTATGGTTGGGTCACTACGTTTTATGGTTGGGTCACTACGTTTTAGTGTTGGGTCACCACATTTTTTTGTTGCGTCACTACGTTTTATTATTGGGTCACTACGTTTTATGGTTAGGTCACTACGTTTTATCGTTGGGTCACCACTTTTATTGTTGGTCACTACTTTTTATGGTTGGTCACTACGTTTTATTGTTGGGCACCACGTTTTTTGGTTGGGTCACTACGTTTTATGGTTAGGTCACTACGTTGTATGGTTAGGTCACTACTTTTTATGGTTTAACGACTATGTTTTATCGTTGGGTCACCACTTTATTGCTGGGTCACCACTTTTATCGTTGGGTCACCACTTTTTATTGTTGAGTCACAACTTTTTATGGTTTAATCACTATGTTTTATCGTTGGGTCGTTGAATAAAAAAAACGTAGTGACCCAGCAATAAAACGTAGTGACCCAATAATGAATAATAAAACGTAGTGACCCGTTGAATGGCTGGGTCACCACTTTTATTGTTGGGTCACCACTTTTTTGGTTGGGTCACTACGTTTTATTGTTGGGTCACCACTTTTTATGGTTTGGTTACTACGTTTTATTGTTAGGTCACTACGTTTTATTGCTGGGTCACCACTTTTTATTGTTGGTCACGATTTTATTTTATTGTTGGGTCACTACGTTTTATGGTTAGGTCACTACGTTTTATTTTTGGGTCACCACTTTTTATGGTTTGGTCACTACGTTTTATTGTTGGGTCACTACGTTTTATTGCTGGGTCACCACTTTTTATTGTTGGTCACGATTTTATTGTTCGGTCACGATTATATTGTTGGGTAACGATTTTATTGTTGGGTCCCCTACTTTTTTGGTTGGGTCACCACGTTTTATTGCTGGGGCACTACCTTTTATGGTTGGGTCACTACGTTTTGATTGTTGGGTCACGACTTTTTTAGTTGGGTCACCACTTTATTGTTGGGTCACCACTTTATTGGGTCACTACGTTTTATTGCTGGTTCACTACGTTTTATTGTTGGGTCACAACTTTTTATGGTAGGTCACTACGTTTTATTGTTGGGTCACTACGTTTTAGTGTTGGGTCACCACATTTTTTGGTTAGGTCACTACGTTTTATCGTTGGGTCACAACTTTTTATTGGGGGTCACCACTTTTTTGGTTGGATCAATCCATTTTATTGTTGGGTCACTACTTTTTATTGTTGGGTCACTACGTTTAATGTTGGGTCACTACCTTTTATTGTTGGGTCACTACGTTTTATGGTTGGGTCACTACGTTTTATGGTTGAGTCACTACGTTTTATTGTTAGGTCACTACGATCTATGGTTAGGTCACTACGTTTTATGGTTGGGTCACTACGTTTTATGGTTGGGTCACTACGTTTTATTGTTGTGTCACTACAATTTATTGTTAGGTCACTACGTTTTATTGTTAGATCACTACGTTTTATTGCTAGGTCATCACTTTATTGTTGGGTCACCACGTTTTATTGTTGGGTCACTACGTTTCATGGTTAGGTCACTACGTTTTATTGTTGGGTCACGACTTTTTTTGGTTGTGGAACTACTTTATTGTTGGGTCACTACTTTATATTATTGGGTCACTACGTTTTATTGCTGGTTCACTACGTTTTAGTGTTGGGTCACCACATTTTTTGGTTGTGTCACTACGTTTTATTGTTGGGTCACTACGTTTTATGGTTAGGTCACTACGTTTTATTGTTGGGTCACCACTTTATTGTTGGTCACCACTTTTTATGGTTGGGTCACTACGTTTTATGGTTTGGTAACCACTTTGTTGTTGGGTCACCACTTTATATTATTGGGTCACTACGTTTTATTGCTGGGTCACTACGTTTTATTGTTGGGTCACCACTTTTTATGGTTGGGTCACTACGTTTTATGGTTGGGTCACTACGTTTTAGTGTTGGGTCACTACGTTTTAGTGTTGGGGCACCACATTTTTTGGTTGGGTCACTACGTTTTATGGTTGGGTCACCACTTTTGATTGGGGGTCACCACTTTTTTGGTTGGATCACTCCATTTTATTGTTGGGTCACCACTTTTTATTGTTGGGTCACTACGTTTTAATGTTGGGTAACTACCTTTTATTGTTGGGTCACTACGTTTTATGTTTGGGCACTACGTTTTATGGTTGAGTCACTACGTTTTATGGTTGGGTCACTACGTTTTATGGTTGGGTCACTACGTTTTATGGTTGTGTCACTACGTTTTATGGTTAGGTCACTACGTTTTGTTGTTGGGTCACTACTTTTTATTGGTGGTCACCACTTTTTTGGTTGGGTCACTCCATTTTATTGTTGGGTCACCACTTTTTATTGTTGGGTCACTACGTTTTAATGTTGGATCACCACGTTGTATTGTAGGTCACTACGTTTTATTGTTAGGTCACCACTTTTTATGGTTGGGTCACTACGTTTTATTGTTGGTCACTAGGTTTTATTGTTGGGTCACCACTTTTTATTGTTGGGTCACCACTTTTTTGGTTGGGTCACTACGTTTTATTGCTGGGTCACCACTTTTTTGGCTGGGTCACTACGTTTTATTGCTGGGTCACCACGTTTTATTGCTGTGGCACTACGTTTTATTGCTGGGTCACTACGTTTTATCGTTGGGTCACTACGTTTTATTGTTGGGTCACGACTTTTTTTGGTTGGGTCACCACTTTATTGTTGGGTCACCAAATTATATTATTGGGTCACTACGTTTTCTTGCTGGTTCACTACGTTTTATTGTTAGGTCACTATGTTTTATCGTTGGGTCACCACTTTTTATTGGTGGTCACCACTTTTTGGTTGGGTCACTACGTTTTATTGTTGGGTAACCACATTTTTTGGTTGGTCACTACGTTTTATGGTTGGGTCACTACGTTTTATGGTTGGGTCACCACTTTTTTGTTAAGTCACCACTTTATATTATTAGGTCACTACGTTTTATTGCTGGGTCACCACTTTTTATGGTTGGGTCACTACGTTTTATGGTTGGGTCACATCGTTTTAGTGTTGGGTCACAACATTTTTTGATTGGGTCACTACGTTTTATGGTTAGGTCACTACGTTTTATCGTTGGGTCACCACTTTTTATTGGTGGTCACCACTTTTTTGGTTGGGTCACTCCATTGTATTGTTGGGTCACCACTTTATTGTTGGGTCACCACTTTTTATTGTTGGGTCACTACGTTTTATGGTTGGCTCACCACCTTTTATTGCTGGGTCACTACGTTTTATGGTTGGGTCACTACGTTTTATGGTCGGGTCACTACGTTTTATGGTTGGGTCAATACGTTTTATTGTTGGGTCACTACGTTTTATTGTTGGGTCACCACTTTTTATTGGTGGTCACCACTTTTTTGGTTGGGTCACTCCATTTTATTGTTGGGTCACCACTTTTTATTGTTGGGTCACTACGTTTTAAAGTTGGATCACCACGTTTTATTGCTGGGTCACTACGTTTTTTTGTTAGGTCACCACTTTTTATGGTTGGGTCACTACGTTTTATGGTTGGGTCACCACTTTTTATTTGGGTCACCCCTTTATATTATTGGGTCACTACGTTTTATTGCTGGGTCACTACGTTTTAGTGTTGGGTCACCACATTTTTTGGTTGGGTGACTACGTTTTATGGTTAGGTCACTACGTTTTATCGTTGGGTCACAACTTTTTATTGGGGGTCACCACTTTTTTGGTTGGATCAATCCATTTTATTGTTGGGTCACTACTTTTTATTGTTGGGTCACTACGTTTTATTGTTGGGTCACAACTTTTTATGGTAGGTCACTACGTTTTATTGTTGGGTCACTACGTTTTAGTGTTGGGTCACCACATTTTTTGGTTAGGTCACTACGTTTTATCGTTGGGTCACCACTTTTTATTGGTGGTCACCACTTTTTTGGTTGGGTCACTCCATTTTATTGTTGGGTCACCACTTTTTATTGTTGGGTCACTACGTTTTAATGTTGGATCACCACGTTTTATTGCTGGGTCACTACGTTTTTTTGTTAGGTCACCACTTTTTATGGTTGGGTCACTACGTTTTATGGTTGGGTCACCACTTTTTATTTGGGTCACCCCTTTATATTATTGGGTCACTACGTTTTATTGCTGGGTCACTACGTTTTAGTGTTGGGTCACCACATTTTTTGGTTGTGTCACTACGTTTTATTGTTGGGTCACTACGTTTTATGGTTAGGTCACTACGTTTTATTGTTGGGTCACCACTTTATTGTTGGTCACCACTTTTTATGGTTGGGTCACTACGTTTTATGGTTGGGTCACCACTTTTTTGTTGGGTCACCACTTTATATTATTGGGTCACTACGTTTTATTGCTGGGTCACTACGTTTTATTGTTGGGTCACCACTTTTTATGGTTTGGTCACTACGTTTTAGTGTTGGGTCACTACGTTTGAGTGTTGGGTCACCACATTATTTCGTTGGGTCACTACGTTTTATGGTTGGGTCACCAATTTTTATTGGGGGTCACCACTGTTTTGGTTGGATCACTCCATTTTATTGTTGGGTCACCACTTTTTATTGTTGGGTCACTACGTTTTAATGTTGGGTCACTACCTTTTATTGTTGGGTCACTACGTTTTATGGTTGGGTCACTACGTTTTATGGTTGAGTCACTACGTTTTATTGTTGAGTCACTACGTTTTATGGTTGGGTCACTACGTTTTATGGTTGGGTCACTACGTTTTATTGTTGTGTCACTACGTTTTATGGTTAGGTCACTACGTTTTGTTGTTGGGTCACTACTTTTTATTGGTGGTCACCACTTTTTTGGTAGGGTCACTCCATTTTATTGTTGGGTCACCACTTTTTATTGTTAGGTCACTACGTTTTAATGTTGGATCACCACGTTTTATTGTAGGTCACTACGTTTTATTGTTAGGTCACTACGTTTTATCGTTGGGTCACCACTTTTTATTGGTGGTCACCACTTTTTTGGTTGGGTCACTCCATTTTATTGTTGGGTCACCACTTTATTGTTGGGTCACCACATTTTATTGTTGAGTCACTACGTTTTAATGTTGGGTCACCACCTTTTATTGCTGGGTCACTACGTTTTATGGTTGGGTCACTACGTTTTATGGTTGGATCACTACGTTTTATGGTTGAGTCACTACGATTTATGGTTAGGTCACTACGTTTTATTGTTGGGTCACCACTTTTTTTGGTTGGGTCACTCTATTTTATTGTTGGGTCAGCACTTTTTATTGTTGGGTCACTACGTTTTATTGTTGGGTCACGACTTTTTTTGGTTGTGGCACTACTTTATTGTTGGGTCACTACTTTGTATTATTGAGTCACTCCGTTTTATTGCTGGTTCACTACGTTTTAGTGTTGGGTCACCACATTTTTTGGTTGTGTCACTACGTTTTATTGTTGGGTCACTACGTTTTATGGTTAGGTCACTACGTTTTATTGATGGGTCACCACTTTATTGTTGGTCACCACTTTTTTTGCTTGGGTCACTACGTTTTATGGTTGGGTCACTACGTTTTAGTGTTGGGTAACAACATTTTTTGGTTGGGTCACCACTTTTTATTGGGGGTCACCACTTTTTTGGTTGGATCACTCCATTTTATTGTTGGGTCACCACTTTTTATTGTTGGGTCACCACTTTTTATTGTTGGGTAAATACCTTTTATTGTTGGGTCACTACGTTTTATGGTTGGGTCACTACGTTTTATGGTTGAGTCACTACGTTTTATTGTTGAGTCACTACGTTTTATGGTTGGGTCACTACGTTTTATGGTTTGGTCACTACGTTTTATGGTTGTGTCACTACGTTTTAGTGTTAGGTCACTACGTTTTTTTGTTGGGTCACTACTTTTTATTGGTGGTCACCACTTTTTTGGTTGGGTCACTCCATTTTATTGTTGGGTCACCACTTTTTATTGTTGGGTCACTACGTTTTAATGTTGGATCACCACGTTTTATTGTAGGGTCACTACGTTTTATTGTTAGGTCACCACTTTTTATGGTTGGGTCACTACGTTTTATTGTTGGTCACTAGGTTTTATTGTTGGGTCACTACTTTTTATTGTTGGGTCACCACTTTTTTGGTTGGGTCACTACGTTTTATTGCTGGGTCACCACTTTTTTGGCTGGGTCACTACGTTTTATTGCTAGGTCACCACGTTTTATTGCTGGGGCACTACGTTTTATTGCTGGGTCACTACGTTTTATCGTTGGGTCACTACGTTTTATTGTTGGATCACGACTTTTTTTGGTTTGATCACCACTTTATTGTTGGGTCACCAAATTATATTATTGGGTCACTACGTTTTATTGCTGTTTCACTGCATTTTATGGTTAGGTCACTACGTTTTATCGTTGGGTCACCACTTTTGATTGGTGGTCACCACTTTTTGGTTGGGTCACTACGTTTTATTGTTGGGTAACCACATTTTTTGGTTAGTCACTACGTTTTATGGTTGGGTCACTACGTTTTATGGTTGGGTCACCACTTTTTTGTTGGGTCACCACTTTATATTATTAGGTCACTACGTTTTATTGCTGGGTCACCACTTTTTATGGTTGGGTCACTACGTTTTATGGTTAGGTCACATCGTTTTAGTGTTGGGTCACAACATTTTTTGATTGGGTCACTACGTTTTATGGTTAGGTCACTACGTTTTATCGTTGGGTCACCACTTTTTAGTGGTGGTCACCACTTTTTTGGTTGGGTCACTCCATTTTATTGTTGGGTCACCACTTTATTGTTGGGTCACCACTTTTTATTGTTGGGTCACTACGTTTTATGGTTGGGTCACCACCTTTTATTGCTGGGTCACTACGTTTTATGGTTGGGTCACTACGTTTTATGGTCGGGTCACTACGTTTTATGGTTGGGTCACTACGTTTTATTGTTGGGTCACTACGTTTTATGGTTGAGTCATAACGATTTATGGTTAGGTCACTACGTTTTATTGTTGGGTCACCACTTTTTATGGGGAGTCACCACTTTTTTGGTTGGGTCACTCCATTTTATTGTTGGGTCACCACTTTTTATTGTTGGGTCACTACGTTTTAATGTTGGATCACCACGTTTTATTGCTATGTCACTACGTTTTATTGTTAGGTCACCACTTTTTATGGTAAGGTCACTGCGTTTTATAGTAATGTCACTACGTTTTATTGCTGGGTCACCACTTTTTTGGTTTGGTCACCCCTTTATTGTTGGGTCACCACTTTTTATGGTTGGGTCATTACGTTTTATGGTTGGGTCACTACGTTTAATTGTTAGGTCACCACATTTTTTGGTTGGGTCACTACGTTTCATTGTTGGGTCACTACGTTTTATGGTTAAGTCACTACGTTTTATTGTTGGGTCACTATTTTTATGGTTTAATCACTATGTTTTATCGTTGGGTCACCACTTTTTTTTGTTGGGTCACCACTTTTTTGGATGGGTCACTACGTTTTATTGCTGGGTCACCACGTTTTATTGCTGGGGCACTACGTTTTATTGCTGGGTCACTACGTTTTATTGCTGGGTCACTACGTTTTATCGTTGAGTCACTACGTTTTATTGTTGGGTCACGACTTTTTTTGGTTGGGTCACGACTTTTTTTGGTTAGGGCACCACTTTATTGTTGGGTCACCAAATTATATTATTGGGTCACTACGTTTTATTGCTGGTTCACTACGTTTTATGGGAAGGTCACTACGTTTTATCGTTGGGTCACCACTTTTTATTGGTGGTCACCACTTTTTTGGTTGGGTCACTACGTTTTATTGTTGGGTCACCACATTTTTTGGTTGGTCTCTACGTTTTATGGTTGGGTCACTACGTTTTATGGTTGGGTCACCACTTTTTTGTTGGGTCACCACTTTATATTATTAAATCACTACGTTTTATTGCTGGGTCACCACTTTTTATGGTTGGGTCACTACGTTTTATGGTTGGGTCACTACGTTTTAGTGTTGGGTCACCACATTTTTTGGTTAGGTCACTACGTTTTATGGTTAGGTCACTACGTTTTATCGTTGGGTCACCACTTTTTATTGGTGGTCACCACTTTTTTAGTTGGGTCACTCTCTTTTATTGTTGGGTCACCACTTTATTGTTGGGTCACCACTTTTTATTGTTGGGTCACTACGTTTTATGTTGGGTCACCACTTTTTATTGCTGGGTCACTACATTTTATGGTTGGGTCACTACGTTTTATTGTTGGGTCACCACTTTTTATTGGTGGTCACCACTTTTTTGGTTGGGTCACTCCATTTCATTGTTGGGTCACCATATTTTATTGTTGGGTCACTACGTTTTAATGTTGGATCACCACGTTTTATTGCTGGGTCACAACGTTTTATTGTTGGGTCACAACTTTTTATGGTAGGTCACTACGTTTTATTGTTGGGTCACTACGTTTTAGTGTTGGGTCACCACATTTTTTGGTTAGGTCACTACGTTTTATCGTTGGGTCACAACTTTTTATTGGGGGTCACCACTTTTTTGGTTGGATCAATCCATTTTATTGTTGGGTCACTACTTTTTATTGTTGGGTCACTACGTTTAATGTTGGGTCACTACCTTTTATTGTTGGGTCACTACGTTTTATGGTTGGGTCACTACGTTTTATGGTTGAGTCACTACGTTTTATTGTTAGGTCACTACGATTTATGGTTAGGTCACTACGTTTTATGGTTGGGTCACTACGTTTTATGGTTGGGTCACTACGTTTTATGGTTGGGTCACTACGTTTTATTGTTGGGTCACGACTTTTTTTGTGTTGTGGCACTACTTTATTGTTGGGTCACTACTTTATATTATTGGGTCACTACGTTTTATTGCTGGTTCACTACGTTTTAGTGTTGGGTCACCACATTTTTTGGTTGTGTCACTACGTTTTATTGTTGGGTCACTACGTTTTATGGTTAGGTCACTACGTTTAATTGTTGGGTCACCACTTTTTTGTTGGGTCACCACTTTATATTATTGGGTCACTACGTTTTATTGCTGGGTCACTACGTTTTATTGTTGGGTCACCACTTTTTATGGTTGGGTCACTACGTTTTATGGTTGGGTCACTACGTTTTAGTGTTGGGTCACTACGTTTTAGTGTTGGGTCACAACATTTTTTGGTTGGGTCACTACGTTTTATGGTTGGGTCACCACTTTTTATTGGGGGTCACCACTTTTTTGGTTGGATCACTCCATTTTATTGTTGGGTCACCACTTTTTATTGTTGGGTCACTACGTTTTAATGTTGGGTCACTACCTTTTATTGTTGGGTCACTACGTTTTATGGTTGGGTCACTACGTTTTATTGTTGAGTCACTACGTTTTATGGTTGGGTCACTACGTTTTATGGTTGGGTCACTACGTTTTATGGTTGGGTCACTACGTTTTATTGTTGTGTCACTACGTTTTATGGTTAGGTCACTACGTTTTGTTGTTGGGTCACTACTTTTTATTGGTAGTCACCACTTTTTTGGTAGGGTCACTCCATTTTATTGTTGGGTCACCACTTTTTATTGTTAGGTCACTACGTTTTAATGTTGGATCACCACGTTTTATTGTAGGTCACTACGTTTAATTGTTAGGTCACTACGTTTTATCGTTGGGTCACCACTTTTTATTGTAGGTCACCACTTTTTTGGTTGGGTCACTCCATTTTATTGTTGGGTCACCACTTTATTGTTGGGTCACCACATTTTATTGTTTGGTCACTACGTTTTAATGTTGGGTCACCACCTTTTATTGCTGGGTCACTACGTTTTATGGTTGGGTCACTACGTTTTATGGTTGGGTCACTACGTTTTATGGTTGGGTCACTACGTTTTATTGTTGGGTCACCACTTTTTATTGGTGGTCACCACTTTTTTGGTTGGGTCACTCCATTTTATTGTTGGGTCACCACTTTTTATTGTTGGGTCACTACGTTTTAATGTTGGATCACCACGTTTTATTGCTGGGCGCTACGTTTTTTTGTTAGGTCACCACTTTTTATGGTTGGGTCACTACGTTTTATGGTTGGGTCACCACTTTTTATTTGGGTCACCCCTTTATATTATTGGGTCACTACGTTTTATTGCTGGGTCACTACGTTTTAGTGTTGGGTCACCACATTTTTTGGTTGGGTGACTACGTTTTATGGTTAGGTCACTACGTTTTATCGTTAGGTCACAACTTTTATTGGGGGTCACAACTTTTTTGGTTGGATCAATCCATTTTATTGTTGGGTCACTACTTTTTATTGTTGGGTCACTACGTTTAATGTTGGGTCACTACCTTTTATTGTTGGGTCACTACGTTTTATTGTTGGGTCACAACTTTTTATGGTAGGTCACTACGTTTTATTGTTGGGTCACTACGTTTTAGTGTTGGGTCACCACATTTTTTGGTTAGGTCACTACGTTTTATCGTTGGGTCACAACTTTTTATTAGGAGTCACTACTTTTTTGGTTGGATCAATCCATTTTATTGTTGGGTCACTACTTTTTATTGTTGGGTCACTACGTTTAATGTTGGGTCACTACCTTTAATTGTTGGGTCACTACGTTTTATGGTTGGGTCACTACGTTTTATGGTTGAGTCACTACGTTTTATTGTTAGGTCACTACGATTTATGGTTAGGTCACTACGTTTTATGGTTGGGTCACTACGTTTTATGGTTGGGTCACTACGTTTTATTGTTGTGTCACTACAATTTATTGCTGGTTCACTACGTTTTAGTGTTGGGTCACCACATTTTTTGGTTGTGTCACTACGTTTTATTGTTGGGTCACTACGTTTTATGGTTAGGTCACTACGTTTTATTGTTGGGTCACCACTTTATTGTTGGTCACCACTTTTTATGGTTGGGTCACTACGTTTTATGGTTGGGTCACCACTTTTTTGTTGGGTCACCACTTTATATTATTGGGTCACTACGTTTTATTGCTGGGTCACTACGTTTTATTGTTGGGTCACCACTTTTTATGGTTGGGTCACTACGTTTTAGTGTTGGGTCACTACGTTTTAGTGTTGGGTCACCACATTATTTTGTTGGGTCACTACGTTTTATGGTTGGGTCACCAATTTTTATTGGGGGTCACCACTGTTTTGGTTGGATCACTCCATTTTATTGTTGGGTCACCACTTTTTATTGTTGGGTCACTACGTTTTAATGTTGGGTCACTACCTTTTATTGTTGAGTCACTACGTTTTATGGTTGGGTCACTACGTTTTATGGTTGGGTCACTACGTTTTATTGTTGTGTCACTACGTTTTATGGTTAGGTCACTACGTTTTGTTGTTGGGTCACTACTTTTTATTGGTGGTCACCACTTTTTTGGTAGGGTCACTCCATTTTATTGTTGGGTCACCACTTTTTATTGTTAGGTCACTACGTTTTAATGTTGGATCACCACGTTTTATTGTAGGTCACTACGTTTTATTGTTAGGTCACTACGTTTTATCGTTGGGTCACCACTTTTTATTGGTGGTCACCACTTTTTTGGTTGGGTCACTCCATTTTATTGTTGGGTCACCACTTTATTGTTGGGTCACCACATTTTATTGTTGGGTCACTACGTTTTAATGTTGGGTCACCACCTTTTATTGCTGGGTCACTACGTTTTATGGTTGGGTCACTACGTTTTATGGTTGGATCACTACGTTTTATGGTTGAGTCACTACGATTTATGGTTAGGTCACTACGTTTTATTGTTGGGTCACCACTTTTTATTAGTGGTCACCACTTTTTATTAGTGGTCACCACTTTTTTGGTTGGGTCACTCCATTTTATTGTTGGGTCAGCACTTTTTATTGTTGGGTCACTACGTTTTATTGTTGGGTCACGACTTTTTTTGGTTGTGGCACTACTTTATTGTTGGGTCACTACTTTATATTATTGGGTCACTACGTTTTATTGCTGGTTCACTACGTTTTAGTGTTGGGTCACCACATTTGTTGGTTGTGTCACTACGTTTTATTGTTGGGTCACTACGTTTTATGGTTAGGTCACTACGTTTTATTGTTGGGTCACCACTTTATTGTTGGTCACCACTTTTTTTGCTTGGGTCACTACGTTTTATGGTTGGGTCACTACGTTTTAGTGTTGGGTAACAACATTTTTTGGTTGGGTCACCACTTTTTATTAGGGGTCACCACTTTTTTGGTTGGATCACTCCATTTTATTGTTGGGTCACCACTTTTTATTGTTGGGTCACCACTTTTTATTGTTGGGTCACTACCTTTTATTGTTGGGTCACTACGTTTTATGGTTGGGTCACTACGTTTTATGGTTGAGTCACTACGTTTTATTGTTGAGTCACTACGTTTTATGGTTGGGTCACTACGTTTTATGGTTTGGTCACTACGTTTTATGGTTGTGTCACTACGTTTTAGTGTTAGGTCACTACGTTTTGTTGTTGGGTCACTACTTTTTATTGGTGGTCAACAACTTTTTTGGTTGGGTCACTCCATTTTATTGTTGGGTCACTACGTTTTAATGTTGGATCACCACGTTTTATTGTAGGGTCACTACGTTTTATTGTTAGGTCACCACTTTTCATGGTTGGGTCACTACGTTTTATTGTTGGTCACTAGGTTTTATTGTTGGGTCACTACTTTTTATTGTTGGGTCACCACTTTTTTGGTTGGGTCACTACGTTTTATTGCTGGGTCACCACTTTTTTGGCTGGGTCACTACGTTTTATTGCTAGGTCACCACGTTTTATTGCTGGGGCACTACGTTTTATTGCTGGGTCACTACGTTTTATCGTTGGGTCACTACGTTTTATTGTTGGGTCACGACTTTTTTTGGTTTGATCACCACTTTATTGTTCGGTCACCAAATTATAGTATTGGGTCACTACGTTTTATTGCTGTTTCACTACATTTTATGGTTAGGTCACTACGTTTTATCGTTGGGTCACCACTTTTGATTGGTGGTCACCACTTTTTGGTTGGGTCACTACGTTTTATTGTTGGGTAACCACATTTTTTGGTTAGTCACTACGTTTTATGGTTGGGTCACTACGTTTTATGGTTGGGTCACCACTTTTTTGTTGGGTCACCACTTTATATTATTAGGTCACTACGTTTTATTGCTGGGTCACCACTTTTTATGGTTGGGTCACTACGTTTTATGGTTAGGTCACATCGTTTTAGTGTTGGGTCACAACATTTTTTGATTGGGTCACTACGTTTTATGGTTAGGTCACTACGTTTTATCGTTGGGTCACCACTTTTTATTGGTGGTCACCACTTTTTTGGTTGGGTCACTCCATTTTATTGTTGGGTCACCACTTTATTGTTAGGTCACCACTTTTTATTGTTGGGTCACTACGTTTTATGGTTGGGTCACCACCTTTTATTGCTGGGTCACTACGTTTTATGGTTGGGTCACTACGTTTTATGGTCGGGTCACTACGTTTTATGGTTGGGTCACTACGTTTTATTGTTGGGTCACTACGTTTTATGGTTGAGTCACAACGATTTATGGTTAGGTCACTACGTTTTATTGTTGGGTCACCACTTTTTATGGGTGGTCACCACTTTTTTGGTTGGGTCACTATATTTTATTAATGGGTCACCACTTGTTATTGTTGGGTCACTACGTTTTAATGTTGGATCACCACGTTTTATTGCTGGGTCACTACGTTTTATTGTTAGGTCACCACTTTTTATGGTAAGGTCACTGCGTTTTATAGTTATGTCACTACGTTTTATTGCTGGGTCACCACTTTTTTGGTTTGGTCACCCCTTTATTGTTGGGTCACCACTTTTTATGGTTGGGTCATTACGTTTTATGGTTGGGTCACTACGTTTTATTGTTAGGTCACCACATTTTTTGGTTGGGTCACTACGTTTTATTGTTGGGTCACTACGTTTTATGGTTAAGTCACTACGTTTTATTGTTGGGTCACTATTTTTATGGTTTAATCACTATGTTTTATCGTTGGGTCACCACTTTTTTTTGTTGGGTCACCACTTTTTTGGATGGGTCACTACGTTTTATTGCTGGGTCACCACGTTTTATTGCTGGGGAACTACGTTTTATTGCTGGGTCACTACGTTTTATTGCTGGGTCACTACGTTTTATCGTTGGGTCACTACGTTTTATTGTTTGGTCACGACTTTTTTTGGTTGGGTCACGACTTTTTTTGGTTAGGGCACCACTTTATTGTTGGGTCACCAAATTATATTATTGGGTCACTACGTTTTATTGCTGGTTCACTACGTTTTATGGTAAGGTCACTACGTTTTATCGTTGGGTCACCACTTTTTATTGGTGGTCACCACTTTTTTGGTTGGGTCACTACGTTTTATTGTTGGGTCACCACATTTTTTGGTTGGTCTCTACGTTTTATGGTTGGGTCACTACGTTTTATGGTTGGGTCACCACTTTTTTGTTGGGTCACCACTTAATATTATTAAGTCACTACGTTTTATTGCTGGGTCACCACTTTTTATGGTTGGGTCACTACGTTTTATGGTTGGGTCACTACGTTTTAGTGTTGGGTCACCACATTTTTTGGTTAGGTCACTACGTTTTATGGTTAGGTCACTACGTTTTATCGTTGGGTCACCACTTTTTATTGGTGGTCACCACTTTTTTAGTTGGGTCACTCTCTTTTATTGTTGGGTCACCACTTTATTGTTGGGTCACCACTTTTTATTGTTGGGTCACTACGTTTTATGTTGGGTCACCACTTTTTATTGCTGGGTCACTACATTTTATGGTTGGGTCACCACGTTTTATGGTTGAGTCACTACGATTTATGGTTAGGTCACTACGTTTTATTGTTTGGTCACCACTTTTTATTGGTGGTCACCACTTTTTTGGTTGGGTCACTCCATTTCATTGTTGGGTCACCATATTTTATTGTTGGGTCACTACGTTTTAATGTTGGATCACCACGTTTTATTGCTGGGTCACTACGTTTTATTGTTGGGTCACAACTTTTTATGGTAGGTCACTACGTTTTATTGTTGGGTCACTACGTTTTAGTGTTGGGTCACCACATTTTTTGGTTAGGTCACTACGTTTTATCGTTGGGTCACAACTTTTTATTGGGGGTCACCACTTTTTTGGTTGGATCAATCCATTTTATTGTTGGGTCACTACGTTTAATGTTGGGTCACTACCTTTTATTGTTGGGTCACTACGTTTTATGGTTGGGTCACTACGTTTTATGGTTGAGTCACTACGTTTTATTGTTAGGTCACTACGATTTATGGTTAGGTCACTACGTTTTATGGTTGGGTCACTACGTTTTATGGTTGGGTCACTACGTTTTATGGTTGGGTCACTACGTTTTATTGTTGGGTCACGACTTTTTTTGTGTTGTGGCACTACTTTATTGTTGGGTCACTACTTTATATTATTGGGTCACTACGTTTTATTGCTGGTTCACTACGTTTTAGTGTTGGGTCACCACATTTTTTGGTTGTGTCACTACGTTTTATTGTTGGGTCACTACGTTTTATGGTTAGGTCACTACGTTTTATTGTTGGGTCACCACTTTTTTGTTGGGTCACCACTTTATATTATTGGGTCACTACGTTTTATTGCTGGGTCACTACGTTTTATTGTTGGGTCACCACTTTTTATGGTTGGGTCACTACGTTTTATGGTTGGGTCACTACGTTTTAGTGTTGGGTCACTACGTTTTAGTGTTGGGTCACAACATTTTTTGGTTGGGTCACTACGTTTTATGGTTGGGTCACCACTTTTTATTGGGGGTCACCACTTTTTTGGTTGGATCACTCCATTTTATTGTTGGGTCACCACTTTTTATTGTTGGGTCACTACGTTTTAATGTTGGGTCACTACCTTTTATTGTTGGGTCACTACGTTTTATGGTTGGGTCACTACGTTTTATTGTTGAGTCACTACGTTTTATGGTTGGGTCACTACGTTTTATGGTTGGGTCACTACGTTTTATGGTTGGGTCACTACGTTTTATGGTTGGGTCACTACGTTTTATTGTTGTGTCACTACGTTTTATGGTTAGGTCACTACGTTTTGTTGTTGGGTCACTACTTTTTATTGGTAGTCACCACTTTTTTGGTAGGGTCACTCCATTTTATTGTTGGGTCACCACTTTTTATTGTTAGGTCACTACGTTTTAATGTTGGATCACCACGTTTTATTGTAGGTCACTACGTTTAATTGTTAGGTCACTACGTTTTATCGTTGGGTCACCACTTTTTATTGGTGGTCACCACTTTTTTGGTTGGGTCACTCCATTTTATTGTTGGGTCACCACTTTATTGTTGGGTCACCACATTTTATTGTTGGGTCACTACGTTTTAATGTTGGGTCACCACCTTTTATTGCTGGGTCACTACGTTTTATGGTTGGGTCACTACATTTTATGGTTGGGTCACTACGTTTTATTGTTGGGTCACCACTTTTTATTGGTGGTCACCACTTTTTTGGTTGGGTCACTCCATTTTATTGTTGGGTCACTCCATTTTATTGTTGGGTCACCACTTTTTATTGTTGGGTCACTACGTTTTAATGTTGGATCACCACGTTTTATTGCTGGGTCACTACGTTTATTTGTTAGGTCACTACTTTTTATGGTTGGTCACTACGTTTTATGGTTGGGTCACCACTTTTTATTTGGGTCACCCCTTTATATTATTGGGTCACTACGTTTTATTGCTGGGTCACTACGTTTTAGTGTTGGGTCACCACATTTTTTGGTTGGGTGACTACGTTTTATGGTTAGGTCACTACGTTTTATCGTTGGGTCACAACTTTTTATTGGGTGTCACCACTTTTTTGGTTGGATCAATCCATTTTATTGTTGGGTCACTACTTTTTATTGTTGGGTCACTACGTTTAATGTTGGGTCACTACCTTTTATTGTTGGGTCACTACGTTTTATTGTTGGGTCACAACTTTTTATGGTAGGTCACTACGTTTTATTGTGTGGTCACTACGTTTTAGTGTTGGGTCACCACATTTTTTGGTTAGGTCACTACGTTTTATCGTTGGGTCACCACTTTTTATTGGTGGTCACCACTTTTTTGGTTGGGTCACTCCATTTTATTGTTGGGTCACAACTTTTTATTGTTGGGTCACTACGTTTTAATGTTGGATCACCACGTTTTATTGCTGGGTCACTACGTTTTTTTGTTAGGTCACCACTTTTTATGGTTGGGTCACTACGTTTTATGGTTGGGTCACCACTTTTTATTTGGGTCACCCCTTTATATTATTGGGTCACTACGTTTTATTGCTGGGTCACTACGTTTTAGTGTTGGGTCACCACATTTTTTGGTTGGGTGACTACGTTTTATGGTATGGTCACTACGTTTTATCGTTAGGTCACAACTTTTATTGGGGGTCACCACTTTTTTGGTTGGATCAATCCATTTTATTGTTGGGTCACTACTTTTTATTGTTGGGTCACTACGTTTAATGTTGGGTCACTACCTTTTATTGTTGGGTCACTACGTTTTATTGTTGGGTCACAACTTTTTATGGTAGGTCACTACGTTTTATTGTTGGGTCACTACGTTTTAGTGTTGGGTCACCACATTTGTTGGTTAGGTCACTACGTTTTATCGTTGGGTCACAACTTTTTATTGGGGGTCACTACTTTTTTGGTTGGATCAATCCATTTTATTGTTGGGTCACTACTTTTTATTGTTGGGTCACTACGTTTAATGTTGGGTCACTACCTTTTATTGTTGGGTCAGTACGTTTTATGGTTGGGTCACTACGTTTTATTGTTAGGTCACTACGATTTATGGTTAGGTCACTACGTTTTATGGTTGGGTCACTACGTTTTATGGTTGGGTCACTACGTTTTATTGTTGTGTCACTACAATTTATTGCTGGTTCACTACGTTTTAGTGTTGGGTCACCACATTTTTTGGTTGTGTCACTACGTTTTATTGTTGGGTCACTACGTTTTATGGTTAGGTCACTACGTTTTATTGTTGGGTCACCACTTTATTGTTGGTCACCACTTTTTATGGTTGGGTCACTACGTTTTATGGTTGGGTCACCACTTTTTTGTTGGGTCACCACTTTATATTATTGGGTCACTACGTTTTATTGCTGGGTCACTACGTTTTATTGTTGGGTCACCACTTTTTATGGTTGGGTCACTACGTTTTAGTGTTGGGTCACTACGTTTTAGTGTTGGGTCACCACATTATTTTGTTGGGTCACTACGTTTTATGGTTGGGTCACCAATTTTTATTGGGGGTCACCACTGTTTTGGTTGGATCACTCCATTTTATTGTTGGGTCACCACTTTTTATTGTTGGGTCACTACGTTTTAATGTTGGGTCACTACCTTTTATTGTTGGGTCACTACGTTTTATGGTTGGGTCACTACGTTTTATTGTTGAGTCACTACGTTTTATGGTTGGGTCACTACGTTTTATGGTTGGGTCACTACGTTTTATTGTTGTGTCACTACGTTTTCTGGTTAGGTCACTACGTTTTGTTGTTGGGTCACTACTTTTTATTGGTGGTCACCACTTTTTTGGTAGGGTCACTCCATTTTATTGTTGGGTCACCACTTTTTATTGTTAGGTCACAACGTTTTAATGTTGGATCACCACGTTTTATTGTAGGTCACTACGTTTTATTGTTAGGTCACTACGTTTTATCGTTGGGTCACCACTTTTTATTGGTGGTCACCACTTTTTTGGTTGGGTCACTCCATTTTATTGTTGGGTCACCACTTTATTGTTGGGTCACCACATTTTATTGTTGGGTCACTACGTTTTAATGTTGGGTCACCACCTTTTATTGCTGGGTCACTACGTTTTATGGTTGGGTCACTACGTTTTATGGTTGGATCACTACGTTTTATGGTTGAGTCACTACGATTTATGGTTAGGTCACTACGTTTTATTGTTGGGTCACCACTTTTTATTAGTGGTCACCACTTTTTTGGTTGGGTCACTCCATTTTATTGTTGGGTCAGCACTTTTTATTGTTGGGTCACTACGTTTTATTGTTGGGTCACGACTTTTTTTGGTTGTGGCACTACTTTATTGTTGGGTCACTACTTTATATTATTGGGTCACTACGTTTTATTGCTGGTTCACTACGTTTTAGTGTTGGGTCACCACATTTTTTGGTTGTGTCACTACGTTTTATTGTTGGGTCACTACGTTTTATGGTTAGGTCACTACGTTTTATTGTTGGGTCACCACTTTATTGTTGGTCACCACTTTTTTTGCTTGGGTCACTACGTTTTATGGTTGGGTCACTACGTTTTAGTGTTGGGTAACAACATTTTTTGGTTGGGTCACCACTTTTTATTGGGGGTCACCACTTTTTTGGTTGGATCACTCCATTTTATTGTTGGGTCACCACTTTTTATTGTTGGGTCACCACTTTTTATTGTTGGGTCACTACCTTTTATTGTTGGGTCACTACGTTTTATGGTTGGGTCACTACGTTTTATGGTTGAGTCACTACGTTTTATTGTTGAGTCACTACGTTTTATGGTTGGGTCACTACGTTTTATGGTTTGGTCACTACGTTTTATGGTTGTGTCACTACGTTTTAGTGTTAGGTCACTACGTTTTGTTGTTGGGTCACTACTTTTTATTGGTGGTCACCACTTTTTTGGTTAGGTCACTCCATTTTATTGTTGGGTCACCACTTTTTATTGTTGGGTCACTACGTTTTAATGTTGGATCACCACGTTTTATTGTAGGGTCACTACGTTTTATTGTTAGGTCACCACTTTTTATGGTTGGGTCACTACGTTTTATTGTTGGTCACTAGGTTTTATTGTTGGGTCACTACTTTTTTATTGTTGGGTCACCACTTTTTTGGTTGGGTCACTACGTTTTATTGCTGGGTCACCACTTTTTTGGCTGGGTCACTACGTTTTATTGCTAGGTCACCACGTTTTATTGCTGGGGCACTACGTTTTATTGCTGGGTCACTACGTTTTATCGTTGGGTCACTACGTTTTATTGTTGGGTCACGACTTTTTTTGGTTTGATCACCACTTTATTGTTGGGTCACCAAATTATAGTATTGGGTCACTACGTTTTATTGCTGTTTCACTACATTTTATGGTTAGGTCACTACGTTTTATCGTTGGGTCACCACTTTTGATTGGTGGTCACCACTTTTTGGTTGGGTCACTACGTTTTATTGTTGGGTAACCACATTTTTTGGTTAGTCACTACGTTTTATGGTTGGGTCACTACGTTTTATGGTTGGGTCACCACTTTTTTGTTGGGTCACCACTTTATATTATTAGGTCACTACGTTTTATTGCTGGGTCACCACTTTTTATGGTTGGGTCACTACGTTTTATGGTTAGGTCACATCGTTTTAGTGTTGGGTCACAACATTTTTTGATTGGGTCACTACGTTTTATGGTTAGGTCACTACGTTTTATCGTTGGGTCACCACTTTTTATTGGTTGTCACCACTTTTTTGGTTGGGTCACTCCATTTTATTGTTGGGTCACCACTTTATTGTTGGGTCACCACTTTTTATTGTTGGGTCACTACGTTTTATGGTTGGGTCACCACCTTTTATTGCTGGGTCACTACGTTTTATGGTTGGGTCACTACGTTTTATGGTCGGGTCACTACGTTTTATGGTTGGGTCACTACGTTTTATTGTTGGGTCACTACGTTTTATGGTTGAGTCACAACGATTTATGGTTAGGTCACTACGTTTTATTGTTGGGTCACCACTTTTTATGGGTGGTCACCACTTTTTTGGTTGGGTCACTCCATTTTATTAATGGGTCACCACTTGTTATTGTTGGGTCACTACGTTTTAATGTTGGATCACCACGTTTTATTGCTGGGTCACTACGTTTTATTGTTAGGTCACCACTTTTTATGGTAAGGTCACTGCGTTTTATAGTTATGTCACTACGTTTTATTGCTGGGTCACCACTTTTTTGGTTTGGTCACCCCTTTATTGTTGGGTCACCACTTTTTATGGTTGGGTCATTACGTTTTATGGTTGGGTCACTACGTTTTATTGTTAGGTCACCACATTTTTTGGTTGGGTCACTACGTTTTATTGTTGGGTCACTACGTTTTATGGTTAAGTCACTACGTTTTATTGTTGGGTCACTATTTTTATGGTTTAATCACTATGTTTTATCGTTAGGTCACCACTTTTTTTTGTTGGGTCACCACTTTTTTGGATGGGTCACTACGTTTTATTGCTGGGTCACCACGTTTTATTGCTTGGGAACTACGTTTTATTGCTGGGTCACTACGTTTTATTGCTGGGTCACTACGTTTTATCGTTGGGTCACTACGTTTTATTGTTGGGTCACGACTTTTTTTGGTTGGGTCACGACTTTTTTTGGTTAGGGCACCACTTTATTGTTGGGTCACCAAATTATATTATTGGGTCACTACGTTTTATTGCTGGTTCACTACGTTTTATGGTAAAGTCACTACGTTTTATCGTTGGGTCACCACTTTTTATTGGTGGTCACCACTTTTTTGGTTGGGTCACTACGTTTTATTGTTGGGTCACCACATTTTTTGGTTGGTCTCTACGTTTTATGGTTGGGTCACTACGTTTTATGGTTGGGTCACCACTTTTTTGTTGGGTCACCACTTTATATTATTAAGTCACTACGTTTTATTGCTGGGTCACCACATTTTATGGTTGGGTCACTACGTTTTATGGTTGGGTCACTACGTTTTAGTGTTGGGTCACCACATTTTTTGGTTAGGTCACTACGTTTTATGGTTAGGTCACTACGTTTTATCGTTGGGTCACCACTTTTTATTGGTGGTCACCACTTTTTTAGTTGGGTCACTCTCTTTTATTGTTGGGTCACCACTTTATTGTTGGGTCACCACTTTTTATTGTTGGGTCACTACGTTTTATGTTGGGTCACCACTTTTTATTGCTGGGTCACTACGTTTTATGGTTGGGTCACTACGTTTTATGGTTGAGTCACTACGATTTATGGTTAGGTCACTACGTTTTATTGTTGGGTCACCACTTTTTATTGGTGGTCACCACTTTTTTGGTTGGGTCACTCCATTTCATTGTTGGGTCACCATATTTTATTGTTGGGTCACTACGTTTTAATGTTGGATCACCACGTTTTATTGCTGGGTCACTACGTTTTATTGTTGGGTCACAACTTTTTATGGTAGGTCACTACGTTTTATTGTTGGGTCACTACGTTTTAGTGTTGGGTCACCACATTTTTTGGTTAGGTCACTACGTTTTATCGTTGGGTCACAACTTTTTATTGGGGGTCACCACTTTTTTGGTTGGATCAATCCATTTTATTGTTGGGTCACTACTTTTTATTGTTGGGTCACTACGTTTAATGTTGGGTCACTACCTTTTATTGTTGGGTCACTACGTTTTATTGCTGGTTCACTACGTTTTAGTGTTGGGTCACCACATTTTTTGGTTGTGTCACTACGTTTTATTGTTGGGTCACTACGTTTTATGGTTAGGTCACTACGTTTTATTGTTGGGTCACCACTTTATTGTTGGTCACCACTTTTTATGGTTGGGTCACTACGTTTTATGGTTGGGTCACCACTTTTTTGTTGGGTCACCACTTTATATTATTGGGTCACTACGTTTTATTGCTGGGTCACTACGTTTTATTGTTGGGTCACCACTTTTTATGGTTGGGTCACTACGTTTTATGGTTGGTCACTACGTTTTAGTGTTGGGTCACTACGTTTTAGTGTTGGGTCACAACATTTTTTGGTTGGGTCACTACGTTTTATGGTTGGGTCACCACTTTTTATTGGGGGTCACCACTTTTTTGGTTGGATCACTCCATTTTATTGTTGGGTCACCACTTTTTATTGTTGGGTCACTACGTTTTAATGTTGGGTCACTACCTTTTATTGTTGGGTCACTACGTTTTATGGTTGGGTCACTACGTTTTATTGTTGAGTCACTACGTTTTATGGTTGGGTCACTACGTTTTATGGTTGGGTCACTACGTTTTATGGTTGGGTCACTACGTTTTATGGTTGGGTCACTACGTTTTATTGTTGTGTCACTACGTTTTATGGTTAGGTCACTACGTTTTGTTGTTGGGTCACTACTTTTTATTGGTAGTCACCACTTTTTTGGTAGGGTCACTCCATTTTATTGTTGGGTCACCACTTTTTATTGTTAGGTCACTACGTTTTAATGTTGGATCACCACGTTTTATTGTAGGTCACTACGTTTAATTGTTAGGTCACTACGTTTTATCGTTGGGTCACCACTTTTTATTGGTGGTCACCACTTTTTTGGTTGGGTCACTCCATTTTATTGTTGGGTCACCACTTTATTGTTGGGTCACCACATTTTATTGTTGGGTCACTACGTTTTAATGTTGGGTCACCACCTTTTATTGCTGGGTCACTACGTTTTATGGTTGGGTCACTACGTTTTATGGTTGGGTCACCACTTTTTATTGGTGGTCACCACTTTTTTGGTTGGGTCACTCCATTTTATTGTTGGGTCACCACTTTTTATTGTTGGGTCACTACGTTTTAATGTTGGATCACCACGTTTTATTGCTGGGTCACTACGTTTGTTTGTTAGGTCACTACTTTTTATGGTTGGTCACTACGTTTTATGGTTGGGTCACCACTTTTTATTTGGGTCACCCCTTTATATTATTGGGTCACTACGTTTTATTGCTGGGTCACTACGTTTTAGTGTTGGGTCACCACATTTTTTGGTTGGGTGACTACGTTTTATGGTTAGGTCACTACGTTTTATCGTTGGGTCACAACTTTTTATTGGGGGTCACCACTTTTTTGGTTGGATCAATCCATTTTATTGTTGGGTCACTACTTTTTATTGTTGGGTCACTACGTTTAATGTTGGGTCACTACCATTTTATTGTTGGGTCACTACGTTTTATTGTTGGGTCACAACTTTTTATGGTAGGTCACTACGTTTTATTGTTGGGTCACTACGTTTTAGTGTTGGGTCACCACATTTTTTGGTTAGGTCACTACGTTTTATCGTTGGGTCACCACTTTTTATTGGTGGTCACCACTTTTTTGGTTGGGTCACTCCATTTTATTGTTGGGTCACCACTTTTTATTGTTGGGTCACTACGTTTTAATGTTGGATCACCACGTTTTATTGCTGGGTCACTACGTTTTTTTGTTAGGTCACCACTTTTTATGGTTGGGTCACTACGTTTTATGGTTGGGTCACCACTTTTTATTTGGGTCACCCCTTTATATTATTGGGTCACTACGTTTTATTGCTGGGTCACTACGTTTTAGTGTTGGGTCACCACATTTTTTGGTTGGGTGACTACGTTTTATAGTTAGGTCACTACGTTTTATCGTTAGGTCACAACTTTTTATTGGGGGTCACCACTTTTTTGGTTGGATCAATCCATTTTATTGTTGGGTCACTACTTTTTATTGTTGGGTCACTACGTTTAATGTTGGGTCACTACCTTTTATTGTTGGGTCACTACGTTTTATTGTTGGGTCACAACTTTTTATGGTAGGTCACTACGTTTTATTGTTGGGTCACTACGTTTTAGTGTTGGGTCACCACATTTTTTGGTTAGGTCACTACGTTTTATCGTTGGGTCACAACTTTTTATTGGGGGTCACTACTTTTTTGGTTGGATCAATCCATTTTATTGTTGGGTCACTACTTTTTATTGTTGGGTCACTACGTTTAATGTTGGGTCACTACCTTTTATTGTTGGGTCACTACGTTTTATGGTTGGGTCACTACGTTTTATGGTTGAGTCACTACGTTTTATTGTTAGGTCACTACGATTTATGGTTAGGTCACTACGTTTTATGGTTGGGTCACTACGTTTTATGGTTGGGTCACTACGTTTTATTGTTGTGTCACTACAATTTATTGTTAGGTCACTACGTTTTATTGTTGGGTCACTACGTTTTATTGCAAGGTCATCACTTTATTGTTGGGTCACCACGTTTTATTGTTGGGTCACTACGTTTCATGGTTGGGTCACTACGTTTTATTGTTGGGTCACGACTTTTTTTCGTTGTGGCACTACTTTATTGTTTGGTCACTACTTTATATTATTGGGTCACTACGTTTTATTGCTGGTTCACTACGTTTTAGTGTTGGGTCACAACATTTTTTGGTTGTGTCACTACGTTTTATTGTTGGGTCACTACGTTTTATGGTTAGGTCACTACGTTTTATTGTTGGGTCACCACTTTATTGTTGGTCACCACTTTTTATGGTTGGGTCACTACGTTTTATGGTTGGGTCACCACTTTTTTGTTGGGTCACCACTTTATATTATTGGGTCACTACGTTTTATTGCTGGGTCACTACGTTTTATTGTTGGGTCACCACTTTTTATGGTTGGGTCACTACGTTTTAGTGTTGGGTCACTACGTTTTAGTGTTGGGTCACCACATTATTTGGTTGGGTCACTACGTTTTATTGTTGGGTCACCACTTTTTATTGGGGGTCACCACTGTTTTGGTTGGATCACTCCATTTTATTGTTGGGTCACCACTTTTTATTGTTGGGTCACTACGTTTTAATGTTGGGTCACTACCTTTTATTGTTGGGTCACTACGTTTTATAGTTGGGTCACTACGTTTTATGGTTGAGTCACTACGTTTTATTGTTGAGTCACTACGTTTTATGGTTGGGTCACTACGTTTTATTGTTGTGTCACTACGTTTTATTGTTGTGTCACTACGTTTTGTTGTTGGGTCACTACTTTTTATTGGTGGTCACCACTTTTTTGGTAGGGTCACTCCATTTTATTGTTGGGTCACCACTTTTTATTGTTAGGTCACTACGTTTTAATGTTGGATCACCACGTTTTATTGTAGGTCACTACGTTTTATTGTTATGTCACTACGTTTTATCGTTGGGTCACAACTTTTTATTGGTGGTCACCACTTTTTTGGTGTGGTCACTCCATTTTATTGTTGGGTCACCACTTTATTGTTGGGTCACCACATTTTATTGTTGGGTCACTACGTTTTAATGTTGGGTCACCACCTTTTATTGCTGGGTCACTACGTTTTATGGTTGGGTCACTACGTTTTATGGTTGGATCACTACGTTTTATGGATGAGTCACTACGATTTATGGTTAGGTCACTACGTTTTATTGTTGGGTCACCACTATTTATTAGTGGTCACCACTTTTTTGGTTGGGTCACTCCATTTTGTTGTTGGGTCACCACTTTTTATTGTTGGGTCACTACGTTTTATTGTTGGGTCACGACTTTTTTTGGTTGTGGCACTACTTTATTGTTGGGTCACTACTTTATATTATTGGGTCACTACGTTTTATTGCTGGTTCACTACGTTTTAGTGTTGGGTCACCACATTTTTTGTTGTGTCACTACGTTTTATTGTTGGGTCACTACGTTTTATGGTTAGGTCACTACGTTTTATTGTTGGGTCACCACTTTATTGTTGGTCACCACTTTTTTTGCTTGGGTCACTACGTTTTATGGTTGGGTCACTACGTTTTAGTGTTGGGTAACAACATTTTTTGGTTGGGTCACTACGTTTTATGGTTGGGTCACCACTTTTTATTGGGGGTCACCACTTTTTTGGTTGGATCACTCCATTTTATTGTTGGGTCACCACTTTTTATTGTTGGGTCACCACTTTTTATTGTTGGGTCACTACGTTTTATGGTTGGGTCACTACGTTTTATGGTTGAGTCACTACGTTTTATTGTTGAGTCACTACGATTTATGGTTAGGTCACTACGTTTTATGGTTGGGTCACTACGTTTTATGGTTTGGTCACTACGTTTTATTGTTGTGTCACTACGTTTTAGTGTTAGGTCACTACGTTTTGTTGTTGGGTCACTACTTTTTATTGGTGGTCACCACTTTTTTGGTTGGGTCACTCCATTTTATTGTTGGGTCACCACTTTTTATTGTTGGGTCACTACGTTTTAATGTTGGATCACCACGTTTTATTGTAGGGTCACTACGTTTTATTGTTAGGTCACCACTTTTTATGGTTGGGTCACTACGTTTTATTGTTGGTCACTAGGTTTTATTGTTGGGTCACTACTTTTTATTGTTGGGTCACCACTTTTTTGGTTGGGTCACTACGTTTTATTGCTGGGTCACCACTTTTGTGGCTGGGTCACTACGTTTTATTGCTAGGTCACCACGTTTTATTGCTGGGGCACTACGTTTTATTGCTGGGTCACTACGTTTTATCGTTGGGTCACTACGTTTTATTGTTGGGTCACGACTTTTTTTGGTTTGATCACCACTTTATTGTTGGGTCACCAAATTATATTATTGGATCACTACGTTTTATTGCTGTTTCACTACATTTTATGGTTAGGTCACTACGTTTTATCGTTGGGTCACCACTTTTGATTGGTGGTCACCACTTTTTGGTTGGGTCACTACGTTTTATTGTTGGGTAACCACATTTTTTGGTTAGTCACTACGTTTTATGGTTGGGTCACTACGTTTTATGGTTGGGTCACCACTTTTTATTGGGGGTCACCACTGTTTTGGTTGGATCACTCCATTTTATTGTTGGGTCACCACTTTTTATTGTTGGGTCACTACGTTTTAATGTTGGGTCACTACCTTTTATTGTTGGGTCACTACGTTTTATGGTTGGGTCACTACGTTTTAATGGTTGAGTCACTACGTTTTATTGTTGAGTCACTACGTTTTAATGGTTGAGTCACTACGTTTTATTGTTGAGTCACTACGTTTCATGGTTGGGTCACTACGTTTTATGGTTGGGTCACTACGTTTTATTGTTGTGTCACTACGTTTTATGGTTAGGTCACTACGTTTTGTTGTTGGGTCACTACTTTTTATTGGTGGTCACCACTTTTTTGGTAGGGTCACTCCATTTTATTGTTGGGTCACCACTTTTTATTGTTAGGTCACTACGTTTTAATGTTGGATCACCACGTTTTATTGTAGGTCACTACGTTTTATTGTTATGTCACTACGTTTTATCGTTGGGTCACCACTTTTTTGGTTGGGTCACCACTTTTTTGGTTGGGTCACTACGTTTTATTGCTGGGTCACCACTTTTTTGGCTGGGTCACTACGTTTTATTGCTAGGTCACCACGTTTTATTGCTGGGGCACTACGTTTTATTGCTGGGTCACTACGTTTTATCGTTGGGTCACTACGTTTTATTGTTGGGTCACGACTTTTTTTGGTTTGATCACCACTTTATTGTTGGGTCACCAAATTATATTATTGGATCACTACGTTTTATTGCTGTTTCACTACATTTTATGGTTAGGTCACTACGTTTTATCGTTGGGTCACCACTTTTGATTGGTGGTCACCACTTTTTGGTTGGGTCACTACGTTTTATTGTTGGGTAACCACATTTTTTGGTTAGTCACTACGTTTTATGGTTGGGTCACTACGTTTTATGGTTGGGTCACCACTTTTTTGTTGGGTCACCACTTTATATTATTAGGTCACTACGTTTTATTGCTGGGTCACCACTTTTTATGGTTGGGTCACTACGTTTTATGGTTAGGTCACATCGTTTTAGTGTTGGGTCACAACATTTTTTGATTGGGTCACTACGTTTTATGGTTAGGTCACTATGTTTTATCGTTGGGTCACCACTTTTTATTGGTGGTCACCACTTTTTTGGTTGGGTCACTCCATTTTATTGTTGGGTCACCACTTTATTGTTGGGTCACCACTTTTTATTGTTGGGTCACTACGTTTTATGGTTGGGTCACTACGTTTTATGGTTGGGTCACTACGTTTTATTGTTGGGTCACTACGTTTTATGGTTGAGTCACAACGATTTATGGTTAGGTCACTACGTTTTATTGTTGGGTCACCACTTTTTATGGGTGGTCACCACTTTTTTGGTTGGGTCACTCCATTGTATTGTTGGGTCACCACTTTTTATTGTTTGGTCACTACGTTTTAATGTTGGATCACCACGTTTTATTGCTGGGTCACTACGTTTTATTGTTAGGTCACCACTTTTTGTGGTAAGGTCACTGCGTTTTATAGTTATGTCACTACGTTTTATTGCTGGGTCACCACTTTTTTGGTTTGGTCACCCCTTTATTGTTGGGTCACCACTTTTTATGGTTGGGTCATTACGTTTTATGGTTGGGTCACTACGTTTTATTGTTAGGTACCCACATTTTTTGGTTGGGTCACTACGTTTTATTGTTGGGTCACTACGTTTTATGGTTAAGTCACTACGTTTTATTGTTGGGTCACTATTTTTATGGTTTAATCACTATGTTTTATCGTTGGGTCACCACTTTTTATTGTTGGGTCACCACTTTTTTGGATGGGTCACTACGTTTTTTGCTGGGTCACCACGTTTTATTGCTGGGGCACTACGTTTTATTGCTGGGTCACTACGTTTTATTGCTGGGTGACTACGTTTTATCGTTGGGTCACTACGTTTTATTGTTGGGTCACGACTTTTTTTGGTTGGGTCACGACTTTTTTTAGTTAGGGCACCACTTTATTGTTCGGTCACCAAATTATATTATTGGGTCACTACGTTTTATTGCTGGTTCACTACGTTTTATTGCTGGTTCACTACGTTTTATGGTAAGGTCACTACGTTTTATCGTTGGGTCACCACATTTTATTGGTGGTCACCACTTTTTTGGTTGGGTCACTACGTTTTATTGTTGGGTCACCACATTTTTTGGTTGGTCTCTACGTTTTATGGTTGGGTCACTACGTTTTATGGTTGGGTCACCACTTTTTTGTTGGGTCACCACTTTATATTATTAAGTCACTACGTTTTATTGCTGGGTCACCACTTTTTATGGTTGGGTCACTACGTTTTATGGTTGGGTCACTACGTTTTAGTGTTGGGTCACCACATTTTTTGGTTAGGTCACTACGTTTTATGGTTAGGTCACTACGTTTTATCGTTGGGTCACCACTTTTTATTGGTGGTCACCACTTTTTTAGTTGGGTCACTCTCTTTTATTGTTGGGTCACCACTTTATTGTTGGGTCACCACTTTTTATTGTTGGGTCACTACGTTTTATGTTGGGTCACAACCTTTTATTGCTGGGTCACTACGTTTTATGGTTGGGTCACTACGTTTTATGGTTGAGTCACTACGATTTATGGTTAGGTCACTACGTTTTATTGTTGGGTCACCACTTTTTATTTGTGGTCACCACTTTTTTGGTTGGGTCACTCCATTTCATTGTTGGGTAACCATATTTTATTGTTGGGTCACTACGTTTTAATGTTGGATCACCACGTTTTATTGCTGGGTCACTACGTTTTATTGTACGGTCACCACTTTTTATGGTTGGGTCACTACGTTTTATTGTTGGGTCACTACGTTTTATTGCTGGGTCACCACTTTTTATTGTTGGGTCACGATTTTATTGTTGGGTCACCACTTTTTACTGTTGAGTCACCACTTTTTTGGTTGTGTCACTACGTTTTATTGCTAGGTCACCACTTATTTGGTTGGGTCACCACTTTATTGTTGGGTCACCACTTTTTATGGTTTGGTCATTACGTTTTATGGTTGGGTCACTACGTTTTATTGTTAGGTCACCACATTGTTTGGTTGGGTCACTACGTTTTATTGTCGGGTCACTACGTTTTATGGTTAGGTCACTACGTTTTATTGTTGGGTCACTACGTTTTATTGTTGGGTCACCATGTTTATGGTTTAATCACTACGTTTTATCGTTGGGTCACCACTTTTTATTGGTGGTCACCACTTTTTTGGTTGGGTCACTCCATTTTATTGTTGGGTCACCACTTTATTGTTGGGTCACCACATTTTATTGTTGGGTCACTACGTTTTAATGTTGGGTCACCACCTTTTATTGCTGGGTCACTACGTTTTATGGTTGGGTCACTACGTTTTATAGTTTGGGTCACTACGTTTTATTGTTGGGTCACCACTTTTTATTGGTGGTCACCACTTTTTTGGTTGGGTCACTCCATTTTATTGTTGGGTCACCACTTTTTATTGTTGGGTCACTACGTTTTAATGTTGGATCACCACGTTTTATTGCTGGGTCACTACGTTTTTTTGTTAGGTCACTACTTTTTATGGTTGGTCACTACGTTTTATGGTTGGGTCACCACTTTTTATTTGGGTCACCCCTTTATATTATTGGGTCACTACGTTTTATTGCTGGGTCACTACGTTTTAGTGTTGGGTCACCACATTTTTTGGTTGGGTGACTACGTTTTATGGTTAGGTCACTACGTTTTATCGTTGGGTCACAACTTTTTATTGGGGGTCACCACTTTTTTGGTTGGATCAATCCATTTTATTGTTGGGTCACTACTTTTTATTGTTGGGTCACTACGTTTAATGTTGGGTCACTACCTTTTATTGTTGGGTCACTACGTTTTATTGTTGGGTCACAACTTTTTATGGTAGGTCACTACGTTTTATTGTTGGGTCACTACGTTTTAGTGTTGGGTCACCACATTTTTTGGTTAGGTCACTACGTTTTATCGTTGGGTCACCACTTTTTATTGGTGGTCACCACTTTTTTGGTTGGGTCACTCCATTTTATTGTTGGGTCACCACTTTTTATTGTTGGGTCACTACGTTTTAATGTTGGATCACCACGTTTTATTGCTGGGTCACTACGTTTTTTTGTTAGGTCACCACTTTTTATGGTTGGGTCACTACGTTTTATGGTTGGGTCACCACTTTTTATTTGGGTCACCCCTTTATATTATTGGGTCACTACGTTTTATTGCTGGGTCACTACGTTTTAGTGTTGGGTCACCACATTTTTTGGTTGGGTGACTACGTTTTATGGTTAGGTCACTACGTTTTATCGTTGGGTCACAACTTTTTATTGGGGGTCACCACTTTTTTGGTTGGATCAATCCATTTTATTGTTGGGTCACTACTTTTTATTGTTGGGTCACTACGTTAAATGTTGGGTCACTACCTTTTATTGTTGGGTCACTACGTTTTATTGTTGGGTCACAACTTTTTATGGTAGGTCACTACGTTTTATTGTTGGGTCACTACGTTTTAGTGTTGGGTCACCACATTTTTTGGTTAGGTCACTACGTTTTATCGTTGGGTCACCACTTTTTATTGGTGGTCACCACTTTTTTGGTTGGGTCACTCCATTTTATTGTTGGGTCACCACTTTTTATTGTTGGATCACTACGTTTTAATGTTGGATCACCACGTTTTATTGCTGGGTCACTACGTTTTTTTGTTAGGTCACCACTTTTTATGGTTGGGTCACTACGTTTTATGGTTGGGTCACCACTTTTTATTTGGGTCACCCCTTTATATTATTGGGTCACTACGTTTTATTGCTGGGTCACTACGTTTTAGTGTTGGGTCACCACATTTTTTGGTTGGGTGACTACGTTTTATGGTTAGGTCACTACGTTTTATCGTTGGGTCACAACTTTTTATTGGGGGTCACCACTTTTTTGGTTGGATCAATCCATTTTATTGTTGGGTCACTACTTTTTATTGTTGGGTCACTACGTTTAATGTTGGGTCACTACCTTTTATTGTTGGGTCACTACGTTTTATTGTTGGGTCACAACTTTTTGTGGTAGGTCACTACGTTTTATTGTTGGGTCACTACGTTTTAGTGTTGGGTCACCACATTTTTTGGTTAGGTCACTACGTTTTATCGTTGGGTCAGAACTTTTTATTGGGGGTCACCACTTTTTTGGTTGGACCAATCCATTTTATTGTTGGGTCACTACTTTTTATTGTTGGGTCACTACGTTTAATGTTGGGTCACTACCTTTTATTGTTGGGTCACTACGTTTTATGGTTGGGTCACTACGTTTTATGGTTGAGTCACTACGTTTTATTGTTAGGTCACTACGATTTATGGTTAGGTCACTACGTTTTATGGTTGGGTCACTACGTTTTATGGTTGGGTCACTACGTTTTATGGTTGGGTCACTACGTTTTATTGTTGGGTCACGACTTTTTTTGGTTGTGGCACTACTTTATTGTTGGGTCACTACTTTATATTATTGGGTCACTACGTTTTATTGCTGGTTCACTACGTTTTAGTGTTGAGTCACCACATTTTTTGGTTGTGTCACTACGTTTTATTGTTGGGTCACTACGTTTTATGGTTAGGTCACTACGTTTTATTGTTGGGTCACCACTTTATTGTTGGTCACCACTTTTTATGGTTGGGTCACTACGTTTTATGGTTGGGTCACCACTTTTTTGTTGGGTCACCACTTTATATTATTGGGTCACTACGTTTTATTGCTGGGTCACTACGTTTTATTGTTGGGTCACCACTTTTTATGGTTGGGTCACTACGTTTTATGGTTGGGTCACTACGTTTTAGTGTTGGGTCACTACGTTTTAGTGTTGGGTCACAACATTTTTTGGTTGGGTCACTACGTTTTATGGTTGGGTCACCACTTTTTATTGGGGGTCACCACTTTTTTGGTTGGATCACTCCATTTTATTGTTGGGTCACCACTTTTTATTGTTGGGTCACTACGTTTTAATGTTGGGTCACTACCTTTTATTGTTGGGTCACTACGTTTTATGGTTGTGTCACTACGTTTTATTGTTGAGTCACTACGTTATATGGTTGGGTCACTACGTTTTATGGTTGGGTCACTACGTTTTATTGTTGTGTCACTACGTTTTATGGTTAGGTCACTACGTTTTGTTGTTGGGTCACTACTTTTTATTGGTGGTCACCACTTTTTTGGTAAGGTCACTCCATTTTATTGTTGGGTCACCACTTTTTATTGTTAGGTCACTACGTTTTAATGTTGGATCACCACGTTTTATTGTAGGTCACTACGTTTAATTGTTAGGTCACTACGTTTTATCGTTGGGTCACCACTTTTTATTGGTGGTCACCACTTTTTTGGTTGGGTCACTCCATTTTATTGTTGGGTCACCACTTTATTGTTGGGTCACCACATTTTATTGTTGGGTCACTACGTTTTAATGTTGGGTCACCACCTTTTATTGCTGGGTCACTACGTTTTATGGTTGGGTCACTACGTTTTATAGTTTGGGTCACTACGTTTTATTGTTGGGTCACCACTTTTTATTGGTGGTCACCACTTTTTTGGTTGGGTCACTCCATTTTATTGTTGGGTCACCACTTTTTATTGTTGGGTCACTACGTTTTAATGTTGGATCACCACGTTTTATTGCTGGGTCACTACGTTTTTTTGTTAGGTCACTACTTTTTATGGTTGGTCACTACGTTTTATGGTTGGGTCACCACTTTTTATTTGGGTCACCCCTTTTTATTATTGGGTCACTACGTTTTATTGCTGGGTCACTACGTTTTAGTGTTGTGTCACTACGTTTTATTGTTGGGTCACTACGTTTTATGGTTAGGTCACTACGTTTTATCGTTGGGTCACAACTTTTTATTGGGGGTCACCACTTTTTTGGTTGGATCAATCCATTTTATTGTTGGGTCACTACTTTTTATTGTTGGGTCACTACGTTTAATGTTGGGTCACTACCTTTTATTGTTGGGTCACTACGTTTTATTGTTGGGTCACAACTTTTTATGGTAGGTCACTACGTTTTATTGTTGGGTCACTACGTTTTAGTGTTGGGTCACCACATTTTTTGGTTAGGTCACTACGTTTTATCGTTGGGTCACCACTTTTTATTGGTGGTCACCACTTTTTTGGTTGGGTCACTCCATTTTATTGTTGGGTCACCACTTTTTATTGTTGGGTCACTACGTTTTAATGTTGGATCACCACGTTTTATTGCTGGGTCACTACGTTTTTTTGTTAGGTCACCACTTTTTATGGTTGGGTCACTACGTTTTATGGTTGGGTCACCACTTTTTATTTGGGTCACCCCTTTATATTATTGGGTCACTACGTTTTATTGCTGGGTCACTACGTTTTAGTGTTGGGTCACCACATTTTTTGGTTGGGTGACTACGTTTTATGGTTAGGTCACTACGTTTTATCGTTGGGTCACAACTTTTTATTGGGGGTCACCACTTTTTTGGTTGGATCAATCCATTTTATTGTTGGGTCACTACTTTTTATTGTTGGGTCACTACGTTAAATGTTGGGTCACTACCTTTTATTGTTGGGTCACTACGTTTTATTGTTGGGTCACAACTTTTTATGGTAGGTCACTACGTTTTATTGTTGGGTCACTACGTTTTAGTGTTGGGTCACCACATTTTTTGGTTAGGTCACTACGTTTTATCGTTGGGTCACCACTTTTTATTTGTGGTCACCACTTTTTTGGTTGGGTCACTTCATTTTATTGTTGGGTCACCACTTTTTATTGTTGGGTCACTACGTTTTAATGTTGGATCACCACGTTTTATTGCTGGGTCACTACGTTTTTTTGTTAGGTCACCACTTTTTATGGTTGGGTCACTACGTTTTATGGTTGGGTCACCACTTTTTATTTGGGTCACCCCTTTATATTATTGGGTCACTACGTTTTATTGCTGGGTCACTACGTTTTAGTGTTGGGTCACCACATTTTTTGGTTGGGTGACTACGTTTTATGGTTAGGTCACTACGTTTTATCGTTGGGTCACAACTTTTTATTGGGGGTCACCACTTTTTTGGTTGGATCAATCCATTTTATTGTTGGGTCACTACTTTTTATTGTTGGGTCACTACGTTTCATGTTGGGTCACTACCTTTTATTGTTGGGTCACTACGTTTTATTGTTGGGTCACAACTTTTTATGGTAGGTCACTACGTTTTATTGTTGGGTCACTACTTTTTATTGGGGGTCACCACTTTTTTGGTTGGATCAATCCATTTTATTGTTGGGTCACTACTTTTTATTGTTTGGTCACTACGTTTAATGTTGGGTCACTACCTTTTATTGTTGGGTCACTACGTTTTATGGTTGGGTCACTACGTTTTATGGTTGAGTCACTACGTTTTATTGTTAGGTCACTACGATTTATGGTTAGGTCACTACGTTTTATGGTTGGGTCACTACGTTTTATGGTTGGGTCACTACGTTTTATGGTTGGGTCACTACGTTTTATTGTTGGGTCACGACTTTTTTTGGTTGTGGCACTACTTTATTGTTGGGTCACTACTTTATATTATTGGGTCACTACGTTTTATTGCTGGTTCACTACGTTTTAGTGTTGGATCACCACATTTTTTGGTTGTGTCACTACGTTTTATTGTTGGGTCACTACGTTTTATGGTTAGGTCACTACGCTTAATTGTTGGGTCACCACTTTATTGTTGGTCACCACTTTTTATGGTTGGGTCACTACGTTTTATGGTTGGGTCACCACTTTTTTGTTGGGTCACCACTTTATATTATTGGGTCACTACGTTTTATTGCTGGGTCACTACGTTTTATTGTTGGTTCACCACTTTTTATGGTTGGGTCACTACGTTTTATGGTTGGGTCACTACGTTTTAGTGTTGGGTCACTACGTTTTAGTGTTGGGTCACAACATTTTTTGGTTGGGTCACTACGTTTTATGGTTGGGTCACTACTTTTTATTGGGGGTCACCACTTTTTTGGTTGGATCACTCCATTTTATTGTTGGGTCACCACTTTTTATTGTTGGGTCACTACGTTTTAATGTTGGGTCACTACCTTTTATTGTTGGGTCACTACGTTTTATGGTTGGGTCACTACGTTTTATTGTTGAGTCACTACGTTTTATGGTTGGGTCACTACGTTTTATTGTTGTGTCACTACGTTTTATGGTTAGGTCACTACGTTTTGTTGTTGGGTCACTACTTTTTATTGGTGGTCACCACTTTTTTGGTAGGGTCACTCCATTTTATTGTTGGGTCACCACTTTTTATTGTTAGGTCACTACGTTTTAATGTTGGATCACCACGTTTTATTGTAGGTCACTACGTTTAATTGTTAGGTCACTACGTTTTATCGTTGGGTAACCACTTTTTATTGGTGGTCACCACTTTTTTGGTTGGGTCACTCCATTTTATTGTTGGGTCACCACTTTTTGTTGGGTCACCACATTTTATTGTTGGGTCACTACGTTTTAATGTTGGGTCACCACCTTTTATTGCTGGGTCATTACGTTTTATGGTTTGGTCACTACGTTTTATAGTTTGGGTCACTACGTTTTATTGTTGGGTAACCACTTTTTATTGGTGGTCACCACTTTTTTGGTTGGGTCACTCCATTTTATTGTTGGGTGACCACTTTTTATTGTTGGATCACTACGTTTTAATGTTGGATCACCACGTTTTATTGCTGGGTCACTACGTTTTTTTGTTAGGTCACTACTTTTTATGGTTGGTCACTACGTTTTATGGTTGGGTCACCACTTTTTATTTGGGTCACCCCTTTATATTATTGGGTCACTACGTTTTATTGCTGGGTCACTACGTTTTAGTGTTGGGTCACCACATTTTTTGGTTGGGTGACTACGTTTTATGGTTAGGTCACTACGTTTTATCGTTGGGTCACAACTTTTTATTGGGGGTCACCACTTTTTTGGTTGGATCAATCCATTTTATTGTTGGGTCACTACTTTTTATTGTTGGGTCACTACGTTTAATGTTGGGTCACTACCTTTTATTGTTGGGTCACTACGTTTTATTGTTGGGTCACAACTTTTTATGGTAGGTCACTACGTTTTATTGTTGGGTCACTACGTTTTAGTGTTGGGTCACCACATTTTTTGGTTAGGTCACTACGTTTTATCGTTGGGTCACCACTTTTTATTGGTGGTCACCACTTTTTTGGTTGGGTCACTCCATTTTATTGTTGGGTCACCACTTTTTATTGTTGGGTCACTACGTTTTAATGTTGGATCACCACGTTTTATTGCTGGGTCACTACGTTTTTTTGTTAGGTCACCACTTTTTATGGTTGGGTCACTACGTTTTATGGTTGGGTCACCACTTTTTATTTGGGTCACCCCTTTATATTATTGGGTCACTACGTTTTATTGCTGGGTCACTACGTTTTAGTGTAGGGTCACCACATTTTTTGGTTGGGTGACTACGTTTTATGGTTAGGTCACTACGTTTTATCGTTAGGTCACAACTTTTTATTGGGGGTCACCACTTTTTTGGTTGGATCAATCCATTTTATTGTTGGGTCACTACTTTTTATTGTTGGGTCACTACGTTTAATGTTGGGTCACTACCTTTTATTGTTGGGTCACTACGTTTTATTGTTGGGTCACAACTTTTTATGGTAGGTCACTACGTTTTATTGTTGGGTCACTACGTTGTAGTGTTGGGTCACCAAATTTTTTGGTTAGGTCACTACGTTTTATCGTTGGGTCACAACTTTTTATTGGGGGTCACTACTTTTTTGGTTGGATCAATCCATTTTATTGTTGGGTCACTACTTTTTATTGTTGGGTCACTACGTTTAATGTTGGGTCACTACCTTTTATTGTTGGGTCACTACGTTTTATGGTTGGGTCACTACGTTTTATGGTTGAGTCACTACGTTTTATTGTTAGGTCACTACGATTTATGGTTAGGTCACTACGTTTTATGGTTGGGTCACTACGTTTTATGGTTGGGTCACTACGTTTTATTGTTGTGTCACTACAATTTATTGTTAGGTCACTACGTTTTATTGTTGGGTCACTACGTTTTATTGCAAGGTCATCACTTTATTGTTGGGTCACCACGTTTTATTGTTGGGTCACTACGTTTCATGGTTGGGTCACTACGTTTTATTGTTGGGTCACGACTTTTTTTCGTTGTGGCACTACTTTATTGTTGAGGCACTACTATATATTATTGGGTCACTACGTTTTATTGCTGGTTCACTACGTTTTAGTGTTGGGTCACCACATTTTTTGGTTGTGTCACTACGTTTTATTGTTGGGTCACTACGTTTTATGGTTAGGTCACTACGTTTTATTGTTGGGTCACCACTTTATTGTTGGTCACCACTTTTTATGGTTGGGTCACTACGTTTTATGGTTGGGTCACCACTTTTTTGTTGGGTCACCACTTTATATTATTGGGTCACTACGTTTTATTGCTGGGTCACTACGTTTTATTGTTGGGTCACCACTTTTTATGGTTGGGTCACTACGTTTTAGTGTTGGGTCACTACGTTTTAGTGTTGGGTCACCACATTATTTGGTTGGGTCACTACGTTTTATGGTTGGGTCACCAATTTTTATTGGGGGTCACCACTGTTTTGGTTGGATCACTCCATTTTATTGTTGGGTCACCACTTTTTATTGTTGGGTCACTACGTTTTAATGTTGGGTCACTACCTTTTATTGTTGGGTCACTACGTTTTATGGTTGGGTCACTACGTTTTATGGTTGAGTCACTACGTTTTATTGTTGAGTCACTACGTTTTATGGTTGGGTCACTACGTTTTATGGTTGGGTCACTACGTTTTATTGTTGTGTCACTACGTTTTATGGTTAGGTCACTACGTTTTGTTGTTGGGTCACTACTTTTTATTGGTGGTCACCACTTTTTTGGTAGGGTCACTCCATTTTATTGTTGGGTCACCACTTTTTATTGTTAGGTCACTACGTTTTAATGTTGGATCACCACGTTTTATTGTAGGTCACTACGTTTTATTGTTATGTCACTACGTTTTATCGTTGGGTCACCACTTTTTATTGGTGGTCACCACTTTTTTGGTTGGGTCACTCCATTTTATTGTTGGGTCACAACTTTATTGTTGGGTCACCACATTTTATTGTTGGGTCACTACGTTTTAATGTTGGGTCACCACCTTTTATTGCTGGGTCACTACGTTTTATGGTTGGGTCACTAGGTTTTATGGTTGGATCACTACGTTTTATGGTTGAGTCACTACGATTTATGGTTAGGTCACTACGTTTTATTGTTGGGTCACCACTTTTTATTAGTGGTCACCACTTTTTTGGTTGGGTCACTCCATTTTATTGTTGGGTCACCACTTTTTATTGTTGGGTCACTACGTTTTATTGTTGGGTCACGACTTTTTTTGGTTGTGGCACTACTTTATTGTTGGGTCACTACTTTATATTATTGGGTCACTACGTTTTATTGCTGGTTCACTACGTTTTAGTGTTGGGTCACCACATTTTTTGTTGTGTCACTACGTTTTATTGTTGGGTCACTACGTTTTATGGTTAGGTCACTACGTTTTATTGTTGGGTCACCACTTTATTGTTGGTCACCACTTTTTTTGCTTGGGTCACTACGTTTTATGGTTGGGTCACTACGTTTTAGTGTTGGGTAACAACATTTTTTGGTTGGGTCACTACGTTTTATGGTTGGGTCACCACTTTTTATTGGGGGTCACCACTTTTTTGGTTGGATCACTCCATTTTATTGTTGGGTCACCACTTTTTATTGTTGGGTCACCACTTTTTATTGTTGGGTCACTACGTTTTATGGTTGGGTCACTACGTTTTATGGTTGAGTCACTACGTTTTATTGTTGAGTCACTACGTTTTATGGTTGGTCACTACGTTTTATGGTTTGGTCACTACGTTTTATTGTTGTGTCACTACGTTTTAGTGTTAGGTCACTACGTTTTGTTGTTGGGTCACTACTTTTTATTGGTGGTCACCACTTTTTTGGTTGGGTCACTCCATTTTATTGTTGGGTCACCACTTTTTATTGTTGGGTCACTACGTTTTAATGTTGGATCACCACGTTTTATTGTAGGGTCACTACGTTTTATTGTTAGGTCACCACTTTTTATGGTTGGGTCACTACGTTTTATTGTTGGTCACTAGGTTTTATTGTTGGGTCACTACTTTTTATTGTTGGGTCACCACTTTTTTGGTTGGGTCACTACGTTTTATTGCTGGGTCACCACTTTTTTGGCTGGGTCACTACGTTTTATTGCTAGGTCACCACGTTTTATTGCTGGGGCACTACGTTTTATTGCTGGGTCACTACGTTGTATCGTTGGGTCACTACGTTTTATTGTTGGGTCACGACTTTTTTTGGTTTGATCACCACTTTATTGTTGGGTCACCAAATTATATTATTGGATCACTACGTTTTATTGCTGTTTCACTACATTTTATGGTTAGGTCACTACGTTTTATCGTTGGGTCACCACTTTTGATTGGTGGTCACCACTTTTTGGTTGGGTCACTACGTTTTATTGTTGGGTAACCACATTTTTTGGTTAGTCACTACGTTTTATGGTTGGGTCACTACGTTTTATGGTTGGGTCACCACTTTTTTGTTGGGTCACCACTTTATATTATTAGGTCACTACGTTTTATTGCTGGGTCACCACTTTTTATGGTTGGGTCACTACGTTTTATGGTTAGGTCACATCGTTTTAGTGTTGGGTCACAACATTTTTTGATTGGGTCACTACGTTTTATGGTTAGGTCACTATGTTTTATCGTTGGGTCACCACTTTTTATTGGTGGTCACCACTTTTTTGGTTGGGTCACTCCATTTTATTGTTGGGTCACCACTTTATTGTTGGGTCACCACTTTTTATTGTTGGGTCACTACGTTTTATGGTTGGGTCACCACCTTTTATTGCTGGGTCACTACGTTTTATGGTTGGGTCACTACGTTTTATGGTCGGGTCACTACGTTTTATGGTTGGGTCACTACGTTTTATTGTTGGGTCACTACGTTTTATGGTTGAGTCACAACGATTTATGGTTAGGTCACTACGTTTTATTGTTGGGTCACCACTTTTTATAGGTGGTCACCACTTTTTTGGTTGGGTCACTCCATTTCATTGTTGGGTCACCACTTTTTATTGTTGGGTCACTACGTTTTAATGTTGGATCACCACGTTTTATTGCTGGGTCACTACGTTTTATTGTTAGGTCACCACTTTTTATGGTAAGGTCACTGCGTTTTATAGTTATGTCACTACGTTTTATTGCTGGGTCACCACTTTTTTGGTTTGGTCACCCCTTTATTGTTGGGTCACCACTTTTTATGGTTGGGTCATTACGTTTTATGGTTGGGTCACTACGTTTTATTGTTAGGTACCCACATTTTTTGGTTGGGTCACTACGTTTTATTGTTGGGTCACTACGTTTTATGGTTAAGTCACTACGTTTTATTGTTGGGTCACTATTTTTATGGTTTAATCACTATGTTTTATCGTTGGGTCACCACTTTTTATTGTTGGGTCACCACTTTTTTGGATGGGTCACTACGTTTTATTGCTGGGTCACCACGTTTTATTGCTGGGGCACTACGTTTTATTGCTGGGTCACTACGTTTTATTGCTGGGTCACTACGTTTTATCGTTGGGTCACTACGTTTTATTGTTGGGTCACGACTTTTTTTGGTTGGGTCACGACTTTTTTTGGTTAGGGCACCACTTTATTGTTCATTCACCAAATTATATTATTGGGTCACTACGTTTTATTGCTGGTTCACTACGTTTTATGGTAAGGTCACTACGTTTTATCGTTGGGTCACCACTTTTTATTGGTGGTCACCACTTTTTTGGTTGGGTCACTACGTTTTATTGTTGGGTCACCACATTTTTTGGTTGGTCTCTACGTTTTATGGTTGGGTCACTACGTTTTATGGTTGGGTCACCACTTTTTTGTTGGGTCACCACTTTATATTATTAAGTCACTACGTTTTATTGCTGGGTCACCACTTTTTATGGTTGGGTCACTACGTTTTATGGTTGGGTCACTACGTTTTAGTGTTGGGTCACCACATTTTTTGGTTAGGTCACTACGTTTTATGGTTAGGTCACTACGTTTTATCGTTGGGTCACCACTTTTTATTGGTGGTCACCACTTTTTTAGTTGGGTCACTCTCTTTTATTGTTGGGTCACCACTTTATTGTTGGGTCACCACTTTTTATTGTTGGGTCACTACGTTTTATGTTGGGTCACCACCTTTTATTGCTGGGTCACTACGTTTTATGGTTGGGTCACTACGTTTTATGGTTGAGTCACTACGATTTATGGTTAGGTCACTACGTTTTATTGTTGGGTCACCACTTTTTATTGGTGGTCACCACTTTTTTGGTTGGGTCACTCCATTTCATTGTTGGGTCACCATATTTTATTGTTGGGTCACTACGTTTTAATGTTGGATCACCACGTTTTATTGCTGGGTCACTACGTTTTATTGTACGGTCACCACTTTTTATGGTTGGGTCACTACGTTTTATTGTTGGGTCACTACGTTTTATTGCTGGGTCACCACTTTTTATTGTTGGGTCACGATTTTATTGTTGGGTCACCACTTTTTACTGTTGGGTCACCACTTTTTTGGTTGTGTCACTACGTTTTATTGCTAGGTCACCACTTATTTGGTTGGGTCACCACTTTATTGTTGGGTCACCACTTTTTATGGTTTGGTCATTACGTTTTATGGTTGGGTCACTACGTTTTATTGTTAGGTCACCACATTGTTTGGTTGGGTCACTACGTTTTATTGTCGGGTCACTACGTTTTATGGTTAGGTCACTACGTTTTATTGTTGGGTCACCATGTTTATGGTTTAATCACTATGTTTTATCGTTGGGTTACCACTTTTTATTAGTGGGTCACCCCTTTTTGGGTTGGGTCACTCCATTTTATTGTTGGGTCACCACTTTAATGTTGGGTCATCACTTTTTATTGTTGGGTCACCGCTTTTTATTGCTGGGTCACCACTTTTATTGTTGGTCACCACTTTTTATGGTTGGTCTCTACGTTTTATTGTTGGGTCACCACTTTTTATGGTTGGGTAACTACGTTTTATGGTTAAGGCACTACGTTTTATTGTTAGGTCACCACATTTTTTGGAGTGGTCACTACGTTTTATTGCTGGGTCACCACTTTTTTGGTTGGGTCACCACTTTATTGTTGGGTCACCACTTTTTATGGTGGGGTCACCACTTTTTATGGTTGTGTCACTACGTGATATTGCTGGGTCACTACGTGATATTGCTGGGTCACCAGTTTTTATTGTTGGGTCACCACTTTTTATTGTTGGGTCACGATTTTATTGTTGGGTCACAACTTTTATTGTTAGGTCACTACATTTTATTGTTGGGTCACCACATTTTTTGGTTGGGTCACTACGTTTTATTGTTTGGTCACTACGTTTTATTATTGGGTCACCACTTTTTATAGTTAGGTCACCACGTTTTATTATTGGATCACCACTTTTTATAGGTAGGTCACTACGTTTTATTGCTGGGTCACCACTTTTTATTGTTGGGTTACCACATTTTTTGGTTGGGTCACTACGTTTTATTGTTGGGTCACTACGTTTTATGGTTAGGTCACTACGTTTTATCGTTGGGTCACGACTTTTTTTGTTGGGTCACTTACTTTTATTGTTGGGTCACCACTTTATTGTTGGGTACCCACTTTTTATTGTTGGGTCACTACGTTTTATTGTTAGGTCACTACGTTTTATTATGGGTCACCACTTTTTATAGTTAGGTCACCACGTTTAATTTTTGGGTCACTACGTTTGATTGCTGGGTCACCACTTTTTATTGTTGGTCACGATTTTATTGTGTGGTCACCACTTTTTATGGTTGGGTCACTACGTTGTATGGTTGGGTCACTACGTTTTATTGTTGGGTCACCACATTTTTTGGTTGGGTCACTACGTTTTATTGTTGGGTCACTACGTTTTATGGTTAGGTCCTTACGTTTTATGGTTATGGTTTAATCACTATGTTTTATCGTTGGGTCACTACGATTTATGGGTAGGTCACAACGTTTTATTGTTGGGTCACCACTTTTTATGGTTTAATCACTATGTTTTATTGTTGGGTAACCACTTATTATTGCTGGGTCACCACTTTTATTGTTGGGTCACCACTTTTTATGGTGTGGTCACTACGTTTTATTGTCGGGTCACCACATGGTTTGGTTGGGTCACTACGTTTTATTGTAGGTCACCACTTTTTATAGTTGGGTCACCACGTTTAATTGTTGGGTCACTACGTTTTATTGCTGGGTCACCACGTTTTTTTGTTAGGTCACTACGTTTTATTGTTGGGTCACCCCTTTTTATGGTTGGGTCACTACGTTTTATGATTGGGTCACTACGTTTTATTGTTCGGTCACCACATTTTTGGGTTGGGTCACTACGTTTTATTGTTGGGTCACTACGATTTATGGTTAGGTCACTATGTTTTATCGTTGGGTAACCACTTTTTATTTTTGGGTCACTACGTTTTATTGTTGGGTCACCACATTTTTTTGTTGGGTCACTACGTTTTATTGTTTGGTCACTACGTTTTGTGGTTAAGTTACTACGTTTTATTGTTGGCTCAATAGTTTTTATGGTTTAACCACTATGTTTTATCGTTGGGTCACCACTTTTTATTGCTAGGTAACCACTTTTTATTGTTGGGTCACCAATTTTTATTGTTGGGTCACTACGTTTTATTGTTGGGTCACTACGTTTTATTGCTGGGTCACCACTTTTTATGGTTGGTTCACTACGTTTTTTTGTTGGGTCACTACGTTTTATTGGTGGGTCACCACTTTTTATGGTTTAATCACTATGTTTTATTGTTGGGTAACCACTTATTATTGCTGGGTCACCACTTTTATTGTTGGGTCACCACTTTTTATGGTGTGGTCACTACGTTTTATTGTCGGGTCACCACATGGTTTGGTTGGGTCACTACTTTTTATTGGTGGTCACCACTTTTTTGTGTTGGGTCACTCCATTTCATTGTTGGGTCACCACTTTTTATTGTTGGGTCACTACGTTTTAATGTTGGATCACCACGTTTTATTGCTGGGTCACTACGTTTTATTGTACGGTCACCACTTTTTATGGTTGGGTCACTACGTTTTATTGTTGGGTCACTACGTTTTATTGCTGGGTCACCACTTTTTATTGTTGGGTCACGATTTTATTGTTGGGTCACCACTTTTTATTGTTGGGTCACCACTTTTTTGGTTGTGTCACTACGTTTTATTGCTAGGTCACCACTTATTTGGTTGGGTCACCACTTTATTGTTGGGTCACCACTTTTTATGGTTTGGTCATTACGTTTTATGGTTGGGTCACTACGTTTTATTGTTAGGTCACCACATTGTTTGGTTGGGTCACTACGTTTTATTGTCGGGTCAATACGTTTTATGGTTAGGTCACTACGTTTTATTGTTGGGTCACCATGTTTATGGTTTAATCACTATGTTTTATCGTTGGGTCACCACTTTTTATTAGTGGGTCACCCCTTTTTGGGTTGGGTCACTCCATTTTATTGTTGGGTCACCACTTTAATGTTGGGTCATCACTTTTTATTGTTGGGTCACCGCTTTTTATTGCTGGGTCACCACTTTTATTGTTGGTCACCACTGTTTATGGTTGGTCTCTACGTTTTATTGTTGGGTCACCACTTTTTATTGTTGGGTCACGATTTTATTGTTGGGTCACAACTTTTATTGTTAGGTCACTACATTTTATTGTTGGGTCACCACATTTTTTGGTTGGGTCACTACGTTTTTTGTTTGGTCACTACGTTTTATTATTGGGTCACCACTTTTTATAGTTAGGTCACCACGTTTTATTATTGGGTCACCACTTTTTATAGGTAGGTCACTACGTTTTATTGCTGGGTCACCACTTTTTATTGTTGGGTTACCACATTTTTTGGTTGGGTCACTACGTTTTATTGTTGGGTCACTACGTTTTATGGTTAGGTCACTACGTTTTATCGTTGGGTCACGACTTTTTTTGTTGGGTCACTTACTTTTATTGTTGGGTCACCACTTTATTGTTGGGTACCCACTTTTTATTGTTGGGTCACTACGTTTTAATGTTTGGTCACTACGTTTTATTGTTAGGTCACTACGTTTTATTATGGGTCACCACTTTTTATAGTTAGGTCACCACGTTTTATTTTTGGGTCACTACGTTTGATTGCTGGGTCACCACTTTTTATGGTTGGGTCACTACGTTGTATGGTTGGGTCACTACGTTTTATTGTTGGGTCACCACATTTTTTGGTTGGGTCACTACGTTTTATTGTTGGGTCACTACGTTTTATGGTTAGGTCCTTACGTTTTATGGTTATGGTTTAATCACTATGTTTTATCGTTGGGTCACTACGATTTATGGGTAGGTCACAACGTTTTATTGTTGGGTCACCACTTTTTATGGTTTAATCACTATGTTTTATTGTTGGCTAACCACTTATTATTGCTGGGTCACCACTTTTATTGTTGGGTCACCACTTTTTATGGTGTGGTCACTACGTTTTATTGTCGGGTCACCACATGGTTTGGTTGGGTCACTACGTTTTATTGTTGGTCACCACTTTTTATAGTTGGGTCACCACGTTTAATTGTTGGGTCACTACGTTTTATTGCTGGGTCACCACGTTTTTTTGTTAGGTCACTACGTTTTATTGTTGGGTCACCCCTTTTTATGGTTGGGTCACTACGTTTTATGATTGGGTCACTACGTTTTATTGTTCGGTCACCACATTTTTTGGTTGGGTCACTACGTTTAATTGTTGGGTCACTACGATTTATGGTTAGGTCACTATGTTTTATCGTTGGGTAACCACTTTTTATTTTTGGGTCACTACGTTTTATTGTTGGGTCACCACATTTTTTTGTTGGGTCACTACGTTTTATTGTTTGGTCACTACGTTTTGTGGTTAAGTTACTACGTTTTATTGTTGGCTCAATACTTTTTATGGTTTAACCACTATGTTTTATCGTTGGGTCACCACTTTTTATTGCTAGGTAACCACTTTTTATTGTTGGGTCACCAATTTTTATTGTTGGGTCACTACGTTTTATTGTTGGGTCACTACGTTTTATTGCTGGGTCACCACTTTTTATGGTTGGGTCACTACGTTTTATTGGTGGGTCACCACTGTTTATGGTTTAATCACTATGTTTTATTGTTGGGTAACCACTTATTATTGCTGGGTCACCACTTTTATTGTTGGGTCACCACTTTTTATGGTGTGGTCACTACGTTTTATTGTCGGGTCACCACATGGTTTGGTTGGGTCACTACGTTTTATTGTTGGTCACCACTTTTTATAGTTGGGTCACCACGTTTAATTGTTGGGTCACTACGTTTTATTGCTGGGTCACCACGTTTTTTTGTTAGGTCACTACGTTTTATTGCTGGGTCACCCTTTTTTATGGTTGGGTCACTACGTTTTATGATTGGGTCACTACGTTTTATTGTTCGGTCACCACATTTTTTGGTTGGGTCACTACGTTTTATTGTTGGGTCACTACGATTTATGGTTAGGTCACTATGTTTTATCGTTGGGTAACCACTTTTTATTTTTGGGTCACTACGTTTTATTGTTGGGTCACCACATTTTTTTGTTGGGTCACTACGTTTTATAGTTTGGTCACTACGTTTTGTGGTTAAGTTACTACGTTTTATTGTTGGCTCAATACTTTTTATGGTTTAACCACTATGTTTTATCGTTGGGTCACCACTTTTTATTGCTAGGTAACCACTTTTTATTGTTGGGTCACCAATTTTTATTGTTGGGTCACTACGTTTTATTGTTGGGTCACTACGTTTTATTGCTGGGTCACCACTTTTTATGGTTGGTTCACTACGTTTTATTGTTGGGTCACTACGTTTTATTGGTGGGTCATCACTTTTTATTGTTTGGTCACGATTTTATTGTTGGGTCACCACTTTTTATTGTTGTATACATATTAAATAACGTCGACACAAGTAAAGAAAGAAGAGAAATTATTATGCTTTGCCATTGTTTTGACTAATATTTGTATACATGTTTAATAATGTCTTAATAAGTAAAGTAAGAAGAGAAATAATTATGCTCCCTCACTGTTTCACTAATATTGTTATACATATTAAATAACGTCTCAATAAGAATAGTAAGAAGAGAAATAATTATGCTCCACTACTGTTTTCACTAATATTTGTATACATATTAAATAACGTCTCAATAAGTAAAGTGCTTCTAAAATATAACGGTCCCTAGAAATATTGGTGCTTCTAAAGTATAATGGTCCCCAGGAATGTTGGTGCTTCTAAAGTATAACGGTCTACAAGAATGTTGGTGCTTCTAAAGTATAAGTCCCTAGAAATATAGGTGCTTCTAAAGTTTGACGGCCCCCCCCCCCAGGAATGTTAGTGCTTATTAAGTATAACGGTCCCTAGAAATATTGGTGTTTCGGGCCAAATTTTTTTTCTTTTTTGGAACTTAAAATATTTCTCAGGGTTATGGGAGAGTGAAAAATGAGTTAGGATGAGAGGCTGGAGAGATTGAGGGGTCAGGGAAAATGTTAGGGGCCAGGCCGAACATTTTAGGGGTCAAGCCAGATTTTTTTCTTTGTCTTTTGTTTTGAACTCAAAATATTTCTCAGAGTGTGGGAGAGTGAAAAATTAGTGGGGATGGGGAGCTGGAAAGATTGAGGGGTCGGGAAAATTTTAGGGGTCAGGCCGAACCTTTTAGGGGTCAGGCAAAATTTTTTTTTTTTTTTTTTTTTGGCGAAGTCAAAATGTTTCTCAGGGTTGGGGGAGAGTAAAAGATTAGGGGGCTGGAAAGATTGAGGGGTCGGGGTAAATTTTAGGGGTCAGGCCGAACTTTTTAGGGGTCAGGCCAAATTGTTTTCTTTTTTTTTTGTTGTTTTGAACTCAAAATATTTCTCAGGGTTGGAGGAGAGTGACAAATTAGGGGGCTGGAGAGAATGAGGGGTCGGGGTAAATTTTAGGGGTCAGGCCAAACTTTTTAGAGGTCAAGCCAAATTTTTTTTTTTTTTTTTGTTTTGTAGTCAAAATATTTCTAAGGGTTGGGGGTTGGGGGAGAGTGAAAAATTAGGAGGCTGGAAAGATTGAGGGGTCGGGGAAAATTTTAGGGGTCAGGCCGAACTTTTTAGGGGTCAGGCCAATTTTTTTTCTTTTTTTTGTTGTTTTGAACTCAAAATATTTCTCAGGGTTGTGGGGACAGTTAAAAATTAGTTGGGAAGGGGGGCTGGAAAGAATGAGGGGTCGGGGTAAATTTTAGGGGTCCGGCCAATTTTTTTAGTATTTTTTTTTGTTTTGAAGTCAAAATATTTCTCAGGGTTGGGGAGAGTGAAAAATTAGGGGGCTGGAGTGATTAAGGGGTCGGGGAAAATTCATGGGGTCAGGCCGAACTTTTTTGGGGACAGGTCAAATTTTTTTGTTTTTTTTTGTTTTGAAGTCAAAATATATCTCAGGGTTGGGGGAGAGTGAAAAATTAGGGGGCTGGAGAGATTGAGGGGTCGGGGTAAATTTTAGGGGTCAGGCCGAACTTTTTAGGGGTCAGGCCAAATTTTTTTGTTTTTTTTGTTTTGAACTCAAAATATTTCTCAGGGTTGGGGGAGAGTTAAAAATTAGTTGGGATGGGGGGTTGGAAAGAATGAGGGGTCGGGGTAAATTTTAGGGGTCAGGCCAAGCTTTTTAGGGGTCAGGCCAAATTTTTTAGTATTTTTTTTGTTTTGAAGTCAAAATATTTCTCAGGGTTGGAGGGAGAGTTAAAAATTAGGAGGCTGGAGAGGTTGAGGGGTCACGGAAAATTTTAGGGGTCAGACCGAACTTTTTAGGGGTCAAGTTAGTTTTTTTAATTTTTTTTGTTTTGAACTCAAAATGTTTCTCAGGATTGGGGAGAGTAAAACAAAATTGGAGGGTGCGGCTTGAGATATTAGGGGTCGAGGAAAATTGTAGGGGTCGGGCCAAACTTTTTAGGGGGTCGGGCGAAAGTTTTTTGTTTTTTTAACTTAAAATGTTTCGTAGTAAAATATATAGTATGCACACCGGGGCGGCGCAAGATGCGAATATAGTATGCGCACCGGGCCGGCGATAGGTATATATATAGTATGTGAACGAGGGTGGCAATAGGTATGTGTATAGTAGTGCATAGAGGTGGCGATAGGTACTATATAGCATGTACATAGGAATGGCAGTAAGTATGTATATAGAATGCGCACCAGGGCGGTTATAGGTATATATTTAGCATGCGCTCCGGGGCGGCGATCAGTACGTGTATAGCACGCACACCAGGGCGACGATAGGTACGTATTTAGCATGCGCACCGGAGCGGCGATAGGAACATATTTAGCATTCGCATCAGGCCGGCAATAGTGACATATTTAGCATTTGCACCGGGGCGGCGATAGGTACGTATGCAGCATTCGCACTGGGGCGGTGATAGGTACTTATTTAGTATGCATATAGGGGCGGCAATAGGTACTTATATAGTATCTGCCTGGGGCGGCGATAGGTACGTATATTGTATGTGCACCGGGGTGGCGATAAATATGTATAAAGTATGAACACCGGGGTGGACATAAGTACCTATATAGAAGGCGCAGATAGATGTGGTACTTTTTATAGAAATATGTCATGCTATTGCCCTGCGCAACGTAGGAGAAATGGTGAGGAAGAATCAGCTTTCGCAAAAGGCAAAATTAGAAAGTAGCGGTGAAATGGGACGACCAGGGAAGAGAAAGGTAAAAAGATGAAGAGACGGCTACAGAGGAGGGGGAGAAATAGAAGTTTGAATATAAAGATGTTACACACGCGATTTTTCTTCAATTATGTCTTTATGACCCCGAGCAACGCCGGGTAGCCCCGCTAGTATTAAATATGTGTCAAATGTTTTACGATTAAAATCAGTTTAAATCATATTCTATATAAAGGATGTACACAACAAAGGTATTGAAGTTGTTTATTGCTGTTTCAACGTATTATTCATTTGAAGACACATTATTCAATGTTCTAATGAAATGCGAAGTGTCGGAAAATATCTAGGTAAATCAGCGAAACTGATATTAAAAGAGAATAAAAAAAGGTTATTTTCTTTCATTATGTCGGAAATTATTTTATTAAAAGAACAGGCAAAAAAGCATATGACTAGTTAGATATACACTATTAACTTTACTTTTGTTTGAATTTCAAAACCTTTAAATAATTATACATCATACATGTATATATGTATATATGTATGTGTACATATATATGTATATATATATGTATATTATACATATATGTGTGTGTGTATATATGTGTATATATATATGTAAATAGGCGTATATATATATATGTGTATATATATAGATATGTATATATGTATATATATATATATATGCATATATAAATATGTATATATATATATATATATGTATGTATCTATATATATATGTATATATGTATATATATAAAGACGGCGTGAATATATAAGATATAAGCACGGCTTTACGATGACTTTGCAAGGTATTGATGCCATGAGAATCATGTGTAAATAGAAACCGTAGTGCATAATAATATATGTATAAGAAAAGTAGGAAAATGTACGAAAATAGTCGACATAATTAGACAAATTGAGCGTTAATGTTTAGAGTCACATTCGATCGAATTAATTATTCATCTCGTGGTAGTTAAACAATTAACATACTGATCAAAATCGTGCTACTTTTTCCAACCTGGACAATCGAGAAAAAGTGTCTTGTTACTTTAAGACATCTGATCTGTCGATACTTAACCCTCACTTGAGAAGCTAAAGACGTTTTGAAATGTGCAAGAAACTATTCTATAAATAATATGATTTTTTAAAATTCGCAACATTTATTATATTATTATATTATATTTTAGATCTACTATATAACTTAACAGTTGATACAACTGTTAAGTTATATAGCAAAAATTTCCGTGAATGTCAAATAATTTAATATATATATATATATATATATATATATATATATATATATATATATACATATATATACAGGGTTAGCCAAAAGTAGGTGGCTAGTAAAACGATTTTCTTTCTTGATTTACAAAGCTTTCAAGTTTGCCTCTTACGCTTCGAGAAAAATGTTTTTACTGTCCACCTACTTTTGGCTCACTTTGTATATATATATATATATATATATATATATATATATATATATATATACATATATATATATATAAAATTAGAAACACTCTAAGGTAGTCTACAAACGTTTTGAGGGAATTAAAAGTATCCAAAAGAAACCAGAATAAATGAAACCGGCCCGTCGAAGGTTACTTAATTTAGTGTGTCATTTTTTTTCCTACAAATAGACAACCGTTCTAACCTACCAAAAATATTTGAAGGGTTCATGTTTTAACCACAATCACAGACACACACACACACACATATATATATATATATATATATATATATATATATATATATATATATATATATATATATATATATATATATAATGTCAGGCGTACTCTCCGAAACTAATAAATGGATCATTATTAATTTTTGAATATATATTCTTGTTAACTTCTTTTTAAACTTTGCAATTCTAGGCTGTGCCACCATTCACATTCGCTCCCAACAAACATCTCAAATAAGAAAGATACAAAATAATTAATAGAGAAAACAATTGAATTTTATAACATGTTCAGTTATATTAAGTAATACATTGCTAAAAGGGTCGGTACACCCGCATGTACATAAATTAAATATACATGCATGTAAACTCCTGCCCTACTAAACTAACAATAATGAATTATGTGATATGTAGTATAAGACAATAGAGTGATTAACGTAGGTAAAGTCTCATCTTTTTTTTAGTTTAAGTATACCATTGAAGGGGTTGTTATCAAAACTGTACCATACTTCACAAAGAAAGCAAAAAATATAAAACTATTTTTTGATGGAAATCGCTCTAGACAAGGTATGACTCCATGTGGTGTAAGGAGCTAAAATAATTACCAATTCAAGGTTAAACACTAGCTTACGTTACGTGTAGATGGATATTGATTAACTCCTCTCCAGGAGTTAGGCACAAGGTCAGTATTTATCTTACTCCCACAAGTAAGATGTGACCCAAGGTCGGGTTGGGAAAGTGGGGTTTAAGAATTGCCTGGGAAGCTCCGTCGGCATTCCCCGGTTGAGGAGCCTCAGGCAGTAAACAATAAACTTACTTCTCCCCAAAGAGGAGAGGCGAAGCCTGGGAGGGTGGACCTCCTAGAACTGCACAGGACAGACCCATAGACAGGCGTAAATCAAGCCCCGAAGGCTAAGACAATACCAGTCTATGGGGTGCAGTATCCATCGGAACAGATACTACACTTTGATCTTAGGCAAAATACCAAGAACAGTATGGATAGATTCCGACCCAGAAAACAGCAATGCTTTGTTCGGAAAATTGAAGTAGTAAACGACACAATACGGGAAGAGAGATAGGTACAAAGGTGACGAAAGTAAACCGAAAGGTCCATTTTCTACTCTCCAATGTTCAATGCTATATTAACTGGCGGGTATTCTACTAGGACACACACACATACATATTTCTTAAAGTTACAACTCAACATGCATGTCCTAAAGTTACACAGATATATTCCATTCCATATGTTGCTTAGGTTAACATTTGAAGCGCGTTTTAAACATCGTAACATAATTACTTAAATAATTCAAATAATTACGAATATCCTGAAATAATTATGGAAGAAATACAGTTGTAAACTATCCCTCCAAAGTTAACACCCTCCTTAAAAAATGAGGGAAATAAATAAAGCTTCGACAATGTTTGTACTAATATATATATATATATATAATTCTATGAATAACGTTTTAATCGGTGAAGTTTTCAGAAAAAGATTAAAATGTGAAACAAATACGTTTATAAGGGGAAGTGTAGAAAATATATGAGAAAAAAACGTTTTATGGGTAAATAAATATCAGTGTAGATCAGCTAAGGCTCATTATGGAAATAGATTTCATGATTTTTTTCTGAATTCATTTATTATCTACTATTGTCTTTCTCCATTGCCCTAAACCCTGTAAATTATTTCATTCGGCGAGTTTTTATTCGCAGATTTTTTGTGAAGGGATTGGTATTTATATAGTCGGTCGGTCGGTCGGTGAGTGATGGGCTACACTATGTGTTCGCCGGATTACCGATTCTCCCAAATTGACTGAACGTGTTGAGCAAAGGTATTACATCAAATTTTGTCAAAAATTGGTGATTCTCAAAGCAAAAAGATTTGTAAAGTTCAGCAGGTATTAACCCAAATCATGGAGTGGTTCAACCAGCGTTCTGGTAGGCGCCAAACTGTTGCAACTGTTGTTGAGACCGTGCAAAATTTGGTGATGCAATATCGTCGTTCAACCGTGCGGGAGATCACCGAAGATGTCGGAGTGAGTAAAAGTTCTTCACATGCAATTTTGCGTGATGGTTTTAACATGCACACAATCACTGCGACATTTATGTTTCAGTTGTTGTCGCAGGATCAAAAGCGTCTGTTTTAAAGTTGCACAGGCCGACTAGAAACCGCCAACATTGGTGTCAGAATACCGTGATGACTGGAGATAAGTCATGGATGTACGTGTACGAACCAGAAACAAAAAGATTGTCGTCGCAATGGAAGTATCCCGAGTCTCGAAGGCCAAAAAAAGCGCAACAGGTGCGAAGCAAAATGAAGGTGATGCTGACTGTTTTCTTTGATATCCGTGGAATTGTGCATCAAGAATACGCACTTGAAAGACAAACAGTGAACACGGAGTACTATCAAGATGTTCTCCGGCGTCTCCGTGACGCAGTTCGGCGCAACAGACCGCAACATGTGGACGGCTAAAAACCGTCAACTGCATCACGACAACGCCCTCACACATTCATCTCAATTGATCCCAATTTTATTGACCAACACGGAATTCTAATCATAAACCAACCTCTCTACTCCCCAGACATGGCTCCTTGCGACTTCTGGTTGCTTCGAAAATTAAAGATGCCACTGAAATGTTCCCGTATTTTAGATTAGTGCAGAGAAAATGCGGAACGCGACGGCAGATACGAACACCATTCCGAAAGAAGACCTCCAGAGGTGTTTCCGGCAGTGGATGGATCGGTGGGCTAAGTGTGTACAAGCACAAGAGGCTTTCATTGAAGGGTGATTAGAGTTACTGCTCCGTCAGGTATTTGAAACATTTTTTCTGGCCTAAGGTCGTATCTTTTTAGACAGTCCTCTTATATTCTGGGTAGCGCGCACATATTTCTCTGCCTTGTACTACCATGAGGATAATATTGTTTTGTAAGTAACTGCCGGTCTAAGCTTGCATGATTGACATAATTTAGCTCATAATTCACATGTCGATCGATACGAGGTATATATGTTCTTGGTTTATTTCAATTTTGTGGCTAGAAATATTTGATATTTTTAAATGATATGTGTTCGAAATTAAAGCGTCATATAATGTCTAAAAAATAAGATTTAGATTTTTACCTCGGATGAATGTGCAGCAAATATAGATTTAACAGTTATATGATATCAATTCTGTGACTTAATAAATATATTTTTAACTATATTCTTTCGTGATAATCGTAGGTATACGGAGATGACCAGAAAACGTATTTGGTCGCAGAAATTACAGGAGTGCGATCTCTGGAAAATCTATAAAAGGGTGCTGAATAATTGGCAATGAATAATCCCCCTACAAACAAACCAGCATTATATCGATAGCACGCTAACGTATGAGGCTAAACTGCTCCCCAAATTCCAAACTCCAGATAAAGCAACACTTGATTATCTGATCATCGCCCCATCTCATTTCCATGACATAATAACACAACATTAACACATATCATAAAGTAATTAAAATAGTCTGCTGAGCGGACCTCTGTCCTTTCCGAACTCTACAACAAATAACTTGCCGAATCTTGCTTCCCTGATAGCTGAAAAAGTTTATCTGTGATAGCAGTTTCCAAGAACTCTAATGATAGATCTTACCCACCAAATTATCTCTATCTCTAACTGCTCTTTGCTAAAAATTAATCAATGTAGTGATAGTTTGCGACCTCGAAAATCCTAAAGTTCTTTCTGACCAACAGTATTGATTCAGACAATTGCGTTCTACTGCGGATTACCTAACGGTCAACTGTGAAGGCATATACAATACATTGGACTAGGCAGGTAGCCCAATATTTACACCAAGTTTTGTTCCAGGTGTGTCATGAATGTGTTCTCAATAAAGGTAAACGAAAGATACAGATGGATGGACATCTAAACATCGCATTGTAACCGTTATTATTCCTGATTTTCACAAGCAGCACCATTGAACCAATCGCGTCCGACATGGCTATTTTTTGTTGATGACACCATAATCTATTCTCGACATGTGGACAAATTCAGCGCAAACATATTCAAGTCAATATCTGACTGCCTAGAAAATTACCTCTAGTTGGTAATTGAATAAGAGCGAACATGTATGGTGACATTTAATGCTATTAAACACAGAGCACACTTCTTTTAGCTATTATAAGAAACCTTACCAATTACTGATTGTCATGGCTAAGACCACTTTTCCCTAGAGTAAAACATCACACCTATTTGGGCTGACATACAAGAGACTGCCAAGTCTGCTGCAAACAAGGTGAGCCACATCTACCAGGCTAGAAAACTTTTAACATTTGCCAGTATCTGATATATCTACAAAGCTACCATTCGGAAATTCGAGATGTATAGTTGCCTGGTCTGGTCTTACCCTCTTGGACATAGTACAATACATAATTTCTAACCTAATAGGTCCCATACTGTCTACCAAGCTCTAGCTCCTGTCTCATCGCTAGAATATATCACGGTGCTTGTTTGAGAAGTACTTTAATCAAATGTGCTCTAACGAACTCCCAGCAATTGTGTCATCTCAACGTAAATAACTTCGACAAATCCAGCAAATATTATCTCTTTACTGTAGAAGTCAACAGATATCGGAAGGCTGTTTTCTCGGAATAGTTTCTTTCCTCGAACCGCTTGCACTAAAAATAAACTATTTGCTCCCTGGTTCCTGACTGTACAATGATGCAGTCATTTAAATGTCTAATTAGCAAGCATATCGCTATACAACTCCCCACTTTTGATGCTTCAATAAGTCTGTCCCCATATTAAATATAGTGTTTTACGTCTCAATTGCAGTGTACCTGGGAAATTGAAGTAAACGCTCAAATTAAAACGCAATGTAAAATTTGGATACATATGAACATTTAAATATTGCATCAAGAAACATCTTCATTGTTTCGCCTTGAAGTCCAGATCAACCAATATAACTTTAAGACCGCAATGATTCCAATCGTCTGACTAGACAGAGTAGATATTTCTAAATGATATAAGTTCAGAATTATAACGACATGTAATGTCCGGATCAATAGGAGAATGTTATCTTACGTTAGAAAACTAAGTATAGTTCCGAAATTAGATCATACTCTCACAGAAGTGCGATGTAATTTTTCTTTGAATTCTATCTGATGGCGCTATTAAGTGAATACATTTTCTTTGCTTTCGCGCTGAGATATAAGTGTAGTATCTGTTCTGCCCAAAAGTGGTACAATGTTATGATGGAGTATGTGTTCGCGTTGGATGCGCCTAAAATGGGAATATACACGCAATCATACAACGATTTTGAAGATATGCCTCCATAACAAGATTACATCTAGAAACTGCATAGCCCAACGTACTTAGACCGGTAAGTTTTAGTTTTAACAAAGGTGTTACGATAATATCGTGGGGACTACGTCCAATACAACGAATATGCATTCATGGCTGCAATACTTACACCTATACTTATATTTTGAGTGACGTTATGACTTTAGACACTGAGGCGATATAAAATACGGAAATTATCAATCGAAATGTATACTTAATGATAACATACAATTATAAAAATGGAATTATACCAATCTGTTTTTTTTGTGTGAAAGCACCACTAGAATATAGAAGTTAAATGTTGATGGGTTGAAAGTCACAAACCCCGATTTAGAGCGCGTTAGAGCGGCCGCATTAGTTGACTCAACAAAAGATTTATGCAAATTGCTATCTTGAGAATTAAATGGGGAAATGTACGTTTATGAAGTACACGGATGAATTATGAGCTACAGTGAAACATAAAGGGCCTTTCAATGGGATGGCATAATGTCTTCATAAATAACTTGTTCGATTAGCGGAGGTTAGATACTCCCTGGCGTAAACATTTAGCTTTCAGATTATTATTTAATGTCACTATATCAAGGGAGGCGCGAGAGCGCTCTATCCCTTAATAGACCACACGAATGGCCTATGCTGAAAATCTCATTTCTTTGATCAATCATAACTCAAAAAGCAATAAACCAAATTAGTTTAAACGTTGCACAACATTTTTATTTGATAGGTATTATAAGTGTGTAGAATTTCAGCATCATTAGTCAAGGCAACCCAGAGATCCAGAAAGTTCAATCACGAAATCATGTTATCTCTGTGTACGTACGTACGTGTGTACGCACGTATGTGCCACCCTGTATCTCATCAACTATTTGATGGATTCCGCTGATTTTTGACAGAGATAGAGGTTCTAGGGTCTATTTGATGGCATTTTAATTTCAGTTTACCATATACCTTAGTTTTCCAGAACATTCAAAAACACCTTTAAAATGACCAGTATTCATACACTTTATTCTATATCTTATCGACCATTTGATGGATTCAGCTGATTTTTGTCAAAGATAGAGGTTCTAGTGTCTAATTGATGGCATTTTAATTTCAGTTTACCATATACCTTGATTAGTAAAACTACCAACTATATCAGTTATGATGAAGCATTGTATTGAGGCATAGCCTTTACAAAAGTAGTGACATTCCATGAAAAATGCCAGTATACTGAAATCATATGCCCTTAATAGGGTTAAGATGAAATTCATATACATAAACTGTACAAAAGCAAGGGAATTCCCAATTTTTTACACTGTTATTGTCATTAAGGGTATGCGAGCACAACAGGGCTATGTATTTTACAGGTAGGAATTTTTCTTCAGCGCACCTCACACACTTCATCCACTCGTACATAGAGAGTTATACTGTAGTGATGTGATAATGAAATGCTTTGGTTGATATGTAGTCATACACTTAATGACAATAAAAGTGTAAACATTTGGGAATTTTCGTTGTTTTTTTAAATTTAGGGTATATGAATTTTCAACTTAACCTTATTAAGGGCATATGATTTCAGTATACTGGCATTTTTCAAGGAATATGTATATATATATATACATATATATACATATACATATGCATACATATATATATATATATACATATACATATATATATACATATATATATGCATACATATATATATATATATATATACATATACATATATATATACATATATATATATATACATACATATATATATATATATACATATATATATATACATACATATATATATATATACATATATATATACATATATATACATACATATATATATACATACATATATATATATATACATATATATATACATATATATACATACATATATATATACATACATATATATATATACATACATATATATATATACATACATATATATATATATACATACATATATATACATACATATATATATATATATACATACATATATATACATACATATATATATATATATATACATACATATATATACATACATATATATATATACATACATATATATACATACATATATATATATACATATATATATATACATATATATATATATACATACATATACATACATATATATATACATACATATACATACATATATATATATATACATACATATATATATATACATACATATATATATATACATACATATATATATATATATACATACATATATATACATACATATATATATATATATACATACATATATATACATACATATATATATATATACATACATATATATACATACATATATATACATACATATATATATATATATACATACATATATATATATACATATATATATATACATACATATATATATATACATACATATATATATACATACATATATATATATACATACATATATATATACATATATATACATATATATATATATATATATATATATATATATATATATATATATATATATATTAAATACTACGGACATCGTGGGTCTGAATATATTTATTTTGATCCGTTCTAGGTTTCTTATTAGTTTGCGTGTTTCGAGCTGGAACTGGCTGATGTATTTGCCGTACTTGTTTGGGATTTAGTATTTTCAGCTCTATCTAGATTCATCTTCAGGAAAAGATATCAAGTAAACTACATGTATTTTAAAGTATTTATTAATAGTTACTGAAAGAAAAATGCTTCTCATATATAGATTAATCTTGCATTGATGAAGGCTTCTATTTGCAATTTTATAATATACCCATTTCCTTAAACTTCGAGCATGCCAATGCTTTCTTCGGGCTACAACCATAATTTGAGTTCATAACCTCTAACAACATCGCCACGGATACACCCATTTTATCAAAAACCGAAAGGAAAAAAGTTTGTTCATTTTTGTTTTTAGTTTTTTGATGAAAAAAATAATAATAAAGTAATCTTGCATTGATAAAGGCTTCTATTTCAGATTAATAGTAAATATATAATGATTATTCACATACGTATACGTTTCATCTTAATGGAATAATCAGCATCAATGATAACTGTTCAACCGGTCGCCCGATTCGAACCCTAGACACGAGTAACTTTTAATTCATTTCCCGCTCTCTAACCAAACGGATAATTCAACAACTATGCGACAAGCCAAGAAATAAATACTATTTATGTTATGAAGCTGACAATATTGTCAGCTGTCTTTTCAGTGTTCAACAACTCACGTGGACAGGAAGTTCACATTTTACGATATTATCCACATAATTGTGCGTTTCATCCTAATGGAATCATCAGTCTGCAAGATTACTATGCAGCCGGTCGAACGATTCTAACTCCGGACACGAGTAACTTTTAACTCATTTTTCAGCGCTATACACTCTTCAACTGGTCTACATGAACCAATTCCACTTCGGTATTATCGTGTAGTTCGTCGAGGCAATAAGTTCAACATATAAAGGAGTATCGAAACATGAATTTACTTGTGTAAACTATTTTAAATGTGTATACAAAGTATACGTATGAAGCTATCCTTTAGATTTGCGCACGTTTGAAAAATCAATGGTTTCATGTTCATTCAATTAAAACATTTGGACTTTATCAATCTACATACATATATTTATATATATCAAATCAGGTATGTTGATGTGTTTCTATATTTGTATGTACATGGTTCGGTTATGTGGTAATTAATAATGAATTTTGATGGAACACCTGCTAGAAGAAGGGGGTCTTAATGTGAGCGAAATTTTGTTTAATTTAGTTTCAATCAAAGGGAGTAAAAACGGCGGAAGTCCTTCGTGACAATTCATTTACCTCCGATTTTAATATAATATTTACAATAGTCATTAGACGTGAAGTAATTAATATTCGCCAAATTTCAGTTTTTGTTGTAGTATCTATGCCAGAATAACATTGACACATCGATTCTGGTAAGATCACCGAAGTTAAGCGACGTTGAGTTTTGTCAGTACTCGATGAGTGACCATTTGGGAATACCAGGCGTTGTATGTGGACACCTAGCTATGGGCAAATAGCGTCGCCAAACCGACTATAGCAAAAACAAACCCTGAATGTCAGTCACCAAAAAGATGGACGGAAACCAGGGAGGGGTTCCTCTTCTAAAAGTGATCTAAAACCCTGATTTTATTGTTTAATATACATTTTTAAGTGTGAAAAGTCTGGAAACACTACTTTTATGAAAGGTAACACATCTGATATTTGCATTAATGGATTGCAGTCTGACGAACTAGCTGCCTTAGTGTCCCCACGACGCAAATACACCAGAACCCGACAATCAGCTAAGTCCTATCCATTCACTGTGGATGCCCCCAGAGGCTGAGAAGCCTTTTACTTCAATAGCTATTTTCCTCGTGTTGCCGGTCCTGGAAGTCCCTACATGCCCCCGTTACCACGAATGCACCGACATGCGAAGGTTAAAAACTGATGTGAACATACATCTCGTAGCACAGCTCCAAAATAAGGATGACACCCAAAACCAACACCCTATATATCAGTAGCCCTATTACGTCTACAATGGCTACCTGCCTTGTTAAGGATGAAGTATCTTAAAAATACAAATCCCTCAAAATAAGTAGGTCATGCCAGCCACTATAGTATCACGACAAAAAAAAACCCGTTTCTACCCGCTTAAATGACTATAGCAAGTTACTACATAAGTCTGAAATGGTAGAGTAATATGTTTCAAGCATTGCAATACAGTAATAATATAGTTCTGAATTCAGCGAGATAGATAGTATATCTTCATTACCAATAGAAATAATATGGTTATGCTTCTCTTCAGACAGACACCAACTATTTTATTCGTGATCGAAAATAGACAGGTAGATATATGGGTGCTAACAATGGGGAAAAGTTTGCATCGGTTTTCGGAACAAAAGTGAGTGTTGACTTATGGCGGAACACGCTAGATTTATTTACTAATAAGTAATACACAGCGGGTATATAGGTAACACCACACGATCAGTAGGTATTAGATGTTCATTTTATAACACGCTCTTAGTGAGCATATATATGTATTTAAAGTTACCTGTATCGCAAATAGTTTAATACATATAGATATATATACCCATATATATAGATACATATAAATACTTACACAAACATATATATATATACTTACACATACATATCCATCCATATATATATTTACAAATAGATAAACATACATATATATATATATATACTTATAAAAATATATATATACATAGTTATCACTGCATATATACTTATAAATATAAATAGATATACATATAAATGCATATATACTTATACATACATATGCATGTATGTATACCTACTTATAAATACATATGTATATATATCTAAACTTATAAATACATATGCATATATAAATATATACTTATAAATGTATATATACTTATACATACATATGCATGTATGTATACCTACTTATAAATACATATGTATATATATCAAAACTTATAAATACATATGCATATATAAATATATACTTATAAATGTATACACATATACGTATAAACACATATAAATACATATCCATATATATATACCCTTATAAATGCATATGTATACTTATAAATTCATATACATATTTATATACATATATATATGGGTATATATATACATATATATGTATATATACATATATACATATATATATATATGTATATATACATATGTATATATACATATGTATATATATATATACATGTATATATGTATATATATACATATATAAATGTATATATATACGCATATGTATATATATACATGTATATATGTATATATACATATATATATATGTATATATATACATATGTATATATATATACATACATATATATACATATGTATATATATACATATGTATATATATACATACATGTATATATGTGTATATATACATATATATATGTATATATACATATGTATATATATACATATATATGTGTATATACATATATATGTATATATACATATGTATATACACATATGTATATATACATATGTATATATACATATGTATATATATACATACATATATGTATATATACATATATGTATATCTATATACATAGATATTTATGTATATATGTATATACACATATGTATATATATATACATACATATTTATGTATATATGGATATACACATATGTATATATATCCATATATATATATATGTATATATGTATATACACATAAGTATATATATATATCCATATATATGTATGTATATATGTATATACACATATGTATATATATCCATATGTATATGTATATATGTATATACACATATGTATATATCCATATATATATATATGTACATATACATATGTATATATACATATATATATATGTATATATATATACATGTATATATGCATATATATACATATACATATGTATATATATACATATATATATGTGTATATACATATATATGTATATATACATATGTATATATACATATATATATATACATATATATATATATGTATATATACATATGTATATATATACATATGTATATATACATGTACATGTATGTATATATATACATACATATTTATGTATATATGTATATACACATATGTATATATATATATACATATATATATGTATATATACACGTATATATGTATATATACACGTATATATGTATATGTATATATATACACATGTATATATATGTATATATACATATGTATATATACACATATATATATATATGTATATATATATGTATATATATATACACATATATATGTATATATATACATACGTATATATATACACATGTGTATGTATATATACATATGTATATATACACATATATATGTATACATATGTATATATACATATGTATATATATACACATATATATGTATATCTATATATATACATATGTATATATACACATATATATGTGTAAAAAAATATATATATATACACATATATATGTGTATATATATATATATATATACATATACCCATACATATATTCATACACATACATATATACACATATACACACACATATATATATACATATACACATACATGTATAGACATATACACATCCATATATAGACATATACACATACGTATATAGACATACACACATACATATATATATACATATACACATACATGTATATATATACATATATACACATACATGTACATATATATATATGTACATATACACAAATATACACATGTATATGCATATATGTATCTATTATTAAAGATACATTTGCATTACATACCATTTTTCTTTGTTTCTTTGTATGTATGTATATATATATATATATATATCCATACATATACATATATATATAAACCCATATATTTACATATATATACACCCATATATTTACATATATATATACACCCATATATTTACACACATATATATACGTATACGTATATATACATATATATATACACACATATATTTACATACATATATATACGTATACGTATATATACATATATATACACACATATATATACACAAATATATATATATACACACATATATGTACATATATACACATATATATACATATATATATACACACATATATATACATATATACATATATATATATACATATATATATATATACATAAACACATATATATACATATATATACATATACATAAACACATATATATACATACATACACATATATTCATATGCATATATATATGCATATATACACATGCATATATATATGCATATATACACATGCATATATATACATACATACACATATATTCATATGCATATATATATGCATATATACACATGCATATATACACATATATACATACATATATACATATATATACATACATATATACACATACATATATACATATATATATACACATACATATATATATACACATTCATATATATATATACACATTCATATACATACATATATACATATATACATGCATATATACATAGATATGTGTATACATATATATATACATATATACATACATGTATCTATATATATATACCTATATGCATACATATATACATATATATACATATATATGCATATATATATTTATATATATATATATTACGTACTTACCATTGAACGATCTATAAACATCTTTTTTATTCTACACAAATAATGCGAACAAACAACACTGTATGCAGCACAATGACACATTTTAAATTATAAGCCGAAAATATGTAATTTTATAAAATAAACAATCACAAAAACGCTGTTTTCTCTCATAATTAAGATTTAAACAACACATCCGATTCTGATGATTAAGCATGTATAACACTTATTTAAGATAATGTATCCGTCGACTCAATGTAACATCTATTACTTTCTACTCTACTCAGATTTGATGCATTATATTTATTTCGTAGGATAAAAGAATGTTGCATACAACTACGCTTTCTTTCCAAGATGTGAACGTTTAAAAATGACGGAGACCAAATTTAAAATGTTCACATTCTGGGAAAATTTGATTAGATTGTGTTAGTCGACCTTATATATCAAAAATAATCATATTTTTGTCCGATTACATACTAAAACTTCATGTTAATAATCTATACATACTCTCTCTCTCGCTCTCTCTCTCTCTCTGTATTTCTCTTCTATTATACACGAGAACAAATTAAAAGTAACAACACGATGATGATGTATAGGTGCAACTGGGCTACCAACATTATATATATATATATATATAATAAATATATAATATAATATAAAATTAAATAACATTTTAATATTTACGTGTAATCAATTTTGTTATATATCTGCATATGTTTGTTCACTCTTTACCTGCACCTTGATTTAGCTCCGTTGAACAAGGTTCGAAACATTTCGGCTAGTTCCTTTAAGTTTTTCTTTTTTGATTTTATTACATTAAAAAATAAATATGCCACGTTATAGCCAGAATGAATTTATGTAGTTCATTACATATTTATATCTCTGTCTGTCTATCTCTTTCTCTCTCATATATATATATATATATATATATATATATATATATATATTTATATATATACGCGTGCGTGGTTGTTATTATAGGCCAAACTAGCATAGTCTCCGATTGCATATGTAACATCATATTTAGTTATGGCAAAGAGCATTATACCGTTTTATAAGAAAGCACACACATCAATCAGGTATATATATATATAATGCACCATGTAAAAGTTCTTATCAGATATACGTCGGGGAAACTTAACGTAAACTAAAGAAAAGACTTGGTGAACATAAAAGAGCCACAACAAATAACAATTCCTTAAATTAGTCCTCAAAATAATGGCATTGCATTTTATAAACATTAACACTATTCCCAACACTCATCTACTATTCCCTTGTAATTCTTTAATAAATAATTGGATATTATCAGTAGTGGTTGTAGTACTTGTAGTAGCAGGAGTAAAATAAGGATGAACAGTAGTAGAGGGTGCACAAGTGATAGAGGTAGCAGTAGCATCAGTTATATCAGTGATAGTAGAATTAGTCACAGTAGTAGAGGTATTAGTAGGTATGAACACCACCTGTTTTTGGTAATGAGAGATCATTTATATTGACTCGGGTGTGAGGTCTTATTAAGTAAATGTTTACAAAGGTATAGTAATATATGAAATAGAAACATTTCGAGTAGAGTGGGCGCATGCGTCTAAGGTATGCGTCCGCCCGACTCCCTCAATGGTAATTCATCAAAATACATGTGCTTAAAATAAAACAGGATATAAAATCTGAGGAAAAGAATAATAAATGAGCAGCAAGCAAAACCTTTTAAAATGTTAACAAACTTCTTGGAATATACAATATATATTTCCTGTTTGCATGATCCATATCGCTCCTGGCTGTATATGCGCGTGCGTGTGTGTGTGTGTGTGTGTGTGTGTGTGTGTGTGTGTTTGTTACACGAGCGCAAACCAATGCGCACGCGCAGAGGGAGAAAAATGAAGGCTCTCTCGGTTCAAGCTGAAGGCACACGCAATTATGATGGATAGCATCTTTACTCACGTCGTGCAATCGGAAATCATGGCGATGTTTTGTTTTTTTTTTCGTTTTCTTTTCAGATTTTCGGTGGGAGTTTTTCGGAACGGTTACAAATGGTTTTGGAAACACACGCTTCATCATTTAGATAACGCAGACATTTATTGTTCAAAGTTAACACATAAATAAAATTTAATAAACAAGGGCAACAGTGTTAAAATATCGAGAGAAAACATTGGTAATATGCGCTTGTATTATTGGCACTCCTGTGCATTACACTATTATACGTTTGAGTCAATGTTTGTACATTGAACAATGCTGTGTACATGTATGTTCTCGGTAATACTATCGTTTGCCGGGTATATATCTTGGCGAGTTCGCGTTTTGGTGACATCTCTAGTAGGAGCCTCCACGCCGTGAGAGTGTGCGACCATTTCCCCAGTATGGTACAATAGTTACATGCCTCTGTAATGAAGGGGTTACTCGCGTTGTTTCGCTTGACAGGTCATTTGTGTCATTAGGTGTAATTTATTTTCTCAATAGCATTAATTTGCAAGACCATTGAGTCGTGGTGCTGAAATGTGAACGCTTGTATAAATGAAGCGAACACTACTTTATATAAACCATATTTTACTAATGTATTTAAAAAACATAGAAAACTCGAAAGTTAGTAGAGTTTACGTCGAGCACGTCTGTCCCATTTAAAGTACAAATGACAACTCAAAATTATTCGTTGCGGTGAAAAATACGAGAGAGATGAAGAAAAAAAACTCCATGAAAGAGAAAGTGACAAAACAAGTATACATACAAATACAGAAGGACAGAGACAAAGACAGCGAGAACAATAGCTGCTAATTGTATTGTTATTAAGTTAACTGGTGGTTTCGATTTTTAACCTTAAGCGAAGTCGATGTCAGCCAAAAATTGATTATACTGTTGGCTTCTTTAATACACCGTCGACACAGCTTGTTAGAAACACCTGTGAGCCAAGAGGAAGGTGATCTACGTCGCACTCTTTGAATGTAACATAGGTTTTCTGATTTTACTTGCCTCCCCATGAGAGCAAAACAAGTCAGGTAGAAGGCTTTTAAATGTGGGCAATCCCAGCTTCCAAAATATCAGCGCTCATGCTCGTACCACACTCTCAACCGATTGTAAAGATAAATAAATACATATTTTATCTCATATGCTGCTTTCCTTTTCATTTTCTTATTTATTGTACTGATGTTGAAAGCAACTCACGGGTATGGGTTAAGATGGAAGTATTACTAGAAAAAAGATGAACAAACTAATGAGAAGATTTAGGATTAATAATGGAAGGACCTAAGTGTCAGTACATGTTTTAGAAGTTCATGAAAGGAACCTGTTGACATTGGATTTGAAGACGATTATGTAGCGTACAGGGAAGCAGTCCCGTAGTAGGGTTCAAGAAAAGTGCATTGAAAGACACTCTGTTTTTAAAAATACCGCTTGGTCTTCGGAAAGACGGAGGAAGACAGTTTATTTTTCTGTTGTGATAAACATCTTAATTGTTGCATTTGAAATCTAAGAGAGATTTACCAATAGTTGAAGCTCAGTCGAGCATATTCCGTAAATATATCGTTAGCAACACTTGGTCTGTAAAACAACGGACTAAACAAATAAGAGAGATTATCATTGCGAATTCGATTTTGTACTATTTCAAAGCAAGACATATTGCTGCTAGTGGCGCTTCCACAGACGTGGTAGCAGGTGTCTATTTTAAAGACTTTTAGAATTGCCTCAGAACTCACGCATTATTGGGAAGGGTAGAAAATCAAACAATAGTATATATGTACACCATTTTATATGGGGAGTCCTTGCTTGAGGAGAGATCCGTTACTTTCGACTCTTGCACATATATATCATCACATTTACATTTAGTCAGCGAATATACGTTGATGCTCCCTTCTTTTTCATTATCTTCTTTATTCATGTCGTTTATTTATTTGCACCATTTACTTGTTAACATAATAAATATATATTAGAATACATCTGCACCTAATTCTTAACAGCTTTAACCATTGTTTACAATAATTGATTCATTTAAACACACACGTTGTTCTTGATCTTTTAATACAAAATAGAAATACTCTTGTAATAGTGTTTTTTTACCTGCTGATCTGCGTGTTTGGTTGGTTGCATATTGATTGTTTCAAATATTAGGATGAAAGGCGAATGAGGCGTGAAATGGTTTGCTGAAGTGTATGTATGGTCGGGATCAAAGTATACTATCTGTTCCGATGGATACTGCACCCCATAGACCGGTATTGTCTTGGCCTTCGGGGCTTGATTTACGCCGGTATAAGGGTATGTCCTGTGTAGTTCTAGGAGGCCCACCCTTCCATGCTTTGCCTCCCCTCTTTGGAAAGGAGTAAGTTTATTGCTTACTGCCTGAAGCGCCCCTACCCGGGAATGCCGACGGGGCTTCCCAGGCAATTTTTAATGGGCAGAGTGATCACCATCTCGGGCGCTGGCTTTTAAAATCCCACTTTCCGACCATGTGTCACATATTCCTATTGTGGGTAGGAGTTGTATAACTACAACATCGTGAGAAAAGAGTAATACTAAATTATTAATACATATATAAATGAATGACGTAAATAAATGAGAAAAAGAGAGTAGTATTAGCATCAGACAAGAAAAGTAACAGACTGATGTAAATAATTAATACATTCAATTTGCAAACAAACAACTATGCAAGTCAAATTTTTGTTAATTTCTTACATTTTGAAATGAAAATCACCTCAGATAAAGCCTGAAACCACTTGATGTACTGAGCTGGTCCAACCGATAGATGATTATCCCCAAGAAAGGAGATTCCTATTGTCATTAGTCTTGAAAAGACTTTGTCTTTTTGCTACCTATAGCCTGTCCGTAGGAAGAGAGTTCCACAAGCCTTCAGTTTCTTGGAAAGTAACTACTGGAACAGGAAGCTGTATTACAATGAGCTATCAAAACAGCGAATTGGAAAAGACCACTAGACCAACGAGTCAAACGAGCTGGAACAAAAGAAGCGGGGAGTTGATTATCTGAGATTTACTATTATACTTGTTTAAGAACCTACTTTAAAAGAGTTATTTTAATATAAATATAGTTGTAGATAACTGTTACTGCTGTTAACACTTAATTATGGCCATATATATATATATATATATATATATATATTACTATTTCATGTATCCACATGACATTTTATGAGGAGATATAATTTTGTATGTATAAATGTTCAGTATTTACTTCAACAGTGCTCGATACGTAAGTAGAGCTAGGTAGTAAGCTATGAAAATATATTTATGGCCATTAAGCTACACAGAGGCTTCCGCGCTTCATCCCTGAGAAGAATTGTCAGGCTAAAATGCATTTTAGCCTGAAAATTTCTCCCGGGGATGAAACGTGGGAGCCTATGTGTAGCTTAATTGCCATTTATATATTTTCATAGCTTGCTATATATATATATATATATATATATATATATATATATATATATATATACATATACAGGGTGATTCATAAGTCACTTAGCTATTTATTTTTGCAATTCGAAAGTTAAAAAATACGGTAATACAAAACAGAAAGTTTATTCAACAAATTCATACATAGAAATTTAGAATAACAGCAGATTTTAAAAATGTCCTCCTTCGTTCTGCATGCATAGCTCCATTCTTTTTTGCAAGGATTTTACAACTTTTTGTAGCATACTTGATTGATTATAAAATAAATATATATAGAAACAAATATATAAACGAACAAATTTAAAATTACAAATAGCAGTAATTAGAGAGTAAGATAACAATAATCAAAAGTTCATAGTATGTTTGTGCTTCATATGGTAATCATTTTAAATAGCTAAGTAGAAGTGACTTACGAATCACCCTATATATATATATATATATATATATATATATCGTGATTATAATAAATCGAAGAACAACCTTTATGCTACGTTTTAGAATGATAAATACGTTGACAACTCAATCAATTTCTGTTGAAACTATAAAAGTCTCGTATATCCAGAAGAAGCTTGTGTAACGTAGGATGCTGGCGCCATAATTTTGGGAATATCCCATGCTTATATTTCTGATTACTGTTGGTCAGACTGTGACCTACTGTTAGACTAAGTGAGTAAACATGCGTACGAACAAACGAAGTCAGACGGGCTGAGATAGCGAACACCGATACACTCTTATATAACAGTTCTCAAAAATGAATACACTTTTGTTAGAAGTCGAACTTTCTGAGGAAAATCGACAGGAGATAAATTCGACATGTAGCTCGTCTCATATCATGTGATGAGTAAAGACACTGCCTCCAACATCATTTTATTTAGTTTTGTTTATTTCTCAACGAGTCACTCGGTTTATTTCGACCACTTGATAACCCCAAAGCGATTTATTAGAAAAGCAGTTACTGTACTTCAATAGCTGTTAAATACAACGGCAGTTTTGATTTGGATATATATATATATATATATATATATATATATATATATATATATATATATAGTGAATGCTTTTATTCAAACATGTACAAGGTCTGCTACACTGGCATGTCGATGTTGTCACATGACTTTTATTTCTTTTTCCTCTTCTTCTTTGCTTGACTCCATTCTTCCTGGAATTCAGCGACCGGGTTGGATCATAAAACCCTTTCTGCCTGATGAGACCTCAGCTCTTGATAGCTGTAGATCAATAACATGCCAGTGCAGCAGACCTTGTACATGTTTGAATAAAAGCATTCACAATATAGCTCTATATTTTCATTGAGCACTGTTTTATAAGCCCGGTTTGATTCCATTTGGATTTCTACCCTGTGGATTTTTACCCTACCTGGATTACTACATTTATATATATATATATATATATATATATATATATATATATATATATATATGTTATACACGCGTCGTTAAAGACCACTTCGCTATCTTTCTTGTTAATTTCTCGACGCGGCGAGCGATTCGTAGGTTTTCTGGTGTTAATTGGTGGAGTATGGCACTTTTTAATATATATATATATATATATATATATATATATATAGAGAGAGAGAGATGAAAGAAGAGGGATGAACATGTACGACTGACAGATTTATTTCAACTTCGATTGTTCTTTCCTTCTATTCTCTCTCTCTCTCATATATATATATATATATATATATATATATATATATATATATAACCCTCGATGTTATTGTCGGTAGGTGATGTGTTACTATCAGTCCATGAGGCCTTGCCCGAAATATGTACGAATTATTATCGCTTAAATATCATGGTATGTAGTGTTGTTATTGTTTTTACTGGCGATAGTTAACACTTCATTTTTGTATGTTCTGGCTTCCTAAGCAATAAATAACATGCAGTATATTAAGGCGAATAAAATTGACTGAAATTAATAACACGATCCGTAAACTCTAAATTAATTAATTAAAAAAAAATGTACGTATATTTTTTTAAAAGTCAATTGCAAAAAATAATATACCAGCTTTGCGTTGTTTCTGATTTTTTTTTTTGGCTTAGCTCTCAAACCAACAACTTTTCGTTTCTATAAATGACGAGCAGGCTTTCTTCTCCCTCACCTCAATTTCTTCTCCGTCCAACCCATTTCTTACTTTCGGTCTAGACGTGAATACACATACTTTTATAGATTACTCCTTAAAAATAATCAGTTACTTTCCTTATGTCTGTACATTAAATAGCTGGTAAAAAATGTTGCCATTGACGACATATGCGCCAGTTCAAGGTAAAATAATGAATAATCATTACTGACCTTTAAATATAATTTACCGGGGCAACGCCGATCAAGAACATATCAACTTTGTAGATGTTTGTTTCGTAGTTTTAGAATTTGAGCTGAATAAAAAAGGCATACACATAAACAACTGCCCTTAATATAATAGATTGTTAGTATGTTTCTAATGTGGGTACAACGATTACTACGAATAGTAGTATATAATTAGCATAAAATGGCGTTCGTTTTAGTTTAAGTATTCTCTTCTATTTATGCATTTGCTTCTGAGGAACATGGTATTTTTCGTTATGCGAAAAGCTTTCCTTCTTCAATTTGCAATTCAAAGTAGTCCGAACCGACTTGCACATTCAACGCTGTGAACACGCACCTCTTTCCGCAGTACATGTCGAGTGAAGAACCCGATGTGTTATGTTGACTGGGAACGGGAGACCAGGGTAAAGGTAATTGAGGTGCGTTTGGCGTTGGAAAATCTTTCGTGCTTCCGGCAGTCTCAGCTTTTGATAAATTGATTTGAAATTCTAAACACCTGTAAGAAATGTATTATTATTGGTCGAGCAGGGAACGTCTGCTGGGAAGGCGACTGTGGCTGGGGCCGGAAACGCGAGGCGGTGTCGCGTGTAGAGTTTGAAATATTTTGATCTTTGCGGATATTTCTTTAGTCATGGAAGCGAGTCATTTACTAAATGCAGGTAGAGCGTTTTTCAATCTCGAATGATCGAATGCTAGCTTCGGGTTTGTGTGACATAAGATTATTATGATAAAACCACTCGGCGATCTCTAAAATCAATACACTGTAATATTATTACGCGACAAAAGTTATTGGCGGATCCATAAAAGCATATATTTATGACATTCATACTGTTTTTACACTGATTGAGGGAAGTCTTTAGAAACAGGTAAACGCACCCGACACCAGCCGAAATTAATATACATATACTTTCTCACTAACGTGTTCTCATTTAGATTGACGTAACGTAAACGCATACGGCGGGAGTCGAAACAAACTGATGTACTCAATTTGTCCTTACACATAATAAAACTCATCTTTCACCAGAATGTTATTGGATCTCCTTAAAGTTCTCTTTCTTCACGGACTCTTTATCTCTCGGAGTGTTGATGTTCCAATACAACATACATTTATTTTATACGGATATTTTTTTTTCATTCTCTCATTGTATGATGTGTTTTTCTTAACAAATGCGACCTTTTCTCCATTGGGGGCAACGAGCACGGCTTCCTTCACACGTCTATAAGAGATTGTGTTCGTTGAGAAATAAGGAGTTTTGTAGCACTACACTTTTGACTCGTAAAGTCCAATATATTTTCAGAGGCAACTGTTAAACTTAATTTAGAGAATAGTATTGTGTCGGTCTGACAAGCATAATTTTAAAATAATATTTCCGATTGTCTATCAAGCTTAATTTTGAAATAGAATTTTACTCCATCTGTAAGGCTTAATTTAAAAAAAAACATTTGATTTTTAAATAGCATTTTACTCCATCTGGAAAGCTTAATTAACATAAAAACATCTTATTTTGAAATAGCAATTTAAATAGAATTAGATGATGCATTATCCACAATATTCGTGATCTCGAGTGCTATCTCTTCAACATTGAGTACCGTAAATGGGGTCACTTCCACTCGCCAGTGAAATATCTTGTTTGTCATTAAGTCAGTAGCTTAGTCACGCGAAACTTTAAATTAGTAGTAAAATAACTTCATCCATGTAAGAGGCTAACGTTGAACTAAATTTGTAAATAGCATTTTCGATGGTCTGTAAACGTTTAGTTGAAAATAGGATTTTCGCCAGTCGTTTTTTTTTCTCTTTCATTCACTGAAAACAATGCATAGCCGTTGAAGCGTAAGGAGTTACTGTGATAGAGTGGAGATTTAAAGAAGCATAACATGTGTTGGAATGTGGACAACATGATAGGTTCACATTGCATTCAAATGTTTTTATGTTCGTTCAGTTTAGGAAACAGGGAGGTGATTCAAAGGGCAAGTTGTCCGAGAGAAATTAGCTATTAGAGCTAATAATGTTCTATCATCTAGGGTGCTCTACAGTGAATTAATAATTTTTGCTGCTAGTCGGATGGGTTGGGGTGTTTTTGTTGAAGAAATATAAGGGCAATAGGGTGTCTGGAGGACATTCCGTGGAAGTACTTGTAAAGCAACCACATAATATTCAGTTCTACCTCGATACAACAAAGACATGAGCATGACATATTAGGTTAGAAGTAAGTTTGTTTATACGTATTAGATTAAAAGTAAGCTTGTGTTGACGTATAAGGTTAGAAGTAAGTTTGTGTTGGCATATTAGGTTAGAAAGAATGTTCGTATTAACATATTAGGTTAAAAGTAAGTTTGTGTTGACATATAAGGGTAGAAGTAAGTTTGTGTCGACATATAAGTTTAGAAGTAAGTTTGTGTTGACATATTAGGTTAGAAGTAAGTTTGTGTTGACATATTAGGTTAAAAGTAAGTTTGTGTTGACATATTAGGTTAGAAGTAAGTTTGTGTTGACATATAAGGTTAGAAGTAAGTTTGTGTCGACATATAAGGTTAGAAGTAAGTTTGTGTTGACATATTAGGTTAAAAGTAAGTTTGTGTTGACATATTAGGTTAAAAGTAAGTTTGTGTTGACATATTATGTTAGAAGTAAGTTTGTGTTGACATATAAAGTTAGAAGTAAGTTTGTGTCGACATATAAGGTTAGAACAAAGTTTGTGTTGACATATTAGGTTAGAAGTAAGTTTGTGTTGACATATAAGGTTAGAAGTAAGTTTGTGTTGACATATTAGGTTAGATGTAAGTTTATGTTGACATATTAGGTTAGAAGTAAGTTTGTTTATACGTATTAGATTAAAAGTAAGCTTGTGTTGACGTATAAGGTTAGAAGTAAGTTTGTGTTGGCATATTAGGTTAGAAAGAATGTTCGTATTAACATATTAGGTTAAAAGTAAGTTTGTGTTGACATATAAGGGTAGAAGTAAGTTTGTGTCGACATATAAGTTTAGAAGTAAGTTTGTGTTGACATATTAGGTTAGAAGTAAGTTTGTGTTGACATATTAGGTTAAAAGTAAGTTTGTGTTGACATATTAGGTTAGAAGTAAGTTTGTGTTGACATATAAGGTTAGAAGTAAGTTTGTGTCGACATATAAGGTTAGAAGTAAGTTTGTGTTGACATATTAGGTTAAAAGTAAGTTTGTGTTGACATATTAGGTTAAAAGTAAGTTTGTGTTGACATATTATGTTAGAAGTAAGTTTGTGTTGACATATAAAGTTAGAAGTAAGTTTGTGTCGACATATAAGGTTAGAACAAAGTTTGTGTTGACATATTAGGTTAGAAGTAAGTTTGTGTTGACATATAAGGTTAGAAGTAAGTTTGTGTTGACATATTAGGTTAGATGTAAGTTTATGTTGACATATTAGGTTAGAAGTAAGTTTGTGTTGACATATTTGGTTAGAAGTAAGTTTGTGTTGACATATTATGTTAGAAGTAAGTTTGTGTTGACGTATTAGGTTAGAAGTAAGTTTGTCTTGACGTATTAGGTTAGAAGTAAGTTTGTGTTGACATATTAGGTTAGGAGTAAGTGTGTGTTGACGTATTTGGTTAGAAGTAAGTTTGTGTTGACATATTAGGTTAGGAGTAAGTGTGTGTTGACGTATTTGGTTAGAAGTAAGTTTGTGTTGACATATTAGGTTAGGAGTAAGTGTGTGTTGACGTATTTGGTTAGAAGTAAGTTTGTGTTGACATTAGGTTAGAAGTAAGTTTGTGTTGACATATTAGGTTAGAAGTAAGTTTGTGTTGACGTATAAGGTTAGAAGTAAGTTGGTGTTGACATATTAGGTTAGGAGTAAGTGTGTGTTGACATATTAGGTTAGAAGTAAGTGTGTGTTGACGTATTAGGTTAGAAGTAAGTTTGTGTTGACATATTAGGTTAGGAATAAGTGTGTGTTGACGTATTTGGTAAGAAGTAAGTTTGTGTTGACATATTAGGTTAAAAGTAAGTTTATATTGATATATTAGGTTAGAAGTAAATTTGTATTTACCTATTAGGTTAGAAGTAAGGTTGTGTTGACATATTAGGTTAGAAGTAAGTTTGTTGTTACCTATTTGGTTAAAAGTAAGTTTATGTAGACATATTAGGTTAGAAGTAAGTTTGTGCACCTTATTCAAAAGAAGGGGCTGGTAGAAGGTGCACCCACCCATATGTCAAACAATACTTTATACATTAGCGAATTATGGCTTTATATGGATATATAAAGATGATAACATGCGAAGCTTTCTAGCATGGTTGAAATAGCCTACCTTCTTTACAGCTGAATTGGTAATTAATTTTATCTAGTTATTCCAACTTCTTTTGACTTAGAAAATTCGGTCGATGAGTGAGACGTTATGTCTCTCAGGAAGGGTGTAATCGACCACGACACTCAGGTGTTTGACAATATTCTTATATTTGTTGAGGCAAAGTTGTTTGTCTTATGTTGATATCGTACTGCTGTCAATAAACACGCAGTTTAAATAAACTTATCTTCAGATCTTAGAAATCAGGGTTGCATTATCTCAACAGCACTAAACGCTCACACCAACCGTTCGTTTTCTCCAAGAGTTTAGTGAAGAATAATTCTGCTGCAAGTTAACAATACTCTATGCACCCTTTCGGTTGAGGTCTGATTGGTACTGCCCCTCCTAGGTATGTTGATCATCATGAGCATTTCCTGGTGAACTAAATAAAGATTCTTAAAATGCCTGTTTACTTGTTGCCGTGGGAAGGGCTTAAGTTTATTTGCCCGCTTCTGTTTTTTGCATTCATTAACATTTATTTATTCACTAGGAGTTTTCACAGAAGTGATTCGCAGTTATTTCTCCAGTGACAATAACCAGTGATGTTAACCTGGAGTCCGAGTGACAAAAGTCTCCACAGATTTCTAGCAGTTCCTTCTTCTTTAGATAACCTTTGTAAATTAAATTTTGTTAACGCAACAGCCGTTTACCATCGATTTCTCGCTAGCAACGACAATGTGTTGTTATTTGGAATTTCTATGACAATAAGCCCTACGAAGTACCAGTCATCTCGCACTCGTCTAGAGTAGGTTAGTTGGTGTACTCTCTCCTCCCTGTAGGAAGGTGAGCGCAGTGTCGAGAATGTGAAGTAAACAAGATGTCCATGCAAAAAAACGTTAGCGAGCCGAAATAGCAGACATTGAACTGACGGAAATAGCTTTCCAATTGATAGTGTTTGTCCAACGGCATGATTCCGTTAATTGCATTCGCCGGGGCTTCATACAGTTTAGATATGTTGATCATTAATCAATCTCAGCGTTGGACTGAGTAATGTGTTACTTACGCCCGACCGCGTAATTTTGTATAATTCTTGTTGCAGACAGCATAACACTCAGTGTGATTGTATTTAAATTAAGGACGATTACAAATAGCTTTTAAACTGACACTTTGAATCCCATACCGAATTTCCGTTAACTTTATCGATTATAAACAACAAAAAAAACCAGCGAATATTCACTCGTGGTTACATTATCAATCAACGCAAGAGATCGAACCAACTTGTTATGATACCTCTTTTTTTTCTGAAAATAATGTTTTAACGTCTGAACTAGTATTTCTTATAGGTTTGCCTCCAAACATGTAAGAAATCGATTTATCCGACATTAAATAATAAAGAACATACGA
>OY744536.1:86098502-86123502 GCA_963556195.1 Sepiola atlantica | reverse complement strand
ATGAATACCGTATAAAACGAATAATGTGTCAATCGAATACCGTATGAAAATGCCGTCTCAAAAGAATAATGCATATACCAATACCATATAAAACTAATGCCGCAAAACAAATACCGTACAAAACGAATACCGTATATACAAATACCGTGTATACAAATATCATATAAAACTAATGCCGCATAAACAAATACCGTACAAAACGAACACCGTATATGCAAATACTGTGTATACAAATATCATATGAAACTAATTCCGTATAAACAAATACCGTACCAAACGAATACCGTATATACAAATACCGTGTATACAAATATCATATAAAACTAATGCCGCATAAACAAATAAATATAACACGAATACCGTATAAAAAAATACCGTACCAAAGAAATACCGTATTAAAAAGTACCATATCAAACGCATAGCTTATAAATAAATACAGTATAAAGAAACACACTATCAAACGAATAACATATAAACAAGTACCCTATCAAACAAATACTGTATAAAAATACCGTATTAACCGAATACTTTATTAACTGAATACTCTATGAACAAATACCGCATCAAAACAAAAACAACAAATATTTGTAATATAAATACATATGTCTTGATATTAAGAGCTCGGAGAAAGTTGATTTACCATTGCATACTTAAATTAGTTTTGAATTGCTGCTAAAAATAACCATCAACAACACTAAAAGTGAGTCACTGCATCAATGGAATATGGGATAAATGGGTAATTATCTCACCATATTTGTTAAATAGTTCATTGTAATTGAATTAACTGATCGACGGAAATTGAATATGCGTAGGTATAGTATAAATAAAGATTTGGTATTTGTCTATCTTAAGCTAAAACAATACTGGGCCTTTGGCTAAGATCAAAGTGTAGTATCTGTTCCGATGGATACTGCACTTCATAGATCGGTATTGTCTTGCCCTTCGGGGCTTGATTTACGCCAGTCTATGGGTCTGTCCTGTGCAGTTCTAGGAGGTCCACCCTCCCAGGCTTCGCCTCCCCTCTTTGGGGAGGAGTAAGTTTATTGCTTACTGTCTGAGGCGCCCCTACCGGGGAATGCCGACGGGGCTGTCCAGGCAATTTTTAATGGCCAAAGCGCTCACCTTCTCGGGCGCTGGCTTTTCAAATCCCACTTTCCGACCTTGTGTCACATACTCCCATTGTGGGTGGGTGTTAAATAACGCCTTTTGGCTAAGATCAAAGTGTAGTATCTGTTCCGATGGATACTGCACCCTATAGACTGGTATTGTCTTGGTCGTCGGGGCTTGATTTACGCCGGTCTATGGGATTGTCCTGTGCAGTTCTAGGAGGTCCACCCTCCCAGGCTTCGCCTCCCCTCTTTGGGGAGGAGTAAGTTAATTGCTTACTGTCTGAGGCGCCCCTACCGGGGAATGCCGACGGGGCTGCCCAGGCAATTTTTAATGGCCATAGCGCTCACCTTCTCGGGCACTGGCTTTTCAAATCCCACTTTCCGACCTTGTGTCACATACTCCCATTGTGGGTGGGTGTTAAATAACGCCTTTTGGCTAAGATCAAAGTGTAGTATCTGTTCCGATGGATACTGCACTTCATAGATCGGTATTGTCTTGCCCTTCGGGGCTTGATTTACGCCGGTCTATGGGTCTGTCCTGTGCAGTTCTAGGAGGTCCACCCTCCCAGGCTTCGCCTCCCCTCTTTGGGGAGGAGTAAGTTTATTGCTTACTGTCTGAGGCGCCCCTACCGGGGAATGCCGACGGGGCTGCCCAGGCAATTTTTAATGGCCAGAGCGCTCACCTTCTCGGGCGCTGGCTTTTCAAATCCCACTTTCCGACCTTGTGTCACATACTCCCATTGTGGGTGGGTGTTAAATAACGCCTTTTGGCTAAGATCAAAGTGTAGTATCTGTTCCGATGGATACTGCACTTCATAGATCGGTATTGTCTTGGGCTTCGAGGCTTGATTTCCGTCGGTCTATGGGGCTGATCTGTCCTGTGCAGTTCTAGGAGGTCCACCCTCTCAGGCTTTACCTCCCCTCTTTGGGGAGGAGTAAGTTAATTGCTTACTGTCTGAGGCGCCCCTACCGGGGAATGCCGACGGGGCTGCCCAGGCAATTTTTAATGGCCATAGCGCTCACCTTCTCGAGCGCTGGCTTTTCAAATCCCACTTTCCGACCTTGTGTCACATACTCCCATTGTGGGTGGGTGTTAAATAACGCCTTTTGGCTAAGATCAAAGTGTAGTATCTGTTCCGATGGATACTGCACTTCATAGATCGGTATTGTCTTGCCCTTCGGGGCTTGATTTCCGCCGGTCTATGGGTCTGTCCTGTGCAGTTCTAGGAGGTCCACCCTCCCAGGCTTCGCCTCCCCTCTTTGGGGAGGAGTAAGTTAATTGCTTACTGTCTGAGGCGCCCCTACCGGGGAATGCCGACGGGGCTGCCCAGGCAATTTTTAATGGCCATAGCGCTCACCTTCTCGAGCGCTGGCTTTTCAAATCCCACTTTCCGACCTTGTGTCACATACTCCCATTGTGGGTGGGTGTTAAATAACGCCTTTTGGCTAAGATCAAAGTGTAGTATCTGTTCCGATGGATACTGCACTTCATAGATCGGTATTGTCTTGCCCTTCGGGGCTTGATTTACGCCGGTCTATGGGTCTGTCCTGTGCAGTTCTAGGAGGTCCACCCTCCCAGGCTTCGCCTCCCCTCTTTGGGGAGGAGTAAGTTTATTGCTTACTGTCTGAGGCGCCCCTACCGGGGAATGCCGACGGGGCTGCCCAGGCAATTTTTAATGGCCAGAGCGCTCACATTCTCGGGCGCTGGCTTTTCAAATCCCACTTTCCGACCTTGTGTCACATACTCCCATTGTGGGTGGGTGTTAAATAACGCCTTTTGGCTAAGATCAAAGTGTAGTATCTGTTCCGATGGATACTGCACTTCATAGATCGGTATTGTCTTGGGCTTCGAGGCTTGATTTCCGTCGGTCTATGGGGCTGATCTGTCCTGTGCAGTTCTAGGAGGTCCACCCTCTCAGGCTTTACCTCCCCTCTTTGGGGAGGAGTAAGTTAATTGCTTACTGTCTGAGGCGCCCCTACCGGGGAATGCCGACGGGGCTGCCCAGGCAATTTTTAATGGCCAGAGTGCTCACCTTCTCGAGCACTGGCTTTTCAAATCCCACTTTCCGACCTTGTGTCACATATTCCTATTGTGGGTAGGGGTTAAATAACGCCTTTTGGCTAAGATCAAAGTTTAGTATATGTTCCGATTGATGCTGCACTCCATATTGGTATAGTCTGGTTCTTCGGATCTGGATTTACACCGGTCAATGGGTCTGTCCTGTGCAGTTCTGGGAAGTGGCGCTCCCAGGCTTTACTTCCCTTCTTTGGGGAGGATTGAGTTTAGTGCTTAATGTCTGAGGCACTCTGCCCAGGCAATTTTTTTAAAAAGCCCCTAGCACTCCACCTCTGGAGTGCATTCCCACTTTCCGACCTTGTGTCACATTCTACTGTGTGGGACGTAGATAAATAGGAGCTAAAACAATACTATCATTCGCTTTCCATTTTCCAATGCTCAATTCAGGTGAGTATGGTATGGTGTAATGATACCCTCCTTCCAGGGATTACGTTCTCTACATTTTTTCAAGGAGTAGTATACTATCTGTGATATGTTATTTTATTTACCTCCTTCCCAGGAGCTTAGACACAAGGTCAGATGTCAGTTAAATGAACATGTTTCTGTGGAACGAACTGGATTCGAACTTGGAACACCCATGCAATCAGTTTGTATCGTTAACCATTTAGCAACCGTCAGAAGTCTCCCAGTGATAACGTTCTTCTTTTTTCATGTAACGCCTGCACTATAGTATTAGGATCTTGTAATGCTCACTAAAATGTATTACAGCGTTACAGACTAAAGTACAAACACCCATTCTTAATCCATTATTAGATCAGCACTGGAAGCCTTAGACTGATCAGAAAGAACCCTAGCAACTATCTTTGGAGTGATAATTCTATAATCAAGAGACTGATCAGTTTTCGAAAGAAAACCAAGGAGTAACACCACCAGAATCATCAAGAGAAGAATTGTCAGCAAAAAAAAAGAGCAAAGAGATTAATCTTATGCTTAGAAGATGAAATAACTTAAAGACAATTGAAAGAGGAGGAATAGCACTATTGTAGATTCTCTAAATATCACGAGAGCCAACCGTTTGGCATGAGATAAAGTCACGAATACTTTCAGAATAGCCAAACTTAACCTCACTTATCTTTACTATTAATCGAATACTTATTGTAACAAGCACGGCCCGTGGAAATTCCACGGAGTTTTCTAATGTAGTGTCTGTTCTCATCCTAGCAGCTTTTATCCTCCTTTCTTGAGAGTGTTGTAGTATCAAGATTGTAGACAAGATACCTTCCTTACTAGGATCCCCAGATTCAGTTTTATTGGTAAGGTCAGGTATTGTAGTATCTGTTCGGTTGTCATGATAACATTATTTCAAGCATATTGGTTGCAGTGTTTTATAGGCTCGTTAGTCATATTTACCAGCAAACATATTCGACCGGAAGGAAGATTATCTTTAATAGTATATATATATAAAGTATGTTTACGTATTTTATGTAGAAGAAAAAAAAATGAATTTTAATATCTAAATTATTTTCAGTTGAACCTTTAAAAAAATAAAATGGAAAAGATCTAGCGAAAAATGTACCAAACCTTTCAAATCTGATATTAATGATTCCAGGTGATACACAATATTTTCCATATTATACACACGCACATCTATTTGGAGGCAGGTGCTTTTTTTTCGTAGCATACACTGGAATTCGTCTGATATTAAGCTCTTTCAAAATATCAATACTTCCAGAGATGCGTGACATAACTGTGGCACCGTTTCAGACAATGGCTACTCAGTCCCGCAGACCGGTTTATCCGATTACAATGACATTGAATCTTGAAAACGTAAGGCAATCAGATTGAAGATTAGGCCGAGCGGTTATCTCGAATAGATTCGTGCGAGATAATTTCGAATCAGGAGACATTTTGGCTCGGTGTATACTTCACGTTGGCCACCTTTTCAGAACATTTCGTCAAAAGTGTCTGATGTAGATAAATAATTCTTCATTTTAATAAAGCATGTGTGTAACTTTATCATTTTAAAGTGCACCCACGTAATGTCATAAGAGACGCTGTCTGTTCGTCGGTTAAGCTCTCGGTGGGTAAAGAACTAAAGCTTTGGTTTGAAATTATAAAAGTAACACACCACTTTTAAACCATTGCATGATTGTGCTTATGAAAAGTAACACACCACTTTTTCACCATTACATGATTGTGCTTATAACAAATAACAAACCCTATTTTCGCCATTGCATGATTGTGCTTATAATAAATAACAAACCCTATTTTAACCATTGCATGATTGTGCTTATAACCAATAACAAACCCTATTTTCACCATTGCATGGTTGTGCTTATGAAAACTAACACACCACTTTTTCACCATTACATGATTATGCTTATATAAGTAACAAACCCTATTTTCACATTGCATAATTTTGCTTATAATAAATAACACACCACTTTTTTTACCATTACATGATTGTGCTTATAGAAAGTAACCAACTACTTTTTTCCCATTGCATGGTTGTGCTTATAAAAAGTAAAAATAAGACACGAACTAGCAGTGCAAAGTTTTTTGGTATCGGTCAATTTTCCCGCAAAACATCAGGACGCGTATCTCGCTAATATATAGTGGTCTACAAATATACTGTGTCGCTGTCTTATAACTCTTCCGTTTTGCTACACTAGTCACCGCTTCAAGGCCGGATCGGATCATACATATCACAATGATTAATTATGTAATGCGTGATTACAGATGTAGAGGTACAGAAAATGAGAACGTGATGTCATAAGAAAAAAAGCAAAGAATACTAGTCGAAATAAACTGAATTTATCTTAGTAAAATGGTCCAGCTATAAAAAAACATTAAATTGAATTAACGCCTGACTCTCTCTCCGCAAAAGATAAAATAGGTTTATATAATCGGAGGTAGTCGTGGATATTGGTCGGAGAAAAGCTGGAAAGAATGTTAGAAGTCGCAGTAAGAATGTGTAATCTCTTAATAATCGACAGACAGTCTGAATGTTCTAAGACTTCACAATAAATGTCGGAATCGGATATTTAGCAGTCTCTCTTTCGTATGTGATGTGGTTAACCCACGCTGATTTAATTAACAATATATGCTGTAATGAAACTACGTTGGCCTAAAATACATTAAATGTTGACGCGACTTAATTTGGTTAAATTTAAAATGTTTCAGAGACCTATAAGATCAGATAACTGTGAATGCACTTTGTCTAACCTGATGGCTAGATGCGATCTTGTCGACAGATTTTTTTGGCATTCACACAGGGTGGGAATGTTGACATAGTCTAATAGCGTACTTTCCTACCAAAATATTGATTTGGGTATGATTCCGGTTAGGAGACATAGCCTTTATATACTGTCCTGGTCACGCTAATTGGATCATAAATAAATGATAGCCCGTTTGAACTTAAACATAAGTCTAAAATAGCCTGTCCCTGGAAGTTGAATACCACCTTGCTGGAGATAAGCGACTTTCGAAAAAAGCTAGAAACCGTTAAACTCCTTATCGAGGGGTTTGGCAGCTATTTAACTGATGGTATGTGGAAGCAAGTCGAACAAAATCATTCGCCAGGAGTAACAACTTCTTGATCATGTTGCATATGTTTATATCGCTTCTGACGTATCCCTTGCACCATTGGTTAATCAGAGCTTACCTTTGATCAGTGGACCAAGAGGGGCAGATTTTACGGAAAAATTGTAAACACGAGGATTTGCTTTCGAAAAAAATGATTAACATTTTATAATACCTATTGCAATAAATACATATACATAATCTTCTATTTAATGCAAAGTATTGAGTTTTTTTTGTTTAAGTTAAACTCGATCTTTCTGTAAATCAGTTTGAACTATATAAATTTAATTCATATAATCTTATATATATCTATATATATATATATATATATATTATTTAGTGAGAAAAAACAAGAGAAAGCAAATGCAAACTCCCTCAGATTGACCCTGCCGTTGGGGCATTTTTTTACGTCTTCAGAAATGATAATCATTGATATAAAAAACAAATTATAGACGTAATTCTATGATTTCATATAAATATGTTAGTCATATTTCTACATAAATAAGAGTGAGATTGTACACTATTAAAGTGTAATATATATAGTTAACAAATAAAAAAAATATCCTAGTGAAACATGAAAAGCATGTTATATTATAAGTGTTATTATGATTTACATTTTCATATTTCAATTGTGGAATAGGAATACTGTTATAGTACTGATGTCATATTTGGGCTGATTAATATCCGTACAATTTTAGGGTTCTTGATAATGGGCATAAACGTATCCGTAATTTGATTGACCCTACACTTTCTTCTTCTTTGTACCCTCTCTCTCACAATCTTCATGTTGCTAGTCTCAGTCTTTTCTATAATCACTTCGTTTGTCTAGTGGTATTAATAAATCAGCTGTTTTGAGACCTCATTGTACTACAGCTTCATATTCGAGAAGCTTCTGTACAAGAGCCGCAGGCTTGTAAAACCCCTGATGACTGTGTGTCTCCTTCGTATAAACTAAGCCTTTTCATGATGCATCTGTTGTCCTTGCGATAATCATATTTGTTATTGTAAGCTCGTTAGCTCAGGCGACTTTATGCCTTGTGTAGAGCAATTTCAATACAAAAACAAGCGTATGTGTTTACAAGCGTGTGAAGATACTACGTACATTAAATTTAAAATAAAACAATTAAACACTAACGCTGCAAAATAGTGTCATTCTTTCTCAGAATGTTCAAAATCATATCAAAACCTTAGAGCGTGGTTGAGTCAACGTAGAGATAGGAACACATTAGAACTTAGATTATACTAAGTGAAATATAAGTGCGTGGTTATATTAATAGCAAATGAAAACGAATTGAAGGTTTCAAAACAGATTTGTTTCAAACCTAATAAATAATACTTGCTCATGTATTTTGTGGCATTAGGTACGAAGGAACATCTTTAGAAAACAAAGCTTCATAAAATTCGATTAAATACCATAATTAAATGTATGTATATATATATATATATATATATATATATATATATATTTGGAGAGTTTACTAAAATATTTTTCTTGTTTATTTCTTTTATTATTTATTCATTTTGTAATTGAATAGTTCACTACACGTAGCTTTATAAAATAAATAAATAATAAAATAAAATATTGTTTATGTTGGAAGAAATAGACAACCATATCTTGGTAAACTCTCCAAAAAATAGGTATAAATGCTCCGTACCCTATACTCAGGTCTCATCGAGCTTGTTTTTTATTCGCCTTGTTCCGGACTTTACTGAATATTCTCAATGAAACATAGACATCTCTCTCTCACTCACACACACACACACACACACACACACACATATATATATATATATATATATATATATATATATATATATATATATGAGAAACAGTTGTAGACACCTTAGCATTTTACAAAAGTTGCACAATAAAAACAACCCTTAGAATTGCACTCAACTGATCTAAATCTCCTATGCCGTAGATTTATGTGTGTGTATGTATTCTAATAATGTATTAATACTGCGAAGTATATTTGTTTATTGCAAACAGCATGTTAGAACATTTATAATTTTTTTAAAAATTCTTGACAGAATCCTATATAGACTATTAAGCTAAAAAGCAATTTATTTCCATCGTTAACAATTTGTACAATTTAATTCAGTATAAACGACTAGGTTATTTACACAGTCACTCAGAAAGGTAGATTTGGGCTAGGAAAAATCAGCATCCAATAATGGTTCACGGCATCAATCAAAGATCGCCGCGCACTGACCATTTAGGAAATAAGGAGCAAGGAGGGAATCAAAAGGCTCGTAAAAGGTGGCCAACAGTCACAGCATGGACAATGGACGGACTGGGAAGAAGCTATCCACAATTCACGTACATGGAGTGCCATTTGGAGTATGGTGCCGCTTAGGTTGAGCGTCATAATACGCTCAACTTACGATTGGGTTACGTCATGACCAACCTCGTCAAATTAAAGAAGGGAGACTATTCAACATGTCCTTCTTTTATAACCTCGTAATTTAGGTAATAATAAATAATAACTTGTAAATAAATGGATGAACAATCAAGAGAAACGTTTAACAGATTTATTTAAACTGAACACAGAATAAATTAATGAGTTAATTTGCCGGTGGGCGCGATTGTTATATTCACGGTCTGATGCCGTTATCTTTGTTAATCTCTCTCTCTGAGCAGCTTCCAATTTCAAGGGCGATGACTCTTAACTCCCGGAATGGTTCAAGGGAGATAATCTCGTTTTTCGTTAGTTGTCCTAACACCTTTATGTAAGGAAAATCCCCAAACAATGGACCATGGTCTTAGTTCACAGAGTTGTCCTTGCTAATGCCTGATATACGTGGCGACACAACCGGGTACTAGAGGAACTGACCACAATAATTAGCAATCCTATAAACCCGAAGCAGCTAACCTCAGCTTAAAGTTTTTTACAGAAATAGGGAAGATGTGGTTCGGGTCTAAGCGTGCAGCAAGCTAATTATTAGTATCCGGCCAAAATCTCCCTGGTTGACGCAATAATTACCCCAAGGTTATTATGGAAAAGAGGCAACGGTCAGACATTGTTCTATCGTTAAGAGCAAGCAAAATACTCATCTTGGTCGAATCGGCAGTACCTTATAGAGGCCGGATAGAAAAACAACACCAACATAAGATAGAGAAATATGAAGACCTAAACGTGAATACCTTCGAGGCGTTGAAATTGGAGCACGATGGTTCCTTTCAGGTTTTCTGTATCAGCTCCTAAGTCAGCTTGGAATTAAAGGCCGAAAAACGTTGCAGCCAGCCAACGCCTCATCAGGATAACCGAACAATATGCAATGTAACCCAGGGCGAAAAGGAATATCATATGTGGATAGAAAGTGTCAACCGTATAATAATCTGTGTGAGAGAAAAACTGTCGGTCACTTTCTAAGGATGCAGCCATTGCTTCGGGTATGTGTGCGTCCGTTTTGCCCACATGACGAGAGTATATATTAATATATAAGGCACAGTTTTAGACACCATAGCATTTAACGACAGTTGCAGAACACTAACGATCCTCAGTTTTGTACTCAACTTATCTACATCTCCATGGCCCTAATATAAGACATGTGTATTAGTCATGCGTAAAGGATTTGAGTAACTATATTTCTGTAGGTACATACTAGAATTGTAACTATCTGATGAGAGGTTAAAGTAATTCTCCTGACAAGACTTTGGCTGCATTTATTTGCCTATTGACTAAGATTTAGATAAGGATATTAGGAGAATTAAACTTATATCTATAATCCTTATTTTAATTTTGAGAATAATCCATTATTTGATTTGTATTCTTACAAATCTAAAAAATGTGTGACTTGAGATGTAAAGTCTTAAACAGACATGTACAATTATGGAATCTTCTCTCAATGGTGTAGCATGTGTATGAATCAAATTTAAAGCAAATTCAAAATGTTTGAATTCAAGTAGAAGTTACTTTATATATATATATATATATATATATATATATATATATATATATATATATATATATATATATATATATATATATGTATATATATATATATATATATATATATATATATATGTATGTGGGGGTGTGTTTCTGTGTGTTTCATATTAAAGTGTGTGATACCTACAAACGACATCGTTTCGAGTTCTCGTACCATCATCAGAGTGGCAGTGGTAGTTGCAAACGGTCGAATGAGTTCGAAGATATTATATACATATGTATATAGTATATATATATATATATATATACATATAATATATTGCATATGTATATAGTATATACATACATATGATATAGTATATATATATAAGATATTACATAATATGTATATATATATCAGATATTATATATATATATATAGTATGTATATATAGTATATATATGCATATATATACCATATATGTGTATTATGTACATATAAATATATATATACATATATAGATATATCACATATGTATATAATGTACATATAAATATATATATATATCTCATATATGTGTATTATGTGCATATAAATATATATCATATATGTATATTATGTACATATATATATATATATATGTATATATATATATATATATATATGTATACAACGTTTAAGAGTAATGTATATATTATTTAATACATATGAATTAACATACTATTTAATTTTATATATCTGTATAAATAAGGACCTTGTTTTTATTTTCTATGCGTGTTTCTTTGTGTATATGTATATGGACATACACCTATGTATGTATTTCTTTAGAAGTGGGTAATGGTGGGTATACATTTTTTCGGCCGAAGTGATCACGGGTTATATCTTTCCACACGTGACTGATGACGTCATATCAAAAAGTGTAATACTTGATCCCCGACTTTTTTCTCTGCCTTTGCTATTTGTGTGTTCAGTTTTACTTGATTTGTTTGTTAGCAGAATTCCACACGGACATTTTGTTCGTGTTATTGCCGTTCCCGCGGCACACTGTCTTTAGTCTTCAGGACATTTTTTGTTTTTTAGTTTTAGATTTCTTTTCAAGGATTTGATGTGTTCTTCAGAAGCGAATTCTGCCAGGCACTTAATTCAACTGGGATATAAAAGCCACTTCAATAGAATGATTCATTGAAACAATCTGTTTTCAGACCAAGAAATGCAATTTGTTTAATTGTTTCTTTTGTTTATTATGTTTGTTGATTTTTTTAAAAAATGTTGTATTGGATTATGTGCTGTTCGTTTGATTTTTTAAATATTTTTAAATAGCATTTACAGAATAGACTAACACATAATCGACAAAGGACCGGAAAAAAATGTTAAATCTTTAGAAATCGGAAGAATTAGAATAAATACTTAAAAAACAAACGGCAAAATAAAGCTCGCATAACTATAGTCTTTATTGAATCAGAGGTTTTTTGTTTGCTTTGCAGATATCTTCGCAGAATATGTTATCGGCTATGTCGAGTTCAAATGCAAGCTTATCTCAACCCTGCCTACAAATTCAATCGCAAAGTATGTGTAACATAAAGAGGTGTCACCTCACCCTTATTTTAAATGCCTATAAAATGTCATCAAATGCGGCGATTAAAGGTTCACCTTCATTAGTCGATTAGACGATACATCCAGCTGACTTGTAGCAGTTATCAGGATTTGCTATGAACACTTTCAAAGGTTAAACACAGCTCAACTCCTGCTTGCTTATTCATTGTAGGTCGGAATCGTAAAGAGTGTGCGGGTCTTATTTAGTAGGACATATTTTCGGAGGTGAAATATATCAGTATCGAACAGGAGTTTGTAGGGATAGAAACGATCACGAAGATCAACGTCATCAGTAAATCCACAAAATATGGTATTGATTCTATAACATCAAAACTATTTTGATTCCGTTGCGACACTTAAAAAACATGCTAAATGTATTCTGTGGCACAACACATACAATTCTTCGTAAAATTCTGAAATCAAAACAAATTTTAATTAAATTACAAGATATACAATGAATACTTTCTGGATCGTATGAATGCCTGTGCAACTTTTCTTGAGCAATACATTGTTTCAAAATTGAATTACGTCATACGATTATACGTATAGCTTAAATGGGAATAGTGTGTATTTGAACGGTCGATAATAAATAAGATAACACCATGGTATATTTACAAGAGTCTACATTTACAAAAGAACGAGTGTGTTATAATGTCCTCGCTATTTATTTACGTTGCATAGATTCCCGGAAGAGGTTTGATCACCGCTACACCATAACATAAACCAATACATTTGTTATGTCTGAGCAGAAGAACACTCATAAATATTACTCGTAAAGGAACCTCAACACAGTCATTCATTGTACGGATGGGGATATCTGCGAATCGACTTTATGGACCATACTTTTTCTATTGTTAAACTGTAAATGTCGATGACTTATTTTTAAATATATGAATATTTTATCTGCATATTAGTGCAATTAAATAAGTGTTACCGCATATCAACCATCTATGGGTTATTTAATGCCGAATAAAGTTGTAAAATAGTATCCTATAGAAAGTATAACTATCCTATATTCTAATAAATTATTTCTCTTTGAAAGAAATGTTATAGTGAAAGTGGAAACATTACTCTTCTCAGAGTAATGTTTTGTAAACCTATACTCTTAGAAAAAATAATAATTAAAAATCATTATTTTGTCTTGTAGAATTTCTTAAAAAAGTATGCCTATTAAAAAAACACGAAGTATTGATAAATTAAAGTAATAAACTGAAGATGAGAGTTTAAAAATTTATTCCGAAAATGCTAGATGATGTGAACTATTTGAAGAATTGTGTAGCAAGTAGGGAGCATTTATTGAATATATATTCTCATTTTGTAGAAGTCTATCGTAGCTTCAGTTTTTATGGGATTACAATTTAAAATAACATGAGGTGTGTTTTGAAGAAGCTGTATAAGTATCATTCGTATTGATTGGTCTATCTTTATTTACGTCATTTATTTATTTACTTACTCTTCTTACTCTCTTTTTCCGATTCTGTCGATCTTATTACCACTCAATCTTTCCCCACCCTACATCCCACCCTACGTACATTATCCCTTCTATTTCCACCGCGCTTTCAAAAAGACAACGGACTCGTATAAGTTGGGTTTTTTTTTCAAAAAAACAACGGTTCTCCTTGCTAACCCGACGAAACGTCATGCGTGGACCATCTCACGCGTCATGACAAAAAACGAACGCCGCAATGTTCAAAATTACAGTTTTCTCAACGATCCTCAGTTTTCTTCATTTCAGATCATATTTTGACGAAGACCAGAGGACTGGTCGAAATATCAAAATAAAAACAATTAAAAAAAACAACAACATCGTTTTTAATGCTTCATACACAACCAATCATCTATAAAATACTATATATATATATATATATATATATATATATATATATATAGAGAGAGAGAGAGAGAGAGAGAGACAGTGTTGTTTGCTTTAAACATTGCTAGTAAATAAGTATGAAGGCATGAGCAATGCAATGTCGAACACCGGAAAAATGCAAGATGGAAGGAACAAAACTAAATGTCCAGAAACGGTATATGTTTATAAATCTCAAATAAATGTATTAACATTGTAAATACACTTTTATTATAAAGACAATACATTGGGAGACTTACTACTTAATATTAAAGGTCCGGAATAGTAAAAACTGTGATTATTTTTAAAGTAATAATCTCTCTCTTTAAAAAAGAAACGGAAGTTGTACAGATCTGTCGGTTGTACAAAAAAAAACACAAGATGAACGCCGCTATTCAAGACACGAGGTTCGCTAAGGGAAAGAGAACGCTCGCAGACACATTTGACAGGGAGAAGAAAAAAAGCACTTAAAATGTAAGAAATATGTGATGCATTAAAATTGACCCAAGACACTTAAACGTTAATCAATACTTTGATCTGAATTCTTGTTTATTGAAAAAAAGAGATCAGAAATTAAACTGATTACCTGATTGTCTCCCTTAGTTCCCCTTGCCTTTCCCTATTATCTGTTGTTTCGACTCTTTACACTTTACCTAAAGACTCAATAATAGAAAATCTAAATATTAATCTTAACCAAAAACTGAAAATATAATAACATTTCAAAGTAAAAATAAATTAATTATTCTAACTTAATTTTGTTTCAATATATTTTTATTACATTTAAATTTAATAATTCCCAATCTTGTACAATAGCATTATTATTGATATACAATAATACTGACCTTACTGTAACCAGCATAACTGGGACTTCATAAATTTGGGAATAATAAAAGACTTAATGATACAAAGATATCTATTTAGCCTGCTATATATGCACATATACATGTATATATACAGGATGGCGCAAAAGTCACGCATCAGTTAGAATCAGTAACAACTTTAACATTTAATCAAATTTGCTCCTTATTTTTCAGAATATTACAGATATAAACATTGATAATTTATCATGGAAAAATATAGCACTGAACAACGAACCACAATTATTGAACTTTACTTCGGAAACCATCGTTCAATAACCTTAACCCAAAGAGCCTATCGTCAGCATTATAATGTCAGACAATCTCCCAGTCAGACCACCATTGATCGTCTTGTGGCCCGATTTCGGCAGAAGGGTTCAGTCAGTGATCTTCCACGATCTGGCAGACCACGTTCAGTACGGACAGCGGAAACTGTAGCACTCGTTGAGGATAGCATTGCTGAAAATCCAGACACCTTAACTTGAAGACGAGCCACTCGGATTGGGATGTCCAGAAGGTCACTTCGAAGAATTTTGCGTGAATTGCATGTTTCCATACAAAATTCAATTGGTACAGGCATTACAACCCACAGATTTGCAATCACGCGTAGCTTATGCTGTTCACATTCAGCAATTAGCCAGAGAACAAAATGAGTTCATCCATAAGCTGATAATGAGCGACGAAGCCCATTTTCATCTGAACGGGTTCGTAAATAAGCAAAACTGCAGAATATGGGCCATTGAACATCCAAGAACCGTTCATCAGCGTGAATTACATCCACTAAAATGTACCGTATGGTGTGGTGTTACCTCGGAAACAGTGATCGGTCCATATTTCCTTGACGACGAAGAAGGTGTCGCGTTGATGATAACTGCACAGCGATATCAACAAATGATTCAACATGTTTATAGGGCAGCTGTTCAAGACAACCCAGAAATGGGGTTCCAACAAGTAGGAGCTACTGCCAACACTGCCCGACAAAGTATGGCGCTCTTAAGGGGATTGTTTGGCGAGCGCGTAATTAGCAGATTTTCTGATTGTAACTGGCCTTCACGTTCACCGGATTTAACAGCCCCTGACGTTTTCCTTTCCTTAAGGAAAGGGTATATGTGAACAAGTCTACAACGATTCAAGAGCTTAAAAACAATATCAGACATGAAATCCAAGAACTAGAACCAGTTATTCTAAGGAATGTAGTGGAAAATGCCCTAACTAGAGCCCGTTTTTGTGAGGCCGAAAATGGTGCCTATTTAAATGATATTATTTTTAAAACCTACTGCAACAAAATTACCAAGTAAATGTATTATTTACCAGAAAAGCCTCGTAAATTACTTGAAATGTTGTAGTTTCTATCACCTAAACAAACCAATGCGCGACTTTTGCACCACCCTGTATATATATATATATATATATATATATATATATATATATATATATATAACACTCAAGGTTTTTATCATTCCTGGTGTCCTGTATATACTCACATTCATAGGATGTATGGAGTAAGATATCGATTTAAATTAAACGTATTTACAAATATTTTGAAATAAGAAAATATGCATATATTTACAGAGATATTTACAGCATATCGAATGATTCAGTATATGTAATATAGCTGAGGCTAATATATATATATATATATATATATATATGTATATATATATATATAATTAAATGCAGCTACACGAAATTACATAATCATCGATGCAATACTTTATTTCAACCTTGTGGTATTGTCAAGCAACCAATTTAGATGATTAAATTTTTGAAACTGAAAAAAGGGGAAATTCACACTCGACAATTCCAATATAATTAGAGAGAGAGGGAGTGACAATCTATCCAATACATATTGTGGGCGAGGGGGAAATGTGAAGCATATTTAATCTATAATTATGTAGTGAGGGGAAAACTACATAATTTATGACAGAGAGGGAAGAGGAAGCCATTTATATAAGTAGAAATTGTAAAAGTAGGCATGGGGGGTATTCAATGTCTCTCAAGAAATCAGGTCGTGTCAAAAATCACCAGTTCTCACCGTGCCCCTGCCATTTTGAAAATGATATCTACAGTCTGGTGACTAAAAGTATATTGGGGTGGGGAAGGACCTACGAAAAGATTTGAAAATAGACACTAGACATCCAAGGTCAGAAACCATATCACGTTCATACACAGGCATGCATATACACGACACACCATATGTACATACATACATACACACCCATGAGATATATATATATATATATATTAATATATATATTAATATATATATATATATTAATATATATATTAATATATATATATATATATATATTAATATATATATATATTAATATATATATATATATTAATATATATATATATATATATATATTAATATATGTATATATATTAATATATATATATATATTAATATATATATATATATATTAATATATATGTATATATATATTAATATATATGTATATATTAATATATATATATATATATATTAATATATATTAATATATATGTATATATTAATATATATATATATATTAATATATATATATATATATATTAATATATATATATATATTAATATATATATATATATATATATATATATATATATATATATAGTTACACATACACACTCTTTGACAAGGAGAAGTATATTCTCGAAAGCTAAGATTAAAATACATTTTATTTATTTTACACCACCATTGTTATGTTTTTTTTTAAAAAACAAACAAATTATTTATTTATATGATGTATGGAGTAAGTTACCAGTTAAACACTAAATTAATAACAATTAAACCTATTTACAAATATTTTGAAATATGAAAATCAACATGTATCAACAGAGATACGTATATTGAATTATTCACTATATTCAATATATTGGAGGCTTATATATATATATATATATATATATATATATATATATATATATATATATATATATATATATATATATTCATGACGTTTCCGTTATCAATCGTGTATTGCCTAATAGGAGTATTCAGCTGAAACTCTATGAATATTCATATATAGATATTTGCTTAATGTAATTTGTATTTGATTTCATATTATTATTTATTTTTCTGCCATGCAGAAATCCCCCACTCTCATTTGCATGCAACGGTGAAAGCATATTCGAGAGAAACATGCGAAGAATAAATAAATAATCTGTCACTTTCAATCTTATGTACGCAAATATCTAATTATGCACGGAAAACGATCGTTGCAAATTATGCCGGAAAAAGATTAGTGGATTATTTTAGCGGGATACATGTGCAACCCATTTAATATGACTATTGCAAGAAAACACTATCGATTACAATGATTCTCAATACTATATATATACATATATATATATATATATATATATATATATATATATAACAATAATAATAATAATAATAATAATAATAATAATAATAATAATAATAATAATAATAATAATACCCCACGCAAAACTTCAACAGGGTGGTAACCAAAGATATAAAACCGGGTTATAAAAATAGCTTTTATATATTATTATTTTTATTTACACAGACATGTACAAAATAAACGACACTGGCATGTCGATGTTATCGATCAACACTGAGAACTAATCAGGCAGATATAGAATCAAAGCTTAACCTTAGATCATATTTGGAAAAGAAATATTATGATCTAAGGGTGAGATCAGATCAAAGGTTAAGATCTGATTCTAAATCTTCCTGATGAGATCTCAGTTTATAATAGCTGTTGATCGATAACATCGACATGCCAGTGTCGCAGATTTTGTTCATGTCTGTGTAAATACAAATAATCATATATATATATATATATATATATATATATCTTATTGTAACTATACTTTAAAAGAATTGTTATTTACAAAGAACTAGATAACGTGCTATTGATTTTAAACCTGTGCCTGTGTCTACATTTAGCCATCAATTCATCTCGTCTATTTAAAATGTTATTATCTTCATATTTTAGTATTCTAATTTTTTACTCCAGGCACAAATTACATCTATGTCTGAATCCCTTCGGAGTGTTCGAATGACATAGTATGGAAAAAATTAGGATAATTCCATATTGACGTTATAACCAATTAAGTTTCTTATAATTTCTTATATAAATCGAAATCTTCGTCCTGAATTTTCGTCTTTTCATTTTTAATTTTTAATCGTAAATAATTAATCGTGAACGCTCGAATCTTTATCAATTTGTAAATAAACCGTTTTTAAATGACGCTAAACTTTAATTCCGTAGTGTAAATCATCTTGAATCTTGACGCTATACCAATTAAATTTTTAATATGTTCTAATCTAAACCGTACTCTTCGTCCCACATTTTCGTTTTTTAATTTTTAATCGTAAATGATTAAGCGTAGTTTTTAATCGTGAACGCTCGAATCTTTCATCATATATTTTTACCCATAAAGCTCACATTCGAAATTTTAAATGAGATAATTTATTTATTTAAATAGTAAAAACGAATTCTCTTATATATATTTTTATATTTTTATATTCCTGCATATGTAAAAAAAAAAAAAATAGTCAAATTATCTTTTACTTCTGTCACCCCTCATCGATTATTTTAACATTTACCTCTTTTTTACATCCACCAACCCAAAAAAGTGAATTTATCTTTTTAAGACGATGATCAATTTCTCTCATTATTTGTTTTTTTGACGTGGTTGTTTATACATCTGCGGAGACCTAATTAAGGGGTCGAAATAAGTTATAATGTATACAACCTTAATGTGTGTATAGTTTTTTTCTTTTTTATATTTCTGTTTTGCTCTGTTTAAATTACATTGAGCTCTGTTATTCAGATTCTCAACACAAAATTGAAATCTACACACTATATCGGCTCCCCACTAATTGTGAGTTGAGCTCTCTCAGCAATCTGAATTCGGAATCCATTTTACATCATTACTTGGACCAATAATGGAGAAATTCGCGCCGGCTTATTCGTTAAAGTCCATTCCCTTTCCTAGTCTACATAATTTTACTTTTTCCTTAACGGAGAATATAACGGATCTTATTACCAGGATGAGATGGAAGGCATACTTTTTCTTAAAACCGAATCTACTAAGGAACAATATGAAATGTATAACTTCAGAACCCTTAGCCCAGCTAAACCTATAGAAGCGCTTAAACAATTTGAAGCTGATTTATTCAATACAGTGAAAAAGATTAAATTCAAAAAACATTTTAATGACTTTCAGTCGGAACTCGCTAACGATATCAAAAACATAAAAAAATCCAACAAAGTTTGGGTTAAAGCCGACAAATCTGACAATATATATAAAATATGTCCCTTAGAATATAAAAAGCTAATTATAGATAAACTCTCCAATACTTATAAAAAATACATTCAAGACACAGAGGCTACAATTAACAAGGAAACTAGAGAATTTACTTCAAAATTGAGAATTGAAGACAGAGTAGGAAGATTAGATATGAAAAATGCTTACATCCTTATAAAGGACCATAAAAAGAACTTCCAAAATAATAAGCAATCCAGACTTATCAATACAACGAAAACATAATTGGGACATGTATCCAAAAAGATACTACAGAACATAATCAACGAGACTCTAACAGCGACACAGTTCAATCTATGGAAAGATTCTGCTGACACAATTAAATGGTTTAGGGAAATAGAACATAAAAAAGAGCCTCTTTCATCCAATTCGATATAATGGAGTTTTACCCTTCCATTTCGAAGGAATTGCTAATTAATAGCATAAACTATGCCAAGAATTTCGTTGACATTTCAGACAAACAAATCAACATAATTTTGGCCTGTCGGAGGTCCATTTTGGCAAACGATGGGGATAATTGGATTAAAAAAGATAGTACAGACTTTGATGTTCCGATGGGGACTTTGATTCAGCTCAAATAGCAGATTTCGTGGGAATCATATAATATATATAATCAGTCGAATTGTAACCCCCAACCAAATTGGCCAATATAGAGATGACGGACTGATCATCGTACCTAATAGTAATGGTCCTCTAATATCTAGGATGCATAAAAAACTAAATAAGGCTTTTAAATATTTAGGTTTGAAAATTGAAGTGACCCCTAATTGCAACGAGGTAAATTTTCTAGACATTACGCTTAACTTAAACGAGGGAATTTTTCAACCTTTTCATAAAGATAATCATACCCCATTATACATTAACACTAAATCCAATCATCTCAAATGCATTATAAAACAAACTCCTACAACTATTTACACCAGAATTAACAAACTCTCATCAAATACAAATATCTTTGAGACTAGCAAACATACATATGATAACGCATTAAGAAATAGTGGGTACAACGAAACATTAATATATACTGATTATATAAAGAAAAATAAACCCCAAAACAGGGGACGCAAAATTATCTGGTTCAACCCATCATATTGCCAGCTTTCTAGTCTTAATATCGGAAGAATATTTTTAAATCTAATAGATAAACATTTTAAAACGACTAATCCTTTAAGTAAAATTTTCAATAGGAAAACTGTGAAAATTAGTTATTCTTGCACCCAAAATATGGAGAACATTATTAATACATATAATAAAAACATATTGAGACCATTGAGTAAGAAAACCAAAACGGAGGAAAAAAAATGTAATTGTCAGATTAAGAATAACTGCCCACTTAAAGGAAACTGTAACGTCGAAAGCGTTGTATATAAGGCTACGATTTATCCTAAAGAAAATACTACTAATAAGAAAATAGACATAGGAATATCCGCCGGGAAGTGGAAAGAATGATTCTACGTACACAAACACTCATTTTTAAACCCGGGAGTCACCAATAAAACAGAATTAACCAAACACTGGTGGTTTTTAAAAAACAACAATTTGACACCAACTGTTTCGTGGTCCATACTATGTCATTCGAACACTCCGAAGGGATTCAGACATAGATGCAATTTGTGCCTGGAGGAAAAAATTAGAATACTAAAATACGAAGATAATAACATTTTAAATAGACGAGATGAATTGATGGCTAAATGTAGACACAGGCACAGGTTTAAAATCAATAGCACGTTATCTAGTTCTTTGTAAATAACAATTCTTTTAAAGTATAGTTACAATAAGAGTTATAACTATAAAAAATAAATGTTAACAAATTAGTAAGTTTTTTTTTTTTTTCTTAACCAATTTAGTAAAATCCTAGTTTGTAAATAAATCGTGCTTAAATGTCGCCAAACTTTAATTCCGTATTGACGTTATAACCAATTAAGTTTCTTATAATTTCTTATATAAATCGAAATCTCGTCCTGAATTTTCGTCTTTTCATTTTTAATTTTTAATCGTAAATAATTAATCGTGAACGCTCGAATCTTTATCAATTTGTAAATAAACCGTTTTTAAATGACGCTAAACTTTAATTCCGTAGTGTAAATCATCTTGAATCCTGACGCTATACCAATTAAGTTTTTAATATGTTCAAATCTAAACCGAAATCTTCGTCCCACATTTTCGTCTTTTAATTTTTAATCGTAAATAATTAAGCGTAGTTTTTAATCGTGAACGCTCGAATCTTTCATCATATATTTTTACCCATAAAGCTCACATTCGAAATTTTAAATGAGATAATTTATTTATTTAAATAGTAAAAACGAATTCTCTTATATATATTTTTATATTTTTATATTCCTGCATATGTAAAAAAAAAAAAAATAGTCAAATTATCTTTTACTTCTGTCACCCCTCATCGATTATTTTAACATTTACCTCTTTTTTACATCCACCAACCCAAAAAAGTGAATTTATCTTTTTAAGACGATGATCAATTTCTCTCATTATTTGTTTTTTTGACGTGGTTGTTTATACATCTGAGGAGACCTAATTAAGGGGTCGAAATAAGTTATAATGTATACAACCTTAATGTGTGTATAGTTTTTTTCTTTTTTATAATTCTCTCTCTCTCTCTCTCTCTCTCTCTCTCTCTCTCTATATATATATATATATATATAGACGTCAATTTTTCTTTAATACATGGCTGGTTAAATAAAGTGGCAATTCATTGTTTGTAAGTTGTGGATATAGTTTTTCGTTTTACGGCTGAACGATCTAATGCCCTGCTTGAATGTTAACAGTAAATCACCATACTCGCAAACAGGTCAGACTTGATAAATGAATTGTTTAAGTCGATAAAAACAGATTTAAAATACCTTCACACTTTTATTTGATGGTTAGTTTAATTTCTCGAATTTGTGAGGCTTCGATGATAGAGAAGCACAGCTTGCAATTGGAGATAGCGCGGATGGTGGGTGTGGTTATTAACATGCTTTTAAATGAATTATTTTTACGTCTACTACCTAATTACGGTTTATCTCGTCATAGTAAATACATTCACCAATTTTAATTTATATCTTTTCACTTGCCTAACGAAGATAAAACAAAATCGAAACCGCTTGCAAGTATGGCGATTTCCCGTTCACACTGAAGGAGAACAATAGATGGTTCATCGGATAGATAAACATAGTATTCTAAAGCCAACCCAGAGATCCAGAAAGTTCAATCATAAAATCATGTTATATGTGTGTACGTACGTATGTGCCACCCTGTATCTCATCAACTATTTGATGGATTCAGCTGATTTTTGGTAGAGATAGAGGTTCTAGGGTCTAGTGATGACATTTTAATTTCAGTCTACCATATACCTTAGTTTTCCAGGCAATTCAAAAAACCTTTAAAAATGACCATTGTATTGAGGCATAACTTTACAAAAGTAGTGACATTCCATGATATATACTGAAATGATATGCCCTTAATAGGGTTAAGATGCAAATTCATATACACTAAATGTACAAAAGCAAGGAAATTCCCAAATTTGTCATTAAGGGTATGCGAGCACAACAGGTCTATGTATTTTACTGGTAGGAATTCTTCTTCAGCGCACCTCCCACACTTCATCCACTCATGCATAGAGATTTACACTGTAGTGATGTGATAATGAAATGGTTTGGTTGATATGTAGTCATACCCTTAATTAATGATAATAAAAGTGTAAATATTTGTGAATTTTCTTGCTTTTGTACAATTAGTGTATATGAATTTTCATGTTAACCCTATTAAGAGCATATGATTTCAGTATACTGGCATTTATCATGGAATATATATATATATATATATATATATATATATATATTTATATATATATATATATCATATATATAATTATATATATATATACATATGTATATAGAGAGATATACAGGGTGACCCCAAAAAACGGGCCCCGTGTACACTTTATGGCATATCTCCTTTATTTATTAACCGATTGCCCTTATTTTACAGGACATGGAATAATCAACGACCGTGAGTACACCAAGACCTCAGTGGGAGCTGGGACAAAGAATACACTGTGTTAAATTTTACTACAAGACACGCTCGTTTAAGAAAACCCAGCACACTTGCATGCATCAGTTCGAATGTGCAAAAGCATCATAAAAAAGCAGAATTAAGAACTGGGTGGACTACTTCGAGAAGTATGGACCCTGAAGAACCTCCACGCTGCCAGTGAGCACCGCCCAAGCCACTCGGGACGTCCTAAGAAGCGGACAGCCGAGCTGGTCGAAAGTGTGAGAGAGTCTCTCCCGGAGAGTCCGAAACGCTCTGTGCGTAAGCGAAGTCAGTCCCTCGGTATCTCCCGTAAGACTTGCAGGAGAGTACTGGTGAACGATATCAGGGCTTACCCATACAGAATACAGACGCTGTCGACCTTTACAGCCTTAAACAAGAAACAGAGGAGGTATATGTCAGGCAAGATGCTCGATAAGATCGAGGAGACACCAGGTTACCTTAACCTCCTTTGGACCTCAGATGAAGCCCACTTCCATCTTGACGGAAAGACGAACTGCAAGACAAATGTCTTCTGGGGGTCCTCCAGACCCAGAGAAGTAGTCATAAAGCCCCTGCACTCTCCTAAGTGCACGGTGTAAGCTGCAATCTCGGTCAGAGACATCATCGAACCAATCTTCATCGAAGAATCTGGCGCAGTAGTGACAGTCACTAAGGAGCGGTATGTGTAGGTCCTCAAAACCTTCAAGAGTGAGCTCCAGACCCTCTACCCGTCGCTCATGACCAAGTTCTGGTTCCAGCAAGACAGGGCAAGTTCTCACACCT
>OY744536.1:86046002-86093502 GCA_963556195.1 Sepiola atlantica | reverse complement strand
ACGTACACACACGTTCAATAAACCTTATTTGAACTACTTCATTTTTGTTTATTAATTATTACTCTGTCTTTGCATGCAACATTGTTTGATTTACTGAACACGTTTATAATCGGCGGAACACCACTCGGTCCCGTAACACATCTGTCACATCATAGTCAACAATAACAGAAAAAAAACCACGTAGTTGAAAGTGGTTCCAAGTAGATGAAGACACAAAGAAGAATTAAATAAATACTTGGAACAGAACTGACATAAAATCTTAGGAAATATGTATATTAACTTACAAAAGACTAACTCATCTAATAATAATCAGAGGAATATTGTACGCGAACATAAAAATGGAATAGTAAACTTTTTTAAAAGCACCCACGAGTTAGGGAGTAATATTGGCCGCGATACTCACAGGAAATTTGATACGTTGTTTACCTGATCGTATGCTAAATGCAATTTTAGAGCTAGCCTCTCCCAATCTCATAGTATTCTTGTTTGTTTGTTTTTTATTTGTTGAATAAATTCTTTCCACTATTTTTTTATTCTATTTTTACAATATGGTCGTCATCATTTTTGTATTTTACATAATCACATTTGATTTCGAAAAGCCATGTCTACCCATACCACTTATACAGACATCATTATTATCTTGATTATAATTCTTATTCGGTAATACTAATGTTAGGGCAGAAAATAGAATAATAAACAGGGTTTGTTTGTCTGTTGATTTTTGTAGATTGAAGAATGTGTTAAGTAAACAAATTGAAGGAGACTAAAAAGTGGCCGTTTGATTCACGTTCATCAGCTTTGTAACTTCCCTTATTTTGTCCATTAGTCCCTACATTATATGTCCGATGTTTTTGACAAAGGGGGGAAGTATTGCTGTTTTTTTTGTTGAAAGCTATCCATCTAACTTATCGTTGTCTAGTTTTTTCACCTCGAAGTAGTATTGTTTGTTTTTTCATTTTAGCCTCTTGCATCAAGTGGCTTCATGCCTTGTCCATAAAAAATCACTACTCTGTTTCTCCAATACACCAGAGTGATCTCCTTACACTCGTCTTACGTACGCAAATTATAACAAATATTTTCCAAAATGTCTGGTTTTCAGAATAACTGATGATATATGTTCGATAATTATATTATTGTTGTGCAAATGACAGCGTCGTATAACCTAATCATATATTTTCAGTCATACTGTCAAATTTGATAACAGTGTGTCCACAATTATAGCAATAATAAAGGGTTTTAATTAAATGTTCATAACTATTTTTGATATATTGAAGCAATAACCTCCAAAAATAACTTCGAAATTATATCGATTGGTTCTGTGTGATTTGCAAAAGTGTGAAAAGGAAAATTAATACATTTGTTATCTTATTATTTCTTGATGTTAGCAGATTATTTTGCAAATTCACATTTGCCTGATTTTTGCGAATTGAATAATATGATTGCCTATTATTTTGACAATAATTTTTTTTTTAATTTAGCTTATTTTTGCGAATTGAATAATATGATTGCCTATTATTTTGACAATAATTTTTTTTTTAATTTAGCTTATTTTTGCGAATTGAATAATATGATTGCCTATTATTTTGACAATAATTTTTTTTTTAATTTAGCTTATTTTTGCGAATTGAATATTATTATTGCCTATTATTTTGACAATAATTTTTTTTTAATTTAGCTTATTTTTGCGAATTGAATATTATTATTGTCTATCATTTTGACAATCATTTTTTTTTAATTTAGCTTATTTTTGCGAATTGAATATTATGATTGCCTATTATTTTGACAATAATATTTTTTTTAATTTAGCTTATTTTTGCGAATTGAATATTATTATTGCCTATTATTTTGACAATAATATTTTTTTTAATTTAGCTTATTTTTGCGAATTGAATATTATTATTGCCTATTATTTTGACAATAATATTTTTTTTAATTTAGCTTATTTTTGCGAATTGAATATTATTATTGCCTATTATTTTGCCAATAATATTTTTTTTAATTTAGCTTATTTTTGCGAATTGAATATTATTATTGCCTATTATTTTGACAATAATATTTTTTTTAATTTAGCTTATTTTTGCGAATTGAATATTATTATTGCCTATTATTTTGACAATAATATTTTTTTTAATTTAGCTTATTTTTGCGAATTGAATATTATGATTGCCTATTATTTTGCCAATAATATTTTTTTTAATTTAGCTTATTTTTGCGAATTGAATATTATTATTGCCTATTATTTTGACAATAATTTTTTTTTTAATTTAGCTTATTTTTGCGAATTGAATATTATTATTGCCTATTATTTTGACAATAATATTTTTTTTAATTTAGCTTATTTTTGCGAATTGAATATTATTATTGCCTATTATTTTGACAATAATATTTTTTTTAATTTAGCTTATTTTTGCGAATTGAATATTATTATTGCCTATTATTTTGCCAATAATATTTTTTTTAATTTAGCTTATTTTTGCGAATTGAATATTATTATTGCCTATTATTTTGACAATAATATTTTTTTTAATTTAGCTTATTTTTGCGAATTGAATATTATTATTGCCTATTATTTTGACAATAATATTTTTTTTAATTTAGCTTATTTTTGCGAATTGAATATTATTATTGCCTATTATTTTGCCAATAATATTTTTTTTAATTTAGCTTATTTTTGCGAATTGAATATTATGATTGCCTATTATTTTGCCAATAATATTTTTTTTTAATTTAGCTTATTTTTGCGAATTGAATATTATTATTGCCTATTATTTTGACAATAATTTTTTTTTTAATTTAGCTTATTTTTGCGAATGGAATATTATTATTGCCTATTATTTTGACAATAATATTTTTTTTAATTTAGCTTATTTTTGCGAATTGAATATTATTATTGCCTATTATTTTGACAATAATATTTTTTTTAATTTAGCTTATTTTTGTGAATTGAATATTATTATTGCCTATTATTTTGACAATAATATTTTTTTTTAATTTAGCTTATTTTTGCGAATTGAATATTATTATTGCCTATTATTTTGACAATAATATTTTTTTTAATTTAGCTTATTTTTGCGAATTGAATATTATTATTGCCTATTATTTTGCCAATAATATTTTTTTTAATTTAGCTTATTTTTGCGAATTGAATATTATGATTGCCTATTATTTTGACAATAATATTTTTTTTAATTTAGCTTATTTTTGCGAATTGAATATTATTATTGCCTATTATTTTGACAATAATATTTTTTTTAATTTAGCTTATTTTTGCGAATTGAATATTATTATTGCCTATTATTTTGACAATAATATTTTTTTTAATTTAGCTTATTTTTGCGAACTGAATATTATTATTGCCTATTATTTTGACAACAATTGTTGTTTTTTAAAAATTTATCTTAATTTTGTTTTGTTTCAGTTTTATTTTCGAAATAGTATTTAATTAATTACTAACTTGAAAAAGTAAAACTGTTTTAATAAAAGATGTAATTACCCCGCCATTGTGAAAAAGGTAATCTTTCTTTGGTAAGAAACAAAACTATATTAAATATATTGCAACTTAATAATAATGACAACTTTAATAGATAATTGTTGTAGACCCGTGCTAGGTGTCACAAAGAAATAAACCACAAATAGTGACAGGGTTAAAATATAACAATGTATTTATCATAAAGCAATACAGAACGCCACGAATGTGGTAGTAGATGAACGGGTTCATAACATGCGGTGAAACATGGTATGAAGGTCTCATTATTCAACACCTACCCACAATAAGAGTATGTGAAACATGGTCAGAAAGTGGGATTTGAAAAGCCAGCACCCGTGAAGGTGAGCGCTCTAGCCATCAAAAATTGCCTGGGCAGCCCGTCGGCATTCCCCGGTAGGGGCGCCTCGGACAGTAAGCTATAAACTTACTCCTCCCCAAAGAAGGGAAGCAAAGCCTGGGAGAGTGGACCTCCTAGAACTGCACAGGACAGACCCATAGACCGGCGAAATCATGCCCCGAAGGCCAAGACAACACCGGTCTATAGGGTGTAGCATACATCGGAACAGATACTACACGTTGTATGTAGACTCTCACATGGTATGAAAGTCTCTGTCTGAGTCTCTGCAACCAGTGGTATTTATTATAACTGGTTGTTACCATCAATTCTCCTATAGGGGTTATTTGTACCCTCACAACAATATTTTTTTTAAATATCTTCAAAAGTAAAATCAAATCACAAACAAATTAGGAAATCACTTAGTATTTAGAAACAAATTTATATTTGCAATATACAAATATTAAAAAATTATACCGCCAAAAATCAGACAACAAACAAATACGGTATATTATTTTTTTGTCACTATACTAGACACAGACAAAACTAGCTGTCACAATTTGGCAGACATTTTTTTTTAACTAATCGCCTCAATATAACCACTATTTAAAAAAAAGAATTAAGACTGAGGCTTTGAAAAGCTTTCAAAAGTGTGGTAAAGTTAAACTGCATCATTTACTTTTAAACTGTTTAGTATTGATACTACATTCTGTCACGGATAACGTTCTTTTGAAAATATTCGAGCAAAATTTCTCGAAAAGCCCACTAGTAATTGCGTAAAATATTTTCTAAATATTCCCTTTAATTAAATGTATATTTAAATATGTTTAAACGTTCTCAAGGGAACGTGTTGGTTCTCCTGACACTTATATCCGGGTATTGACATTTTCTCAGTATCTCATTGTAATGATGGAAACTCTTTTGCGGGAGTTGCAATTCTCTCCACACTTAAAAGTCTTGCGCCAGACATTATGCTACATTTACAGGTGGAAGCACATACTAGCAACAACACTGCACTACAAATATCAGCAGCGTGAGGGGGCAGGTTGCTTAAGAAAACATAGGCCAGTGTTAAAGCAATCTAGTTGACAGAAACATCGAATGGGTTCCAAAGGTCTAATCAACTGACGCACGGAGCTTGTGAACTGAGAAAACACTGGTGACTATATATATATATATATATATATATAGCTATATCTCTCTATATATCTATCTCTCTCTATATATCTATATCTATATATATATCTATATATATATCTATATCTATATATATATATATATCTATATATCTGTATATCTCTCTCTCTCTATAGATATATCTCTCTCTCTCTCTCTCTCTCTATAGATATCTCTCTCTCTCTCTCTCTCTCTATAGATATCTCTCTCTCTCTCTCTCTCTCTCTCTCTCTATAGATATCTCTCTCTCTCTCTCTCTCTATAGATATCTCTCTCTCTCTCTCTCTCTATAGATATCTCTCTCTCTCTCTCTCTATAGATATCTCTCTCTCTCTCTATATATATATATATATATATATATATATATATATATATATATATATCTACATATATATCTATATATATCTATATATATATATCGCTCTCTCTCTCTCTATATATATATATATCTATATATCTATATCTCTTTCTCTGTCTCTCTCTCTATATATATCTATATCTATCTCTGTCTCTCTCTCTCCATATATATATATATATATATCTTTCATTGCAGCGAGGAATATTAGAGCAGTTTGGATTTCAACTCCGTTAGCGTCGAGCGTGCGTACACCGACTGCCACCAAGATAATTAATTCTCTGGCGAGAATCAATGGCGGCCTGTTATTCAACCGGGCATTCACCTCTTCATTGAAAGGGATGCACCTATCGTGTTGCACTCGAGGAGCTGGGTACCCTGCCAGGACGTTAGCAAGCCTTCTAACGACGTCCCAAAGCGCGACCCACCAAGTTACACTCTCCCGACACACGCTAGATTTACAATCGTTTTTTATGATGGTAAAACGACTGTTCTACCCTATGTTATTTAGAAAGATGAAACTAATATTTTAGTTCAAATAACTATATAACATTAATGAATAAAGTTTCAGTCATATGTTAAGTTTTATACCAAAGTATCTAAAATTAAAATCGTTATTAATATTTAATTAAAACCTATTTTTACCAATTGCGTTCTAATTTTGTACAGGACTGAACTAAAATTAACAACTTCAACAAAGTGAGTATACAGTGTATTTGTAAAGTGTAATCTTAAATCATTATACATTGGTAATTTACTTATATTTTTAATAAGTAACATATAACAATACATGTACTTAGAAAAATAAGATAAATCGATTTTTATCAGTCTAATAGGTTTCATAAATGTTAATACTTAAAAAATCATAGATAAAATCAATTAAAAATGTTTAGAAATATTTTTTATGAAAATATAAAATTGATTTTGTTATAAAATAAATTATTAATTTTTAATTTATATGATCTTATACAGATTTACAAACTGAATATCATCATAGATAAATTGATTGTTTGCACTTAGAAAAACGTTGTAATAAATTAATATAGGATATTTTTTTAAAGCAAAAAGCAACGTTACAATTTATTTTGATAAGGGCACTGCAAGTACCGAAAGTCTCAAGAAGACTTTAAAATAAATAAATGTTTATGTTAAAAGATATTTTAACGTTGTTTCTGGCTTAAAATATATCCTATATTCATATATTACAACGTGTTTCTAAGTGCGAACTATCCATTTATTAAAAAGAAACATATGCCAACGTGATCTCTCACACACACAGACATTTAACACTTAATGCTTGCTACCACCAACATAGAGTCTTGCTCACCGTATAACAATATGACTCAGTTGAGAAGGATTAAAAAGAAGAAAGAAGAAAAAAAGGTGTAAATGCCTATTTACTTTTGATAAGTATACTGCTATGTACCGAAAGTGTTTAGATAACAATAAAATAAATAAATATTAATTAAAGAAATTCTAACGTTGTTTTTGGCTTATCGATCATGAACCAGTTTCCGCGGACTTCGCGTCGGCAGCGTTCGGGCATGTTACGTAAACACCCGAGAGATGCCGAGTCGAATGGTGGCAGACGATAACTTCGATACGTTGCTGCATCGTATATATTTTTTTTGGTTTATTTTCAAGAAATATTCCAAATAAAACAACAAGAAAAACGAAAAAAACAGCGAAATTACTATTAAGAAAACCTGTTTTTTTTATTTTTGTAACAAAACAATGCTAAACAAATGTTTAAAATAAAGTTTTAGATTTTCTTTTGTCTAAAAAACTGTTAATGAATACAGTTTTTGTTTTGGCTAATCGATCAGAATCCCTGTGCCACCATACACCTCAGCATCTTCTGGGGGTGTACGTAGCATGCCCAAACGCTACCGAAACGAAGTTCACAGAAACTGGTTCAGAATAGATATAAGTAGGAAAAATTGTCCTATTTTAATAATATATGTTAATTTTTATATTAATTGTTTAAATAACATTCAAGCATTTAAATGAAGAGTTATTTCAAACCGAAATATCATCATAATTAAATACCATAGTAGACTAAACTATTAAGCAATGAATGAATGTAAAAAATATAACTTAATATTTAAAAGATGCAACGAAATATTACTTGATTGAATACTAATTTACTCATTGGTGGACCGTCACTAATTTAAAATAAAATATTGGTATAAACGTTGCAACAACAGAAACACTTACGATGAAAGATCAGATAAGAAAGAAAGTAATGTTGTATTTTACTTCATCACTTTGCAGCCACTTAACTTGTACACAGTTCTAGATTTTTTGGTGAATTGGTGTCTTATAATATCTTGCTTTGCATCCCAGATATATTAATTAGTTCGAAATTATTAAGTTTAACTGTCTCAACTGTCAAAAACGTGATATTAGTGAGGAGCATCTGAGACATTGTATGCTCTATGAATTAAAATAAGGAAACTCAGCCGCAAAAGCCAGAAGGAATATTCGAACTGTCGATGGAATAAATGTTCTGAATGATCGAAAATGTTAACAGTGGTTTGCAAAAGTTTCTTTTAGAGACTTTAACCTGTCAGATCGGCGACGTTCGGGAAGGTCAAAATCAATTGATAAAGACGCCCTTAAATACGCTGTGGAGGTCAATCCAAAGTTAACCAGCAGATAATTAGCTCAACAATTCAATACAACCCATATTACAATTATTTCATACCTTCATGAGTTAGGAAAAGTTTTAAAAACTTGTACTCTGGGTTCCCCACGATTTGATGGACACTCAACGAAATCAAAGATTGACTGTTTGCATATCTTCGCTTTCCAGGAATCATCGCGAACCATTTTTGCCAAGAATTATGACTGGAGATGAAAAATGGGGGTTTTACAAGAATACCCAACGCAAAAGACAATGGATAGACAGAAACCAAATTCAACAGCAGGTTCCAAAAAAAAGGGCCACACCCAAAGAAGGTTATGTTATCTTTATGGTGGGACATGAGAGGACTGATTCATTATGGGCTACTAGAGTCTAATCAAACAATCACAGCAATAAAATATTGTTCAAAGCTGGATGATCTAAGAATTGCTCTATCAAAGAAATGACCATTATTACTCAATAGATAGGGTGCAGTTCTTCAGCATAACAACGCGACCTCACACAGCAACACTCACTCAGGAAATGGTAATAAGTTTCAATTGGGTAGTTTGCCTCATTCGCCTAATTCACCTGATATTGTTCTATCCGACTACCATCTTTTCCGGTCGTTGCAGCATCATTTAAACAATAAAATTCATGAAAATTACGACAAACTCAATAATGACCTAAATTTGTTTTTCTCTAAAAAAAACAGAGAGATTTTTGGAAGAAAGCATCAATATATTAGTTGATAGTCGGACAGAGTCATAGAAAATTAGGGAACTTATTATAAAGATTAAAAGTACCCTAATGTGAATGTTCTAGATGAAATAAATGTGTTGGACAAAACAACTTAACTTTCTTTCCAACCTGATAAATGTCTATGGCTTTTTAAGAAAGTCATATTGCAACCTTCTAGAATGCTGAACTTTTTAACTGTTTAGTAGTGATGTCACATATCGGCGAAGATAACGTTCTTCTTTAAAACAGTCAAGCGGAAGCATCGAAAACCCCATCTATAATATAGTCACATTTCGGCTAAAGCATGCAAGAAAGAATGTTGCTAGCGAACGGTGATAGTGAAATGGAATAATAAAAGAAGGCAAACAACATATGTGTTTGTGACTTCAATCAAGTGCCTAATGTATAAGTAGCAAAGAAGGGAACCGGATATGACGTGCTTAATTTCGAATTAATAAATATTCTCCAATTTTTAGTTTGTTTGGAGTATTTTAAATGGTCAACCAGTAAATAATATAGACGTAGCCTAAATTAAGCAAGATTTCCGGAATGTAAATATTTTATAGAAAGTCCTTAAGCTAACGGGTTCAATGTAAACATTTTCTCGGATCAAAATCATGAATAGGTTTTGATTAAGATAATCATTATATACATGATAATTAGTATCATTATAGTTTATTTAATTTGTAAGAAGATATAAAAGTGGTTCAAAATAGTTTTGTACCGGAAAGTTTGCCCATGCATATGAATACAGGGTGGTGGGAAAGTCACTATGAACTTACATATTTATTGACATACATGTTTCAATATAGAATACAGGAGGTAACTATGAATGGCAATTATAAATTATGTTGAAAGTGACCCCATCTGTTACATATAGGTGTGTGTGAGCTGTAATACACTCTGAAGAGTGCTTGTTCGAATCACTAACGTTATATATTGGGTTCGAAATCTGAAATATGAAGAAAAATATCAGAAAAGTGCACAATGACTTTCCGAACACGCTGTGTGTGTATATATATATATATATATATATATATATATATATATATATATATATATATATATATAATAACAAGCAGTACAAATAGCTATATGCATGGTCCGACGTTTCGTTGATCACTCTTATCTACTTGGTGGATAGTAGTAATTCTACTATTTACAGTTAAAATTCCTCTTTATTTACTAATTGGTTTCCAGTGGCCTTCGGGTAAGATCTTCGACTGCGAATCAGTGGGGATTTGTGTTCGAGGTTCGCGCCCGCCGACCGTTGGGAATTAGTTCCTAGACTGAAGATTGCGTTAGCATTAAACATCGCTGTCTCTAGGTATATTTTAAATATTTAATATTTATAAAAAATATTATTGTTTATATATATATATATATAAATATATATATATATATATATATATTATAGATATTTGTCTGCTATTGATAATATAAAGTGCGATTCTTTTATATAGTTCAAGTCAAAACTAATGAGAATCAATTTCTAATGCAAAATAAAACTCAATATTCAATATCCCTACCATAAAACAGTGTTATTTAACATATTGCAACACAGCTTTACAAAATAAATGCAGTTTCAGATCAGTGTCGTATTATTTTGTGATTTAATGTCAATTTTGAAGCAAAATAAAACGGAAGGTTGGTAATTGACTGAATGAATATGTATCAGATTATAGAACCGGAAATGATTTGCTCTTAATGTCTGTGTATGGGATAGTTTCTAAATTTATGTTTTCCCTGGAAATAATATTCCAGTAACAATAACGTATCACTTGACGTAGACGCTTACTTCACTAGGTAAAAAATATTAATAATAATAACAGTATTAAAAAGAAAGAAAAAAAAATAATAATAATGATAATAATAATGATGATTATAATGATGATAATAATAATGATAATAATCATCATCATCATCATAATTGATATAGCCTGCCCCTTCCATACCAGAGAGCAGGAGAAAGAACACGAAAAAAAATATCAAGATCTAAAATGGGAATTAGTTAGACTATGGAAAGTTAAAGAAGTAAAGGTGATCCCCGTTGTAATTGGAACGTTTGGAACCATAACGAAAAGGCACCATAAATGGCTTAGACAAATTGACGAGACAATTTCTTTTCCAATTCTGCAAAAAGGCTTGCCTATTACGAACGGCGAAAGTGTTATGGTACAGCTTGTATATCTAAGATCAAGGGAATTGACTTGATGTGCAAAAAAACAAAAAACAAAACCCCAACTAAAAACATCCAAAAGTTGAGACTACTATTAATGATGATGATGATGATGATGATGATGATGATGATGATGATGATGATGATGATGATAATAATAATAATAATAATAATAAACTGAGACCATACAAAGGACAGTAATGATCAAAACAGCTACAATCCTGAGAAATGTCCTCGAATGCGGAAACCAACCCACATAAGCAACGAATGGAGAACAAACACATGGAAGCACAAGACAACAGAACCGGGGAAAATACAACCGCACGAAAGAGACGCAAGCATAGGCTAACGCCACGAAAATTATGGACAGAGGGTCGAGGAGGGAAAGCGCAAACCAGACCTCCACTGGAAGAGCGCGGACAGCTCTGGGACCTTGGGGAGGCTTGTTGCCACTCGAGCCCCAGAGGGGACCAATGGCCCTTATCAGCGTGAAATCGTTGGTAAGTGGCTGTTGCGATTACCGCAAGGTCATCAGCGGTGATGAACGAAAAGAGGTGGAGCATACTGGAAGTCTGAGGAGACTTGTTGTCACTCAGACTTTAGGGAATACCACAGGTTGTCGGCAGTGGGTGATCACTGACGATGACCAGTGTGATAACTCCTAGTGAGTAAATAATAATAATAATAATAATAATAATAATAATTAATGTTAACTCCGGGTTGTAAGTTACTGATGACGTAAGTGTTCTTTAATTCGTAGAAAAGATTCGCTAAAGGTAAAATTCCTTCAATATTTTGACTTTGCACGAACGTTTAAAGATTGAAGTGTTATTTAAACGTCATGTAAGGTTAAGCACTTAATTTGCTACAATATGTGGCAAGGGCAGAGTCTCTACGATGAACGGGATTGCTATTATCGCCAAAAAGGTGTCTTTCACATTTTTCCGTGACGTTCACCTTGACCTTTGCCCTAGAACATGACCGATAATGGTAACTTGGTTTTCTCAGGATTAGTCGAGCAATGTAAAAGTTAGGCTGTATATAAACAAACAAACAACCATAGCTACAAACTCGACCGACAACATAACAGCCTTGGCAAAAGTAACAATAAAAAGAAGAGTTTTATCTTTGATTTGACAGAAGTCTTAAATATGACTGAAATGTTTGAGTTCTTATGACATGCACAACTCTAAACTATTTCTTATGGAAATTGACAGTAGAAGATGAAAGTCTTGAGGGAAATCCTTTGAAATATTTTGCTATTTTTCTATAATGAAAACCACGCATTTCTAAAGGCCGTTCGGTTCAAAACCTGTTCGTATAAAAGTACATATTCGCCTCTTGTATCTTTTCGTCATCAGTTCTTATTCTTTTCATTCCGACTTTTATTTTGTTCTTTCCTTATATTCTATGAGTCTTTCATTCTATTCTACCTTTTCTCTATTTCTTCTTTACCATTTTCTCTATTTATATAAATCTAGTAAGGCTAGTCAGTCCATCTTTATATATTTCTATGCGCAGGATTGACTCTTATGCAAATTAATACATCTCTAACAATCCAACAAGCTACAGCCCTGTCACATCGCTGCAATGTTGCATTGGGGTGCTTCTATTACAAGCACTCCGATGGATTTTGCTCCGATGAACTTTCAGCTCTAGTGCCCCCTCGACGGAAATACACTAGACCACCCCGTCAATCAGCTTATTTTTATACATTCAATGTGTAAGTCTCCAGATGCCAGAGAGCCTTCGACTGCAATAGCTTGTTTTCCGCGAGCTGTCAGCCTCTGGCTCCCCTTTCCTGCATTCTGTTTCCCCGACTGTACCGACATGCATGAATTTAAAACTAACGTAAACAGCTCCCAACGTAAGATGACCTCCGAAACTTAAACTCTAATTTTTCAATTGTTTAGGGTGAAATATTACAAAACAAAAAATTATAAAAAATAATCAGTCATAATATATTTGGAACACACATCTGCTAATGGTTGTAACTGGATACTTCATTTTGTTTTATTTAGTTTCATGTAAAGTGGGATAATCGAGGAGTGTACACTTTCAATCAAAATCCAGGTACCTCCGAGATTAAAAAAAAAGGATTTTAATACACATCAATAAACACTCCCCGAATTGCAGTTTTGGGAAAGTATATGCAACATTAAAGGAGAATAATATGAGTATATATCAGATTTGCATTACATTTTATAAATTGTTAACACGCAAGTGTACGTTCACTAAAACGAAACTAGCCACCGGAACAGTAGCAGAACCTCGCTTTGAAGCGAGCTGACAACAGAAGATATTGTTGTTTGGAAGAAATAGCTAAACATATACAAATAAATTACACACATATATATATATATAGTACATATATATATATATGGGAAATGAAAAAGGAAAACGAAAAGATGTTCTTTTTATGTATTCATCAACGTTTCGTCTTTATTTGTAAGACTCCCTCAGGATGATAATTTTAAGACAAATATTATGCAAGTGCATAGAAATATTGTGTTGACATGATGGGTTAATGAGAAGAAGTAGTAGCCACTACTGGGAGCGCAGGACCAAGCTCCGGGCTGAGACTTCTCTCCAGCCATAAAGAGATGTCTTCTGTGTGACGCTGAAAAATAACATATATCAAGGGCCATCATTGATCCAAATACAGCCTGTTTGAATATTCGCGATGAAATCTTTAAGGGATGTATCCACAGGAGACAAGCACAACTCATAAACTGAACTTCCCGATACACATAAAAGCCTAGCTACTCCCCTTTCTGCCAAATACATAACCCCATAATTCCCCCATTAAATACCGACTTCCACTCCAGAAAATTTTCCCAACAATCACCTCTCATAAATATAAACAAAATTAAAAATAAAATTAAGAAATACGAACAAATACCTACCTTAATCTACCCGTACCCACACTAGTTTTCAAGAGCAATAATTTCAACTTTTCCAAAAATATTTCTCCAGCCATTAAGAGGGTAACATCCCCATTTCACAACATTATTATTACTCCCATAAGTCCCCACCATTTCTCGGTCATAGCTCATACTACTAATCCCCACATCTCCCAAACAGATCCAATTTAACGGTGTCAAACCATTTAAAACGCCTACAGAGTTACTGCCCTTAGACCCCCCCCCCGGATGATAACTTTGTTTAAATTCCTTCGAGATTGATTTAAATTCGTTTAATCCAGGATTTAAACACGACATTAATTAATGTTTTTTTAAATTTTAAACCGCGTTAATCCTTAAACCCATTCTTACTCCCTAATTTTTTTAGAACACACATCATCAAACCCCAAACCAGTAACGGCCAAATATACGAAACTCATAATATTGACTCACGCGAATTATATAGAAATACTTTTTAATTTTTTTAATTTTTAATTTTTTTTACATGACTGTAAATCTCCTCCGGTTTAAATCTCAACTGTTACTTTTCACCCTCCCGCTTTTGTTCAAACCTTATGAACCCTTCCTTACACTAAATTTAAACAAACATACGTAATACTCTAAGCAAATAACGCGTTCCAACGAGAGTGACACGTGACTTCACATTTCTGAAACAGATGACAACAGTAGCTGAAGAGAGCCGGATGGCTAGTCCTTCCGTGCTTGAAACCGACGGTACGAATATTGTTGTACTAATTTTTCTGTAAATAAATAAATAAATATATATATATATATATATATGATTACCTTCATCCTTCTCTTCCTATATATATATATATATATATATATATATATATAGTTTATAACGCCTATACTTAGTTATAGCAAAATAAATTGTGTTTGGACTATTACAACTATTTAAAACGCTTTTAATAATGGGAAACCATTGATTTATAGATGTCTGATGGTTAATGACGTCTATACATGAACTCATGTGTCGAAACATTACGTAAATCATAAATTCATAACGTCACGTAATAAAACTTTAATTATTTTGTCACGCTTCTGTTTTAAGATGTATTTATGATAAAACTTAAATAGCTGAGACTGAAGATCTCAACGTTTCGGTTTTCATATTCAATCATGACATCCGCTTTATTTGTTGAGATGTTTTTATTTCGTATTAATGCAATATTACTCATTTCTGAAAGAATTGAAGATATTTCAAAAATGGAGTGTGACTAAGGGACGGATAGACAGACACCCACACAGAGATGGTGCCCATTATATTATGAGTGGAGAACAGCTGGATTTGATTTGTTCATCAATCTTGTATTGTCAATAGGCTTTTAACCATATAAACGTCATCAGTATCGTCCAACTAATAACCCCACAGTAAGAAGTGGAACCCCAATTTAATGTTGACATACAGCAGGCTGTTTTCTTAATGTATCGATAGTTTCTATAATGTAAGTTTTATTTTCCAGTTTAATATTTATAAAGTGTTCCTATTATAAATCAGTAGGTCATCGTCTCTCTATAGATTTAAATTCGACTTTGAATTACTCGAAATCTTCTAAAACATGTATCGAAACGAGACTTTACAGACTGCAACAACGAATACATAGAACGTATCGCGGTATAAGTAAACGTTTATCGCCAGCTGTGAGCTAGCAATCTCGATTGTACACGATTTATCTAATAACAAACAACTTCCGCAACCTTTAGCGGGAATCGCTTTTACTAAAACAAGAAACATTGAAGAAAGCAACCGAAAAACAGTGGCTATGAGGCCGTGCTGAGTCTTTCTAAGATCAATTCCTCTATCGGAGGTCGTCACCTTGCATAGATAAGGTAAACGTCAGAATCGGCAAAATGTAAGAAATGACCTACAGACGAACCTAAAAATAAAACTTAAAAAAAAAACCTACGACTATAATAGAATATAGTATTACATATATAAATACAGGGTGTTCGGAAAGTCACTGTGCACTTTTCTAATACTTTTTTTTATATTTCAGATTTCAAACCGAAAATATAACGTTAGTGATTCGAACAAGCATTCTTCAGAGTGTTACAGAGCACTCATACCTATATGTAACAGATGAGGTCACTTTCGACATAATTTATAATCGTCATTCATATTTACATCCTGTATTCTATATTGAAACATGTATGTTAATAAATATGTCAGTGCACAGTGACTTTCCGAACACCCTGTATAAGGCAAAGTTGTTTGTGTGTTTATCAAGTATATAACATAAAAATCAATAACTGTTAAGAGACAACAATGAAAATCAAACAACCAATACGAATATTACATTTAGAGATGAGCAGTTTGTAAACAAAAATGTGAGTGACTGCACTTGTTCGAGATTACCTCCCTTGTTTTAGAACTCTTTAGTTTAAGCATAATTATAAATAGTTGTGTGTGTATGTGTTATTGAAAGAAGAAGTCTTTCGGTGTGTTGAGTTTAATTACGAAGTTACTACGTGATCTATTGTTTTCTTCGGACATTTCTCCTCATGAACGTTGATATGAAATGAGGATTAGTTATCATTGGTGCACGTTTGTATTACATTTATTTCCTGGTGAATGGTATGATGGTCACTCTTGTTGGTTGCAAAAATAGGCAAGAACGAGCCACTGGCTATTTCTGTGATGTGCATCTCATGCAATCTGCAATCAATACCCGTTCTTCCGAAGGAGATACTATTACCTAGGAAATTGCCAATACTAGGAGCGAACTGAACTGTACGTCAATTAAAAAACTGAAATGTATGTTCACCAGCGAGGTAACCCCTATTTGTTGTCCTAATCACGGTTGGTAAGAAACCAGTCGGTGAAACAGTAATTTTAAAACGAATACTGGTACACTACATATTCATTATTCTAACGTACTTAAAGACACATAATAAGCAAATCTAGAGTTCGGTTGGTTGTTAATTTTTTCCGGTATATCAATTATATGTGTTCATTTAATGCCGAATAGAAACTATTTGGTTAAAGTTTTTACGCTTAAAGTTCTTTTCATCTTTATTCATAATTTTTGGTCCGTTTTTTTTGTAAAGGAAATGTGTTGTCTTGGTTTTTGACTTTGCAGAGCATGATTGAGGTTTTTCAAAGGAAAAGGAAAATATAACATCAATGTATGGTGCATTTTATGTCCGGAAACCGGTATCTTCAGACAGACTTATCTGGTAGCACCAGATATAGTTGTGCTGAGAGCAGGTGGTGAAACCGGGCCTTATAAATAACTACATTCTAGAAACTGTCACAATTAACCTAGTAGATATGAATAGCATGTCTAAAATGTGTTAACATTTCTCAAAATGTTATTACGGGATATCAGTGTATCCATTGTTTTCGTCTGATTTTTTTTCCCTGTTGAACGCTAATATGCATATTTCAATATACAAAATGATTATTGTTGATTATTTTTTATGTTGCCGTAAGGATTACCCTGCTCCCCACACTATAGAGCTTGAAAGTAGTGAAAACAATTCTCACCACTGGAAACGGTGATCTGATACAAACATCCCTAAGAACGGGCAAATCAAACTACACATAATAACTCACATATCACTCTCGTGAGGAAAACAAGAGTGATACGTAAGGCCCCCATTTCCTTACCAGGTGACAACATAAGCTGAAGAGAGCCGGATGGTTAACGCTTTCTGATCTTGAAACCAATGGTACTGGTGTTCTACTAATTTATGTACCAAAATATAAATATATATATATGGTCCTTTGAAGAGAAGATTTTCTTTGAAAACTCATGAGTTAACGACCTTAAGGAACTTTGCCTGACATTGAATTGATAGAAAATTTTATTCGCACCTTATTTTATTCTTTCACTTCATATATATATATATATATATATATATATATATATATATATATATACGTACAGTGTAATCTCCAAAACAAACGAACGAATAATTGTGTATTTTAGAATAAATATTCAAAAACATAGGGTGCGTAATATAAGTACACCACTATGTTTTGTATAGCTTAACATTTAGTGGGTATATATATATATATATATATATATATATATATATATATATATATATATATATCAACATTAAAATGAAAAATATTCCATAACAAGTGTAAATAATGCGCGTACAGCACGCGTTTGTCGACGATGGTTGACACAGATAAATACAAATAGATACACATTTCGAAACATTGAAACACACGCATATATATATATATATATATATATATATATATATATATATATATATGTATATATATATAGACAATGAAAAAGGTAACACTAAAATTATTTATACATTTACCATGTTTCATTATTCTTTCAAGACGTGTTTAAGATGATCTATTCAATTCTAAAATATTTTAAATTCTAACAGCTATAGCTCTTTCGAAAACGAACAAATACATTCTTTTCACGTCATAATTCCACCACATATTTTTTCATTCTTACGACTAAGTTTCGCTTGATAGAAAAACACAATAATATTCATCTTACGTCACGAACGCATCAAATATTTTCAAAAATTGTATTTGTAGTTTATGTTTTCGAATGGGTCAAATTAAGGAAGTTTTGTAATACAGACGATACGTTGAAGACTATATAAATAGTTCTGGTGTCTCCTTTTTTCATAGTAACCCGATGTTGCGCATGTTAGAGGGTGGGATAGCATCATATGCAACGTCATGGTAGGGAGAGTTTACTTTAACAGCAACCTTGATGCTGTCAGCTTGATATCTTACTCACCGAGCTATTTAGATATATGTCAATACGCTGAAATTAATGCTAATAAATATCTTAATTTCATTGTGTAACATGTTTAGAAATTGTCATTAACTTCTTTAAGTGGCAGCCAAGGACGCAGAAATACTTCCATTATGTTCACATGCAAGTTGTGCATGTGAATCCGATTATATTGAAAGTATACTTCCTAGTATGTAGTCGTGTTTAAGGACAACATGCACATACAGAGGGGTGTTCTCTTTGATTATATATAGTAGGGGTGGTGCTCTCGTGGACCCTCTTAATATTATCAATATTTGTTGAGATTTTTGGAATAGACATAATTTTTGGTCATTTACCTATTGTTTAAATTTCATTTGAATCTAAGGGAAAACAGTTTTCAGTGGGGCGTGAGGCTGCCCTCATGGGGGCCGCTCAGCGTTTAAGTGATATATTTTTTATATAGCCTATGAACTTCACTGAGAAGTCAGTAGTCCACATGCAAATTTTCAAGCAATTCTGTCCGACGGTTTGGGTGAACATAAAACACAAAAGTTAAGGCGGACACACGCACACACAGGTACAGATTTACTATTATATATATATATATATATATATATATATATATATATAAGAAAAGCATATACTACTACTAATAATAATAGTAATACTAATCCAGGTAAAACCTGCACAGGGTAGTAATCCAAAGAATTTTAACCGGGTTAATAAAAAGAGTGCTGAATATCAAATAGAGCTTTTACATATGATTATTTATTTTATGATTATTTTTATTTACCCATACATGTACAAAGTCTGCAACACTGGCATGTCGCTGTTATCGATCAACAGCTATTATGAACTGGGATCTCATCAGGCAGAGTTAGAATCCGATCTTAACGTTAGATCATATTTGGAAAGAATTTGTTTTTTTCTAAATATGATCGGATTCTAACTCTGCCTTATGATATCTCAGTTAATAATAGCTGTTGATCGATAACATCTACGTGCCAGTGTCGCAGATTTTGTACATGTCTGTGTAAATAAAAATAATCATATATATATATATATATATATATATATATATTGTGTTTATGTGTATGTATTTCTATGTTCTCGAATGTATATCTCATTGTATTTATCTGTGTATACCATCGTCGGCAAATGCCTGCTGTGCACGTATTTCTAACACTTGGTATCGAATTTTCCTTGGGATTCTGATCCCCAATTACATTCTACGCGCAAAGGTGAGGCATATATTGATTAGTCAGCGTCAACTTCGTTCATCGCCCAGGCATCTAATCAAACCAGGGTGTGTTCCATTCAATTGGACGTAATAATCGATCGAGCGACGATGTTGCTAGCAATAAGGTAAAACAAACGTTCGATGGAAGAGTCGTATAAGCGTTTCTTTCTTTTTTTTATCGCCAATGGTCATTATTCTTTCCTGTTATGTCACGAATCGGACAGTAAAGAACTGGCAGGATTGTGTTTTCACAGTAAACATAGTCGAATTAACGATAAGTAAAGAAGGACACATATCAATTAGGTTTGCGATGCTTATTTAGTTAAGCAAATCTAATATTCGGTATGGACGTTGTCTTAGGTGCCGCACATTGTGTTTACATTGTTTTTGTTTTTATTTTTATATATTCTTGTTAAAAAAACGCCCAGCAGTAAAAGGTGCATTTGAAAGTTGTCAAAAGGGTTATAATAAGATTTAATACTAACAGTACACGCACCTTAACTTTGTTGTGAGAATTGTGGTTTGGTAGTTTTGTTTTACGGCATATCAACCCTTTTTGGGTTATTTAATGCCGAATCTGGTCTTGTTTTCTTCTCTTTTTTGTTTCTTTCCCATTTTAATATCTGTTTCTATTAAACCCATAGTTGGGACCCTAACAGGTACTACCACTCCGGGTCAGGGTGGACCTGGGAGCAATGGTAATTAAGAGGAGGCTCCACATTCCCCAAAGTCCGTAAGCCGGATCTCACCATCGGATGTAGTTTAAGGTCATATCCAGGACCGGGAGTAGAGTAGGAAAAATAAAAATAAAAAAGGCGAGGGAGAAAGGGAGAGGGGCTGTTGTTTTTGTTTTTGGTTTTGTAGAACATAATTAAGTTTTACAAACAAAAAAAAAAAAAAAAAAAAAAAAAAAAAACGTCAATGTAGGTGAATTTCGTCTCAGGGAGCCACAGGGCAGCCTGATCTGGTATCACCAGGTGAGAATTGTAAAACACTAAACTAAAACACTAAACTAAAATGTTAATATTAGTTTATTACGTGTGGAGATTTCGTATCTGTCTGTATGAAACCGAAATTTTACTTCCACTTATATTAGTAATTTTCTCATATTATATTTATTTTAATAGAGATTTCGTATCTATCTGTCTGTAACCGAACATCTCTTATGTGTTCGTTTATTAAAACACGTTCTCCAAATCAATGTTATTTACTTCAAATGTTCTCACTGGTCCAACATCTCTTAGTATATTCACTCGTTGGTATACTTCGTCGCGATTATAGCCGTCATAATCACCATCGTGTTTGGGGCTTCATTACGCTGGCATCATCACCATCGGTTAGATTTATCTTCATTTTGTAGAAATGTTGTCGTCATACGAATACAAGTGATGCATTAACATTAAATAGAGAGAGGCTAAACTTGTTCTTCTTAACTAAACTACTTAGTTACGGTGGGTAGACTTAAATAAACTACTTAGTTACAGGGAAGAACAAAGCTGGCATACAATAAGTTGCGCCATCAACATGTTTTAGGAATTAAATTCCCATCTTCTATTTTCTTAAATTACATCTTTTATTTGGGTCCGTTAATTACCGCTTCACAAAGCCGACCGGTTAATAAATGTATTTATTTCTTTCACATGGTATCATGACCCCCACTACTTGAAAGACGACGAAACTTAATTTGTAATAACACATCAGTCTGACCTTCTTTAGCTCTACCAACCTGAATCCAATGTGCAGTTTATGCTTGTTTATATTTTAGTCCGGAGAGCGAAAATGTTTTTAAGATTTTCGTGTCAATTAAACTTGCACTGGTCCACCTAGATACTTAATCTATACAAGCTTATGTAATCGTTCTTCACATACGTTCATTCATTGTGTATCAATCATAGTTCTATTTCTATTACTAATTTTCTAATATTATCTATTACTAATTGATATTTCCTTTCTTTCTGCAGGAAGCCCTAACTATACTTTTACTTATCTTACAAATCGTCTAATGTTATCTATCACTAATTGAAATTGCATGTTTTTTTCTAGAGCCGAAACTCTACTTCTATGAGAAACCTTATCATTGTCTTTCTTAAATATGAAGATTTTGTATCTGTCTATCTGAAGCCAACACTTTACATATACTTCTGTTACTAATCTTCTCATCTTGTATATTACATATCATCTCGGTATCCGTTGCTAAGTTAGTTAACCAAATGAACGATATTAACGTTTTTTTAGCATATTTTGTTCAATCTTGCTTTTTATCTTTGTTTGATAGAGTGAACAATAAACTTCGCATCTAGTGAACTCAAGGACACTCAAACTGAAAGACATCTCAAATTATTTCACACCGCCACACAACTGATATTACACGAATGATTGTGAAAAGTTATTAAAGAATGGAAAGACCGACGATATAAAAAAATAGCCAGACCTACACTGGAAGAGTGCGGATACTTATATACTCTTTAATATCCTTATTGCTACTCAAATATTCAATGGTAAGCGTCTGTTGCAATAACGCAAAATCATTTGCAATGGTTATTTAAAACGAGTCAGAATACTAGAACTCTGTGGATACTTGTTTTCACTCAAACTCCAGGGAGCACAACCATTCAATGCCAGTAATACTTGTTAGATAAATCATAGTCAGTTTACAATAATGATGAATACTTGGATCTTACCAGAGAACAACAATTGATGTGCAACACGAACATGTCTATGATATCAATAAGTTGCTGAATTTATAATCGCCAACGACTTCCTGGAACAATGCGTAAAACGTTCTATGCGCGTTTCTTCATCGTCCTTTTAAAATATCTTCTTTCTGCAGCATTTTTGTTCATTTGCTTTGTTCATCTGAACATCATTCGACGATGAATCGGAAACGTTCGTGAAACCTGTGAAACCTATGGAACATTTCTAATTTTAAAAAAATTAATACAAAATGACCATAACAAAATTTAAAAAATAAAAAAAGGTATAATTAAACATACGAATTCTGTTATTTTAACAATGTTGGCATAGGCACAGATAAGTGTAAATGTACTAAGACCTCTACTGAAAACATTGGATGGCAACTAGGAGACATTGAAATAAAAAGAAAGGATTGCGAACATACAACGAACGACAATGATGAACACTAATGAAATATTAAGAAAAAATCCTTGAATGCGGAAATAAACCAACATAATGAGGCAACGTGAATCTGCAACAAGTAATTTAAAATGGTAACATAACCAAATGTATAGAACGATCATCACAGGAGCACAAGCAAAGTGAAAACTGTTAGAAATCTATTAAATTGACTCGTCTAGCCACTAAAAATAATTCAGGAGTACGCACAGTCGCGTAATAATAAACTTCGGTTTGTACGACTCACAACTGTCGGGAAAGTTCAATGAAGATGAACAGACCGACGAGCAAGAACACTGACCAGAGCTGAACTAGAAGGGTTCCGAAAGTATTGGAATCTTAGGGAGTCTATATCTAACTCAAATTCCAGAAAATACAAAAGCTCGTTGCAAGCGAGAAGTCCATGGTAAACGGTTATTGCGATGATTAAAAGTTATGGAAAAGGGGTGGAGAGTGTTGCGTAGACTTGTGTAAATTAGAGTGCAGGGAACGTCACTGAGAAATCACTGATATTGGCACATGTGACACCTCCTTGTGAAGAAGGAATAATAATAATAATAATAATAATAATAATAATAATAATAATAATAATAATAATAAAATCAAATCATTAAAACATCAATAAAGAAATAAAAAAATGGTACCAGCCTAGGCTGACACCACACAGAATATTTGCATAGAGTCAAAGAGGATGAGTAGACCGAGGAGGGACAGCACACACCAGACGTCCACTGGAAGTGCAGACACTGGTGGGACCTTGGGGATGCTTATTGACACCCAAATCCCAGAGAAGACCAATTGTCCTTACCAGCGAGAAATCAATGGTAAACCGCTGTAGTGATACTGCAAGTTTATTTGCGGTAGCTATCGAAAAGAGGTGGAGAACACTGGACATCTGGGGAGACTTGTTGTCACTCAGACTCCAGGGAATACCACCGGTTGTCGGTGAGCAATCACTGATGACCTGTGTGAGAACTCCTAGTGAGTACATAATAATAATACTTGGTGATAATTATTGCCACCCAAATCCCCGAGAAGACCAATGCTTCTTAACAGCGAGAAATCAATCGTAAGCGGCTGTTGCGATACCGCAATATCGTTTGCGGTGGTTATCGAAAAGAGGTGGAGAGCACTTGAACACTGGGGAGGCTTGTTGTCACTAAAACTCTAGGGAACTCCGAATGTTTTTGTCGGTGAGCAATCACTGACGATAACCTGCGTTATAACCCATAGTGAATACAAATAATAATTATATGTGGCGACAGAAGCCTAGGGAGCTACCACACAAACTGATCATCAAAGGGCAAGGAGGATAGAAATTTGAAGAGGAACATCACCAAGCAGACCTTTCTGGAATGATGCGGAGAGCACTGAAATATTGGGGAGGCTTATTTCCAGAAGAGAGCTATGGTTGCTGCCAGCGAGAAATAGATGGTTAGTTATCTAACGATAACGCAAACTAATTTGCAACACTTATAAGAGAGGCGAAGAGTGCTAAAAATCCCGGAAGACGAATTTTAACTCAGACTCAAGAAAACACCACAGGTTATTGCAAGTGAGCAAATATTTATAATCAAATTAGTGGCAACTCCGCGTGGATAAATACTATTACTATTACTACAAGAACTAATAATAATATCATAATAATAATAATAATAATAAATTGAATTTTACTACCTAAGCGCTTTATTTTGTATAAACCGCTTTAATAAAACATCGTGGCTATTTCGTATGAATTACTTGTGTGTGTCTTTCTCTATGGGTATGTGCATGATTCAATCCTCAAATAATCAAACGGTCATTATGAATTCTGGAACATATCTGCTGGGTTTAAAAGTAGTTAATGTAGGCTTTATCTAATTTAATTGATTTTGGTTCAAACCAGACAAGAACGGGTGGAGTCCTCCGTTGAAATCAACGTGCCCCTGATTTTTGGCAATTTTAAAAATAGGTATTAGATATATAGTAACAAATATTCTTAGTTTAACTTTCCTTGAAGTATTATAAAGGTGTAAAGTGGGCGTTATATTGACATTCAGTTTTCAATTAACATTTTTAAATAGTTTTCGTTCGTATTACATTTGATACCTAGTTTTAGATACAACTTGAAAAGATTCTATGGATTTCAATTTCTTCTAAAATATCAGAAGATATTGCCAAGGCTTCTGCAAAGACGGTGAAATCCCTCTACCGTATTAGAAAACTTTTCACACATGACACTATTATATATATCTACTAAGCATCCATCTGTGCATGCATGGAGTATTGTTGTCACATTTGAGCTGGTACACAATCCACCAGTCTCTCCCGATTATATCAGGTCCCAAAACAAGTCTTTAATCTAAATGACCCCTCACTGTCGACCGATCCCAGCTCCTTTTTCATCGCCGCAATGTTGCATCCCTATGATAATTTATCAGTAATTTAGTGGAATGTGATCCGAGTAACTTGCTGCTCTATCCCCCTGCAACGTAAGTAAACTAGACCAACCCGACAATCAGCTAAATCCCATCCATTCAGTATAGAGGTCTTTAGATGCCGGAGAGCCTTCTACTCTAATAGCTTCTTTCCTAGAGATTCCGGTCTTTGCTACTCCCTCCGTGCCCCCTGTTTCACCGGCTGTACCAACATGCAAAAATTTAAAACTAATGTTAACAAATATCTAGCTGTAAAGGTCCCAATTTACGATAACCCCCTTAACTTTCACCCTCATTCTCAGTAGCCACTTACGCCTCCAGTAACAGCTTGCCTTGTTGGGTTGAACCCAGTTAAAAAAAAACAAACATCCTTACAATTAAACTTTCACTGCTAGACATTTTTGTAAGAATCAAAATCAGGTAATGGATCTTGATACACATTTGAATAAAGAGTCTAGATAATAAAGATTAGTTGTACTATATATTAGTAAGATTTTTTGTAAGGGGATGTAACATTGGTGAAAATCTGTTTTTTTGGAGAATTACTTTTACCTGCCCTGAGAAGTGCATTTTTCTAATATATATATATACATATATATACATACACATATATATATATATATATATATATATATATATATATATATATCAACGTTCCGTATTTATTGAAATATTTTCTCAGGGTGAAGAACACAATGAAGAAAACATCATACAATATATTGATTTTGATTTTTCAGAACGTGTCTAGACTTCGACATGGGTGCTGACGTGAAAAACCAGAGAATTAAAATCATGATTTTTGTTATATCATTATCAGCAGTGACATGTCTCCTTCAAAAGACGCGAAATTAATATATATATATATATATATATATATATATATATATTGTATAGTTAGGCAACATTCCTTCTTTTATACATATCTGGTTGAACAGGAGTGCCAACTTCTGTTTGTTCCTTTTTTGATCCAATCTTTCTATTCTTCGGACGATAGATCTTGTGCTTTTAATAAAGAAGTGTAAGAAATCTCAATATTTAACGCGAACGTTTTCGACCATCATTGGTCATCTTCAGGCGGACGATTGCTAAATGTAAAATAAAATGATGGGTGCGCAGGTGTTTTGAAATGCTGTTTTATGAGTTTATGTCTTTTATGTTTTTAATCGCATGGAAACGTCATCTTAAATAAATTCACCAATTTTATTTTACATTTATCAATCATTCGCCTGAAGACGACCAATGATGGTCGAAAACGTTAGCGTTAAATAGTGAGATTTCTTACACTCCATTATTAAAAGCACAACATCTATCGTCCGACGAATAGAAAGATTGGATCAAAAAAGGAACAAACAGAGTGGTAATGGTTTATTGTAAAATATTTAACAATCGTTTCGCCATGGTAAATAATCGGCACACACAGTAGTTTTATTTTACATATACTGTTAGCCACGTTTAAATACTGTTGTCTGCTTTACTTCAGCCATTATTTCTTTTTAAACGGTGAAATCTTTTTTATATAATTTCTGAGGATGCAAATGGTTGCTTGTATTTTTATATAAAACTCGCTTTTAAATTGTGGTTTGGTAGTTTTGTTTTACGGCATATCAACCCTTTTTGGGTTATTTAATGCCGAATCTGGTCATTATAGTAAAAGTTTTTATGCTTCAAGTTCTTTATATCTTCAAATGTTTAATCATCGTTTTTGGTTTGGTAGTTTTGTTTTACGGCATATCAACCCTTTTTGGGTTATTTAATGCCGAATCTGGTCATTATAGTAAAAGTTTTTATGCTTCAAGTTCTTTATATCTTCAAATGTTTAATCATCGTTTTTGGTTTGGTAGTTTTGTTTTACGGCATATCAACCCTTTTTGGGTTATTTAATGCCGAATCTGGTCATTATAGTAAAAGTTTTTATGCTTCAAGTTCTTTATATCTTCAAATTTTTAATCATCGTTTTTGGTTTGGTAGTTTTGTTTTACGGCATATCAACCCTTTTTGGGTTATTTAATGCCGAATCTGGTCATTATAGTAAAAGTTTTTATGCTTCAAGTTCTTTATATCTTCAAATGTTTAATCATCGTTTTTGGTTTGGTAGTTTTGTTTTACGGCATATCAACCCTTTTTGGGTTATTTAATGCCGAATCTGGTCATTATAGTAAAAGATTTATGCTTCAAGTTCTAAAAATAAAATAAAAAAGGGGAGGGAGAAAGGGAGAGGGGCTGTTGTTTTTGTTTTTGGTTTTGTAGAACATAATTAAGTTTTACAAAAAAAAAAAAAAAAGAACAAAAACAAAAAACGTCAATGTAGGTGAATTTCGTCTCAGGGAGCCACAGGGCAGCCTGATCTGGTATCACCAGTTTTAAATTGTAATTTAATTCGAATATTGATAATATATAAATGTTATTGCAGAAATTGATGCCATTTCCTATTCCAATAATGAAGAATTTCCAAGCAAGCAGCTAGCCAGTATTACAAAAAACTTGCCTCAATTGACTGAACCCTTTTCTTTACCTGATATTTTTCAAACATTACATTTTACCACCTATTTAACACTACTAGTACGTTTTGCCTCCATTAGTTTAGAAGTCTATTTAATTCTGTATGGCTAGTTTTTAAACACGTTTCTTGATACCAATATTTAACTATTAGCACAAAAAAACCCTTAACTCCGATTTGAATATTGATAATTTTTAATTATTTTTTGTTAGTTTTTCATCTTACACATGAGACAATTACGTACACCCTTATTTGGTAGAAACTTTTAACTATAAGTAAATTACAACCCTACTTTACCTCCCATTTATATATTCTTAGTTTTAAATTAAAACTTTGGTTCATTTGATTTTAACTGATAGCAATCACGTATTCCCTGTTTAATGCTATACATTTTAGGTACCCCTTATTCTTGACGTTTTAAGTGTCCTAATAATATGATACCTTGGTTCCCCTTCTCATGGACTCTATGCTCTTATTTAATGTATCATGACTTATTATTTTGCCGTATCTAATATTTAAATCTAACGGTTTATGTTATCTTATTTTCTCCCTCAATGCATAGTTTTCAAACATTTGCGGCTTTCAATATCTGTAACCGAAAACCCACTTTATTAGCCTTATCTTCCAATATATGTTCATCTCACTTTATTCATAACTTATTCAGGTTATTTAATAGTATTCTTATTATTTCCTGTGTACACACTTACCTCTAACCCATGTATATCAATCTCCCTACCATTATGAGACTAGAAACACCTTACTATACATTAGCAATATTTTAAATGATCTTCCAGACCTTTTTTCTCTTTTTGCTATACTAGGATATTCCTTTTATTATTTTTCATATATTAAAACATTAGACAATAATTGTATTTAATTCATCTCATTTTCATTGTAATTTTAATTTTCTTTTTTATATATTAATATTTTTATATCATTAGAATTAATTCTTTTACAGTTTTTTTACCTTTATCTTTTGATTTTCGTGTTTTTGCTTTCTTTTTGTAAACTCTTGTATCCAACTTTAACCTTTTACCTATCTCTACATTATTTCTAATTGTAATCATTTCACCTTTTTCCCCTACCGTTTTGTGACCAAATCTCCATTCGCTTATTTTGCTCAACTGTTATTGCTTTTATACATCTATTTCTACATCAGACGCTTGCCTTTATCTAGTAGCCCATACATCTTATTTGCATCACCCGCCAAACCTCTAGCACCACCTCTCGCTAATGCTTCCCATCTCATTAATCTACTTGATTGTGAATTTGATTTTCATAACGAACTCCCATATTGCTCGGATTTTACTGGCTTACCATTGTTGTTGCTGAATACCACTTAGTTTTATAGACAGTTGTATTAAAATCCATAACACATTTATATGAAGCAATAGGAGTCCTTAAAATGGCTTTCAATAACCAAATTACTTTTTGAACTTTTACATTGCAACCTCCTTCTAACTGGATTCATTTTGTGATGCTCTGTGTTCTTTAAAATTCTACGGACTTTGCAATCCTTCCTTAATTTATTACTATTGATGTGCTGCTATAATTTGCGCGATGCCTTATACGGTGAACGTTTTCATTGCATTGGACATATACAGCATTTTCTTTTTCTATTTATCCTAAATAATATGTTATCTTTTAAAATGTTTATATTTATAATTTTCTCATCAACTTTTGTCTATGTATACCTTTTGATGATGAGAATTCCACTATTTGAAAAGCCATGGTTTTAGGAAGGTAAAATAAATCTCTTGTTTTAAACAAATAAACATATCATTTTTCTTTTCAATTGATATTCTTATCTTTTAATTGTCTATATAATTTCTCTATCTCGTATATCGAGCATCGATGTTTTAATGATAGGTGCTTATTTTAAAGTACAAATAATATTTTCCTATTATCTCTCTCTATGTTTGTCTCTCTCTAACTCTTTATATATCTATATATATTCGTTTTCTTTTGTGTTGGGTTAACAGAAATCCAATAGAGGTCTCAATTATGATAAGAGTACGTTATATTAATTAATGAATCTTATCTGATCTAATGTATATATGTATGAACATTTATATTAAAAAGCGTTTATCAAAATAAATGTAAATAATTTCCTCACAAAATCTGTATACATAAATGCTTCAGATTTGTTTCTTGGTCTTAGATTTCTTCTGGGTTTAAACGCTCATTAAAAAAAACAGGATATATAACTCGTTATGTTGGCTGTCTATATATATATATATATATATATATATATATATATATATGTCTAAATATATATATATATATATATATAAGGTTCATTTATATTCCAATTACCATGATTTTATTTTTCAAAACATTCTCGAAAAGCAGTCCATCTCAGTGTGATATATTTTTACGATTCGTTTATCTTGAAGTAAACAAAGTCATATTATTCTGTCATTATTTGCTTTGTCACTCCGAAGTTCATGGGAAAATTCACAAAAAGGTATTGTCAGTCTGTAATAATTAAAAAGTAAAAAAAAAAAACACTACGCAGTGGGTCATGTTGGGCAAACCTTAAGAGAAAGAACACAGAAAAAAATCACTCACACATGAAAACTCAGTACTCAGTCATTTTTAAATTTCGTAGTTCAGAGCAGCACACTAAAAATACATGGACATTTCCACGATTTTAATTTAGTGATATTCCGCAAAAAAGCCCAAGCTTTACTTCTAAGATGTTTAAATTCACTCAAAGATACGTTTAAATGTCCTAGAATTACTTTATTAAAACTACAAATTCTTATTAACTTCATTTGAATACGAAACTAAATGCAGAGCTACTCTTTTTTCAATTCACTCGTTTGAGGTTCTCTAGACGGACCAAGCCATGCTTCAAGAACACAAATATATATATATATATATATATATATATATATATATATATATATATATATATATATATCCATGTGTGTGTATGAATGATGATGTGTGCTTATGTTGGTGTGCATGTGTATAGTCCTGTTTGCATGTATGTTCATTGGCTTTTTTCTATGCATGTTTCCTTTTTGTGTACACATTGTATCATATATTTCCTCATTGTCTATTGCATAGCACAATAGGGATGTGACACAAATTAATTAGTCAACAGCAGCTTTGTACCTCGCTCAAACATCTAATCAACCCGGCGAAAGCTTCACGCACTACGAAGGCAATCATCGTTCTTGCGAGGGTGTATCTAGAAATAAGTTAAAACAAACGTTTTATGTGATAGAGAGATAAGCGTAGAGCGAGAAGTCGGAAGAGAGAGAGAGAGAGAGAGAGAGAGAGTGGACGAGGGAGAGAGAGAGGGAGAGAAAGAGAGGGAGAGAGAGAGGGAGTGTATGTATGTGTTAACGTGACTGAGAGAAAGAGCGAAGGACAAGGAAGTTAGCACATTTTCCTACCGCCAACGGTCATCATTCCTTCCGTGAATTTCACAAACGAGACAATAAATAACTGGCCAGATGTTTTTTCTCGGCGTCCTTACTCAAATTAGCACTCCACAAAGAAGGGCGCAGGTGTCAGTAAATTACAAACTTGAGTGACATACGTTTGTTATTGGCCAAAATTACACCTTCTCTGTTTATGGAGGAAACTTATTACACCAGCCAGTTTCCTATATATCTAAAATGCTACGAGTTCCACGTGCATGCAGAACTATTCCTACACATTAGTTGGTGCGCCACAACTTAGCCTCTTCCTCTGTCAAGGAATGTTAAAAATGTTTCTAACCTGACAGTTTTCGCACTGCCTGCCACGCTTCATACCCCATAGTATCGCTGCAGATTTTCTTCCATGTGCGTGTTTTACAAGTACCTTCAGAGCAGTACATTCTAAACTCGGCACTACAGCGACAGTCAAAGCTGGCATATATTTCATTCCTTTGTCTATATAGTGATAGAGTCTACATTGGAGAGACGTAGCGCAAACTAGAAAAGAGAATTTATGAACACAAACAATCAATAATAACCAACACGTGCCCACACTATCGAATACCGTCATTATTGTGACTATAATAACTCCACCTTAATACAAACAATAATTAATCGAATCAGTTCTTATAGCCCATTCAATAAACACACTAACACCAATAATACACTTCTATTATATCTCCTCCAACCCTAACCCGACACCGGTGATTCTCTGCTTTTAAATTACTTTTCCTTTGAATCCCCTTTTTGCTCTTTATGTTTTCCTTTCCTTTTACCAATCTCACTTATATACACATTTTGTATATATTTTTCGTACACATACATACATACATACAGACATACATACATATAAATATAAATATATATATATATATATACATTTAATGAATCAAAACATTACTATTGTTCCAAGAACAAGGACATCAAGTTCATACGTACGATCGTTTCGAAAAGAGTTTAGTACTAGAATTTTATCTAATAATTTTATACAGTTACTCCAAAACGTCACGTCGTCAGCGCCTATAGCAACACGTCTTACAACTCGTTCGAGAAGAACATCTACTGACAGAAAGAATCACAGGTGGATATGTTGTTAGCATAAGAGGATGAAAAACCTATGACACCTATAAACAAATCACCGGTACATATAAAACATGTTGTGTTATTTACACAACACTTTCCAAAGATTTAACCTTTGTGTGGGTTTATTTATCTGTGCTTATGTACGTTTTTGCATATCTTCTTTCTCAAGATACATTTTCATTTTATAAACACCATTACTATATATATATATATATATATATATATATATATATATATGTTCCTAAAATTACAGATATTCTCGTCTATTGCCGCTTTTAGAATGCTTTGGCTCCTGAAAAAATCCACGCAATAGTTGGGCGAAACGTTGAGTTCTTAGGTCTTCGAGGATTCTTTCACACACTCACACACAGATATATATATATATATATATATATATATATATATATATATATATATATATATATATATACACATTGACAACTTTGCTTCATGTATATTCATATATTTACTACTTTTACTATTTAGTCGTATTATCTATTTTTAGCCATGGGGTTTTTGTTTCTTTTTTTCGGGATTGCGTGGGGGATTAGAGACAATTCTCAGAGGTATATATTCAAGGGAAGCTTTTGAAAACAACTTATATTGTTTTGTTAGGATTTTTTTCAAACAATTGTGCTGGGGAAGGGTTAAATTTAACAAGGTGAGCTTTATTGTTTGAACCCCATTGACTCTCCTCCACAATATCCCATTAATAATTGTGTTTTTTATTACCTGATTTCCAGCAATATAGTAAAAAAGAGGTGTATTTTTTATTGAATGTAATCTATCACAAATTTAAAAATTGTTTATTGTTTAAACATTTTAAATTGCATTTGTTTTTCATGTATATTAATAGATTCTATATTTATTTTGATATTTATCATATTTATTGTTTTTATTAGTTTAATATTTACATGATATTTATAAATTAAAACTTTCTTTTTTCTTTTATATTTTATTAATTTATAATTATTTTTAATTAATGTACTTTAATTTAATCACTATGTTAATTTTATTTATATTATTATTTTTTAATATATTTGATTTACTATTCTTTTTAAATTGAGAAAATGGAATGTTTTAATCTTAATTCAAAGTCTTTGAGAAGTTGTTTCCCCTTGATTTGAGGATGCCCATTTGTGTTTAGTTTTATACATTCATAAACCTGGATTCTTTTTTGTTCCTAAGATCAGAGTTATCATTCCATAATTATCGTAGATTCATTTAGACCCAATATTAATCAACAATGCCATTTTCCTTTTTCTCGAGTCGCAGAATAATTTTGAATTGTCTTATGTGTTTTTTCTAATGAGATAACATCGTTTTACTGTCGTATATATCAGCAAAATGGGCAAGTAAAAAAGCTAAATTCATAAAATAAATAGATAAATAAATAAAATAATAATATTGAGGATTTAAATATCGGAGAGTAATTTACGCGGTTTGTGAGTCACCATTTTCCGAGGCCATAGTCATAAACAGAGGCTGAGGTGAGTCCAACATGAAAATGCTAGTTACGGTCCTGTTTGTTTGGATTTGAAATCGACGGGACCAATTCTGTATTAATATTCTATAAGTATACACACACACATATATATATATATATATATATATATATATATATATATATAATATTCCCGAAACAGTTTTTCATGGTAAACAACTGATGATCCCTTAAAATAGTGTTAGAAACAAACCAATATAATAACTGTAAAAAATAAATTGACTTACATGAGTGTTTTTTCCACTGAAAGACTTGGGACTATAAGTTTGTTTTAAAAAAAAAATTTTTTTAATATAGTTTTAATGGTTGAGAAACGTCCGAGACTAATATATATATATATATATATATATATATATATATATATATATATATATATATATATATATATATATATATATATATATATACAGAAATACATTTATGATATATGTGTGTATGTATGTATATAAATATTGATTATATGTTCTTGGTAGTAATTTCGATATCTGAACTAATTTATTTCGAGATCTGAGTCAAAACTACTCATCTTCCATATCAATCTATCTTATTAATTATCGCTTAATATTATATATTCGAGGTTGGTTTATTACAAACGAGTGAGATAAGCGTAGAGCCACACAGAGAGAAAAGTGTGACGGTTACGGAAGCATTGATAACATAATAATAATAATAATAATAATAATAATAATAATAATAATAATAATAATAATAATAATAATAATAATAATAATAATAATGACAAGATATAAGAGATGGCATTATTGATCAAATGGGATCCTTCCTTTCTAAGAAAGTTATACAACTGTATAAAGACAATAAGATTAGCCCAATTATGGAAGCACCAATAAAATCCTCTCGAAGGGAACGGTAGTCTTCAACAATAGTAACGTCGATAAATAACATGGCATAAGAGTCATGAATATGATACTGTTACAGATGAAATGCCGTGTTTGAAGAGTGTTACCTAAGGTTTTTGTGTGAGGCCTTTAGACAGGAAATATCGCGTCGAAAGTTAGTTAATCATGTTTGTTAAGATAAACATTAATATAATCGCTTTCTAAACATTCGTTACACATGAACTTCCGTATCCATATACAGGGTGACCAGTAAGTCCCTGAGAGAGTGTTATACCTGAATAGATGTTTGATTATTAATTGTACCTTAATGGAATTTGAACATAATATGATGAAGACAATAGAGGTTACCTTTGTGTTACGGCATATCAACAATTGTGGGTTATTTAATGTTTAATCCGGTCAGTTGTGTAAATGTTGGTATGCTTCAAATATTCATTAATATCGTTTGGTTGTTTTTATTTGCGTTATATACTCACCAGTCTGGTTATTTAATGCTAAATTCGGTCATTTTTGTAAAGAAAAAAAGGTAAAAGTACTTTATATCTTCAAATATGTATTTATGGTGTTTGGTTTAGTTGTTTAAACGCTTGCTAAAGATAAGCGTATCTAATTAATTCCCGCTTATTATATAATCACGGCGGGCCGATTATAACTAAGTTGTCTAAGTCCTTACGAAAATAATTAAATATTGTAGATGCAGCGATATTTAAGTTCGGATGGGCATAGCTAATTATAGAATTGGAATTTGTCCACATGTTTTAAATAAAGGTACTAGTGATGTTTACGTACTGAGCTGAAACCAACGTTTCGCTGGTTTCATCCCGCAGTGTCATTATACCGCTGGAAGATGTCGAATGAAAACTTCGTTATCTCAAAATCGAAACGAGGCGACGCATTCAAACAGGAACAAAATAATGGAAAAATATGTATTTTTTGGTGAAGACCTTATCGAACTATAAAAATGAAGGACAAATATAAATTAAGATCAAAGCACTTTTTATATGAACAAAACTATTTATTTTTTACGAAGATAATATAATGAAACAACTGGTACCAATTTCTTTTTATTTTATGATTTATTTTTACTGAACCTGAACCACTAGGTTAGGTTAGAGCAAGATTATTGTTAACGTTGGGTCAACAGCTTTTGAACCTGAACGAATAGGTTAGGTTAGAGTAAGGTTAAGGTTGAGGTTAGGTCAGCAGCTTATACACCTGAACGACTAGGTTGGGTTAGAGTAAGATTATTGTTAACGTTGGGTCAACAGCTTTTGAACCTGAACGAATAGGTTAGGTTAGAGTAAGGTTAAGGTTGAGGTTAGGTCAGCAGCTTATACACCTGAACGACTAGGTTAGGTTAGAGCAAGATTATTGTTAACGTTGGGTCAACAGCTTTTGAACCTGAACGACTAGGTTAGGTTAGAGTAAGGTTAAGGTTGAGGTTAGGTCAGCAGCTTATACACCTGAACGACTAGGTTGGGTTAGAGTAAGGTTAAGGTTGAGGTTAGGTCAGAAGCTTTTACACCTGAACGACTAGGTTAGGGTAAAGTAAGGGATAGTTTAGGGTAAGGTTGTTGTTTGTAGTAGATGTTAGAGTTGTAGTCAGGGTTAGGGTTAGGGTAAGGGTTATAGTTAGGTTGAAAAAAAGCATGTTCTGCAACTTATCTTTTAGCCTATAAGTTTTCTTTTCTGACAAAATTAAATAGTTCCTGCCGGAGACTTAAACGTTTGTCAAAACTCGATTTAATTCGTGACCGCTTTAATCAATTGTCTTTACTTGTTGAAGTTTATGCTATATGCAATTCGCCATTGACAACTATCGTCTGCTGCAATCTGATTGGCTCACTGTTTCGGAATCTTCCGGCGGATAAAGTACGCTGCTAGAGGATGCCGACAAAACGTCGGTTTCGGCAGGGGTAAGCAGTTGATGTCAGAGCAAGGAATAGAGGGGAATATGTCTCCCCAGCAGATGAGCTGATTGTGTTCAGTCGCAGTTCTTGAATTTCCCTCCCCAGTTTAACGCTCTTTCGCGGGTGCAGGCGATAGGAAGCTTATGTGTATAAATCACTAAAAGAGTATGCGTCATTAATAAACAAAGTCATCTTTAAGGGGTCCGTTAGAAATTCCGTACAGATTCGGGAGATTTACATGAATATTCCCGAGTTCGACAAGACGTGCTATCAGAAAGGTCAGAGGTTACAATATATCGAAACGTTTTCAGAATAACATCCAAGATTAGAATAGTAGTCCGGATAATCAAAATGATCAATCATCATCTAATAAATTCCGAATCAAAAAGTTAAAGTAAAAATACTGTTGAGCAACGCCACGTGGTTACATCTGGTGGAAAATAAGTTGCCTTGATTGATTGATGATTCGTTGAATGAATCGATAATCCGTTTTTAATCTGGTTTATATCTTTTTTGTTTTACTCTAATTGCTGACAGAATCGAATTCAATGGATGACAGCGACAAATAACTTTAATTATATGATACTGCAAAGGAAACGCTCCTTTCCTTCAATAACTACAACAACCTTTTCAAACACTGATCGTGATGGCAAATAACACCCTACATAAACGTCTAACGTTACAACCTCTCAGTCTAACATTAACAGGTGACATGAATTCGAGATAAAAAAAAAAACAGATTGAAGACATTGCGAAATCTGCTGCTAAAATGTCTACCCTTACTGTGCTCGCTGACTTATCATAGCTGACATTATCCTATATCTATAAAAAGCCACCATCTGCCCATGCAAAGAATATTGCTGCCACATCAGGCCTGATGCATTATCCACTAGTCTCATCCTCTTAGCCAACGTTAAAACAGATTTGCAAATTTAATAGGCCCTTCACTACCCACCAAGCTACATCCCTTGTTCTATCGCCGCAATGTTACATCCTATTGCTATTTTTTACAAGTATTTAATGGATTGTGCTCCGATGAACTTTCTGCACTGGTTCCCCCTCGGTGTAAAATGAAAACAAAAAACAGATATATGTCTATTCATGCGTGAATACATATGTATGAATACATTTATGCAAACGTGTATAATCATGATATATGTATGGAAAAGAGAAAAGAGTGAAAAGTTACGTTGATATTATGTGTGAAATCAAACGGCGAATTGCGCTTGGATGGAAGGCTTTTTTCTAAAGTAGACACCCTCATGAATAGTATAAAGCCCACGATTAACATGAAGCAAAAGCTGTTCAATGAACATATCATGCCTGTTATGACATATGATAGCGAAGCATGGCCACTTAATAATGCAGCGATAGAAAACTAAGATGGAAACAATGAAACATGGAACGCATTAATATCGATGATCGAAAAATACACACCTTAATAAGACAGCAAACTTGAGTAAATGCAATCATCACTACCATGCGAACGGAAATACATAGCCTGGTAGGTCACCTTTCGAGATATACAGACAACATGTTGAGATATAGAACGACCTAATAAACTCGAGGCAATGGAAAATACACAGAGGTAGGTCATAAACCCGGTGGAGGGACGACATCGATTACCAACTAGGTTCTACGTGGCCACGCTTATCCAAGGCTAAAACAAGGTGGACAGAAACAAGAAAGGGGTTCTTCAAAACAGGGGTCATAAAAAAGACCATTATGATGATTAGGATTATGATATAGATATATTCATACATATGTCTAGAATTACCGGCCTGTAATATTTGGGGATTCATTTTTCATAAATCTTCGTAACCATCGACGAAAAATATCTGTTCTCTAACCTTAACCGTAACCCTAATTCTAATTTCAAACGAACCTATAACTTAATGTATAATTTTGTAAATTAAGAAAAAGAATCATTGTCATATTCTCTATTTTTTAAACTCATTTCCTTCCTACAGTTGTTTAATTGTAGGAAGGGCAAACATTTAAAAAATACTTTTACAAAGTTATAGATTTGTTCGATAGTGTTTAGCTATAGTCTTAAATTTATTATCAAGGCTAAAAGTAGCAGCTGAGATACCTTTTCGTGATTTAAAACGTCAAGTCATATAGTTTTAACTGTAAAAGTAATTGAGAACAATAGCAAGTAAACAGATAGATGTTATATATCACAAATAAAAAGAACAGACCTCACATCAAATAGAAACCACATGGAAATCAAACAATGAAGTAATGTGTCGATTATTTAATGAGTAGAAGCTTCGTCGTAGACAACCAACTATTCGTTGTCTTTGATAGAGCAGAATATCTGGGGAATGGGAGATAAGGAAAGGGTTTCTGGGAATGAGGGTAGCAGATAATGATCGGAAACGAAATGGTAGATTCCATCATTTTTTGGCTTCCTTTGCCTTTTGGTAGCAGCAAAAGATGGTGTGTGTTTCCATACTACACTTAGTCTAAACAGTATTCACTCAGTGAATGATAAATCCTTCTTGACCGAGATATTTAAAAAAACAAATATCTCAATCTAGAGTGTTTTTTTTTAGGAACGGGAATCCTTAATAACCTATATTTGTCTAATTTCTAAATTAGATGTGTGCCCCACCATCCTATGACTATAACTTTTGATCGATATTCGAAGTTCTTGCAACATTTTAAAAACTAATTTTCGAAAATGTAACCCATTCGATTTCTATTGATTTTCATTTTCTATAAAAATAGATATTTTAATATTACTTCATCTTTAAATCATATTTCAAAATAAAGAGTTCAGATACTGGTAGCAATAGTTTATTTTCAGTTATACAAAATTAATAACTAACAAATTAACAAAAACGACTCTATAAAAAATATCGGTAGTGGTTGTTATCAAACAAGACTTATATATACGTGTGTTACGCTATCAAACCATCGACTCAAGACTCGGCTGCCTTGACTATCTTCTCTATATCCAAAGATCTTGAACCTTTTTTGACACTCATTTTTCCAAATTAGAAGTATGTAAAAAAATCAAAAATAACTAATATTTGTAAATAAATATTAAATCATATTTACTTACAGATGACGTTGTTTCAAGCTTTTTGATATCATGAGTTTAGGGAAGTTATAATTTCAGATTGTTTTAATAGGTGAACCCGGTTCACAGAGCCACTTTTGACTCTGCACGCTGTCACTCTATCCTGAGATATGAGAGTATACTTTTAGTATATATTTGATTTCTCAGAATGTTTTCTGTAGAACTGGGATCCTTTTGGATCAATGTAGAAATGTTAGAACGATATTTTCCCAGAAGTGTTAAAAATAGACCCGACCATTAAAAATTGTTTTTTTTTAATAGAAACTAAATTGTTGATAACGCTATTCTGTAGTAATATTTCATTTATGGTATCTATGTACGATTTCTTCAGGATGTTTTATCCGCCTCTAGGATTATTTGTATAATTCGAGAGCGTATGAATCACCTCTAAAAATAGAAACAACAAGGCTATCGTCTTTAAATAATAATAAAAAATTTTTTTCCAAGAGGAAAAATCTCGTCTAGCCATTAAGAAATATTTTAAGATAGAAATCAGTTCCTGAAAACAGTGGTTTGTATAAGTTTCTTGCTTGTTACTAGATGTACTATTTTTAGTTGATTTTCTGTTATCTGCCCCGTTGAGCGTAACCTCAGAATGGGAATTGGGTCAATCATAAGATGCCGTAGGAAATTCCCATCCTAAAACAGAATAGAATAATATTCTAACCAGAGTAGTGTAGACAAACCCAGGCGTTAGGGAAATATTTTAAAATTATTTAAAATAGAAACTAGATTTTTGTAAGTAAAAATTTTGTAGTAATACTTTATCTTTAGAATATAAATGATTTTTTTTTCAAAATGATTCCTGTGGGATTAGGATTATTCACTTGGACCCATGTCTACTCCGATAAATAACAACAAGGTAGCTCTCGGCAGAAAATTATTTTCCCGGAATGTAAAAAGACGTCCCAGACGTTGGAAAATTATTTTTCATAAAGAATCATTTTTAAAATTGGAACTAAATGTTTAGAAACAGTATTATGGATAAATATTTTATATCTACTATTTAGGGAGTTTTTCTTAAAGGGGGTTTCTGCGGGATTATTGATCATTTGCTTCGTTGTGTGTTTATCTCGAATGGAAGCCGGTCAGCCCTAGAAAAAAGGTTGTTACGACCACATGCATTCCGGACGGACATTTGTGTAGTGTTTTCTTCTGATCGAATAGATGTGGAATGTCCACACTATCAGTGGCTTAAAACAGTAACTGGTGAACTGTGTTTTAACTGTTTTATTTTTGTTTGTGGGGATGCTTTTCACCGTTGTGCCGCCCGACGAGAAGGTGTATTCTCGCATATTGATCCTGTTTCTTTTGAATGCATTTGGAACTAATTCTTTGCTGTGTTGCTTAGTAGCAACACTACATCGAACATCTTACGAGCTACTTTTCTAAGACATGTTTTATTGTTTATTTTTTATTTTTATTTTTTTCTTCTGTCCTCTTCTTAAGTGACCTCAATTAAGGCAACACGACATTGTGTATTGTCAGTTGTTGAAACTCTTACTCCAGGTACTTAATTCCCCTGATGATCTGCCAAGGAATGACCTGCTTGGTAGTGAAACACGTGTAAGAAAAACTCTTTAATTTGGATATATATGATAAATAAATAAGCTTTGAAGTAAAAAGTATTTTGTGGTGATCAATGATCTTCTGAACAAAAAGGTTTGGCAAGCCTTCAAAAACCACATATAAATGCTCTGTACCCTGTAACTGAGTATCATCGAGATTATTTTTATTGAACTAATCCCGGTCTTCACTGAATAAACAATCTTCTAAGTGAAAAATCTCTCTCTCTCTCTCAAACTTTATTAAACCTTCCTTACACTAAACTTAAACAAACATAAATAACAGTCAAAGCAAATAACGCGTCCAAACGAGAGTGACACGTGACTTCACATTTCCAAAAAAGATGACAACAGAAGCTGACGAGAGCCTGTTGGCTAAGTCATTTTGTGCTTTAAACCGACGATGCGAATGTTGTACTAATTTTTCTGTGCCAATATATATATATATATATATATATATATATATATATATATATATATATATATATATATATATATATATATGTATATATATATATATGTATATATATATATATATATATATTAGTTCTATTTCTTCTGGGTATGCCTATTGATCTTAGTCGAAGGATGCCTTTTCTTATATTCAAGGTCAATCGTGAGTGGCGCTAGCAAAGATTATTCTCGATTTTCTTTTCTTATCCTCGGCCATTCCACGATAGTCAGCAGATGGATTTGCTGATGGCAATTGCAGAGAACTTAGTGCAAACATGTCCTCCAACCATCCCCCTCCTTTCTAAATTATGGTACGCCGTCCGGGCAACAATCTATCGAACAAAAGCCGTAATGGATAAACAAACGCATTCATTAATAATGCCATCTGCTTCAGAGAAATGCCACAGCCTTCTGCGTTTTCTTCAAGAATGACAAAAGGCTGGTAATAACGGCACTTGCTCTTCTACTTGTTGCGGTTCGAAACGGGGCCGGCAGTTTGCGGCGTCGACATGAATAGAAATATAACGAAGCGGGGGGGGGGTAGGAAAAATGTGACGATCGCAACTGGCTATGTTCTCCACACTTATAGTACCAGTCAAACTTTTGTGTCTGTTCCTGCCTAAATTATCTGAACACGTTTAACGGAATTGTGGGGTTGTTCCGTGCTACGAGGGCATTCTTTCAGACACCGCTTTCTTCACTGATAGAAAGAAGTTGGTCTATCGCCAGTCTCATATGACGTTTTTAGCAGAGAATGACGACGGGTCCAGTAATTACTAGAGTGTCCTCTACTTAAGAAAATATGACGACTGACTAGTTTCTTGACAATATCGAAACGATCAAATCCTAATACGGGGGTATCTATTAAAGGTCGCAGGACCGGACACGTAGAATACACAAATGATTCGACACAGTGCTAGAAGGTCATTCTCTTATAATAGAAAGAATAAATAGTTGTTGGCCCCGATTCAAATATCGTTCAGGGTGTCCCCGACTTAGTGAGAGGCATGCTCGTCCCACGTAAAACTGACAAAAAACTTCGTAGATATTATATTGTAGAATAGCCTTCTTTCTACATCTTACTCTCTCTCTTTCTCTCATATATATATATATATATATATATATATATATATATATATATATAACTTGGCGTGCCTTTCTGCTTCTATCGTGATTCCACTCCTCGGGGTTAGTACGGTCAAAATAAGGAAGAAGAAAATAGGAAAACAAACTATAAGGCAGTCTCGCCCGGCAAAGTTGTTCTACAACGAAAGCTTGCAAAAAATAAATAAATAAATGAATTTTTCATTTAAATTGAACAATTTTTAGTTTTCAAAATGTTTCACTTAAATACATTTTAATGCGTTCCTCAAATATGTTGTCAATTTCCTTACTTAAAAAGCGCCAATCCGCGCATAACATCCACAGGACTATACTTATCCTAACGTCTTTAAGAACTTGACGTGCTTTTCTGCTTCTATCGTGATTCGACCCCTCGGTGTTAATACTATCAAAACGAGGAAGAAAAAAAGATAACAAACTATAAGACAGTATCGCCGAGTGTATTGTTTTGTACAAGATATATACGTTGTAATAAACCATCCTCTTTTAAAGACTTTGCACTCTGGTTATTTTTGTTATTATAACTTCTAACCAATGTTTATCAGCTGCCAACAAAAATTTCGAAAACGAACTCATAACGGATTTGGAAAAATTAACTATATGAATTGTCAAACAAGGATTCGAAACGAAACCAAATTTTGGAATATATTCAGTAACGCGCGTGCTTTATTTTATTTAGTAAATACATGCAAGTCACATTGTGACGTTGATTTAAAGATATCAATTGCAAACGTGGTTCGCTAATTGAATTCAAACTACAAAGAAGGATTTACTTCTACAAGGTACACTTTTTTTTTAAATGCTCCAACAAACAGTTTTTTATCGTCGGATGTAGATGTGCGCTAACGAACAAAGATTACTGTGGATTTTTTTTCTAGTACAACTAACAAGCATCTTAAAAAGGCGTGTTTAAAAGAAAACACTTTGAAAAAAAAATAAGAACATTTTTATTGTTCGATTTAAAAAAAAAGTATTATTGACCATTACTTAAAATCGAACTCGGACCATTCATATTACGAACTATTCAAGATTAAAGTTCAATAGAATACTTTTTAGTAACTAATAATAATACACTCACTGCTATTACTGTTAAGTGTTTTGTGTGTGTCGAGTTCTGAGTATTTTCAATATGGAACAATTAGTCGAAATAGCTAAAATGCTGTGAACAAGCATGTAAAAACAACGACAACAGTATCAAAAAAGTTTCGAAATAATTCTGAATCAAACCATTGCTGAAAGAGTAATAAAGAGTATTGTTTCGCCGAAGGAATTGCAAATTCTTTATCTGAATGTGTATACGAACAAGATTTTAGCGTAACATTTCAAGCATATTTCAGACGATTTGAAACGATATTTACTAAAAAGTGCCGAGATTGGTCGGATGAAGAACGAATAACCCTGTTATTACAGAAACTAGGAAGAGAGGAGAATACCAAATATACGAACTTGATATTGCCTAGAAAACCAGAGAAGGTTTGATTCGATGAAACTATAAATATACTGTCGAAGATATTCGATCAAAGGAATAGTCTTTTCCACAGAAATGCTGAAAATAGTTGGCATAAATACACATACGGACGTCTTCAGACAAAGTAGTCTCCCTTTCAGCTTAAAGGTCGCCCCAGCGTTGCTCCAGCAGATTAAGGGCTCTATGCTGGCGGGCCTTGAGTTTGCTACTGCTTATTAAGACGATATTCTAGTCAAAAGTAAAAACTTCACGCACACAACAATCACAGCATAGCTATGTTTAAACGACTAGAAAAATAATTTACATAATTTCCTTTAAATTCTTATTAAACTATAGATATTTATATACATATATACATATATATATATATATATATATATATATATATATATATATATATATACAGTGTTTTAAAGTTAATATTATTTTTTTTCACGATCTCATATTTGATAGTGGGAAACAACAACAAACCCCTTTGGCCCGGCTGCAACAACAGAAGCCGATCAGAAAAAAAATACAAATCCGATGACATCAGGATATATTACACACCGATGATGCCAAGTTATTGGCGAAATATCTGCATCACTTTAAACTAACAAAAAAAGGGAAGGTTATAATAAAAAAAGAAAAAGGGAAAAAAATCGGTTGCGATTTATTTGTAATTTAAAAAAAAATTGATATCGCATCTTTAATGCTTCAAAAGGTATTTATTTTACCTATTCCTTATTATATATATATATATATATATATATATATATATATATATTCAATAATTTGTATTAAATTTCTATGCCATATCAATGTTATGATTTACAGATGCAATGGCATTTAATTAAAAATGGTTTTTATTCAGCATACAATTGTTACGGCTTGCCCTAAGATAATTGTGAAATACTGTAGTCCATGTATTTCTTGGTGTAGCAATCTTCAGTGCTAATTATATAAACCAAAGCAATAACAATAAAAAAAGTAGGAACGCAGAGCCGAAAATTAGCACAAATGATCAAGATATCTTTTTTCACATGAAACTATGTTCTCTGTATATCATGGTAGTAACATATTCGTATCTTATACTTTGTGCTGTTTGTATTTCTAATCATTCATCATCAGCTTAAAATATTTACCTAAATATTTCTGAATTAAGATATCCATTTTTCCTAACCGTCTTTTGTTTATTTGCCTCATTATTTCCTTTTTTCGTCGGGTTTAGCTATCGATTATTCCTTATTTTATATTTTCTTTCTTACATTATACTTTTTATATCGATTAATTTAGGTGACTTCTTTTTTGCCCGAGTCAACAGAAGTACGCATACTTATCTATTTCCTGCTTATCAATAACGAACCACAATAGCAATACCTAGCAGATTATTGGTAGTATTTAAAATATTTTTAGAAACAATTATAAACATTTTTCATGTAATTAATAAAATCAGCTATCACAATTAGCACTGACTCCTTTCATTACCTGTTTCATTTTTGCCGTCGGTAATACAAATATCTGTCACGTGGATATTACTCGATGGATTTATAATTGTATTAAAGTGCAATATTTAATATATTGCCAGTAATTATACCGTTAGATATCATATTATAACGTTGACATAAGTGCCGATCGATCCAATTACATTATTCCTCTAAAATGATATAACATTTATCCTAATTTTTATTTTTTTAAATCTGTCTAATTCTTCATACGTACTTGTAATATAGTGATTTCAATCAGAGATTTACATTATTATATACGTTTCATGATCTCTATTCTAATTTTCGTATTTTTTATCGAAATAAAAAGTTGTATAGAAACAATATTTTTAAAAACATACGAAATTCAAAAACAAGTCTTATTATCCTTAATTCATGTAATAGTCCGAATCAGAATTTTAGTTTCGGAATTCAAAAAACTCTTAGTAGAAAATACCCAAATCTTAGAATATAGTACTAACCCACAAACACTCTATATATTAGAAGCCCTATATATAAACACCAAAAACAAAGTAATTAACAGAATTAACTTTATTACCAGTAATAATATACTAAAATGCCTATAATTCTAACAATAGTATCGTACTTATTAAATAATTCCCGCCAAAAGTATATATACTACTAACACTTGTATGTAGGTAGGTTCCCTCATTCCCCTGTAGATGGACCCGGATGGGTCTGAACGTACTGTGGACACAAATCCAAACTATGGCAAATTTGTCAGCTAATTCCCCTTCGAGACTAAGATTGTGATTCGGACTATTGAAAGGATCTACCAAAGAATATCCAGACATATGTTGTCTCTTATATTCAACAATATATATATATATATATATATATATATATATATATATATAAGTATCATTAAAAATAACGGACATCTTGTGTCTAGTTATTTTTTCTAAGATCCTTTCCGTTTTTCTGATTAGGTTCTTAGTTTCAGACGGAAACTGGCTATATATATATATATATATATATATATATATATATATATATATATAATTAACTTGTTACAAATATCCAGGGGGTATAAATCCGAAGGAAGTTGAAACCGGGTTTATGAGAGTGCTCAATGAAAATTCAGAGCCAAATATATATTTTTTTACTTTATTCCATTAGTTGCGACAAAACAAGTTTTGTTTCATTGGCGCAAATAGCGACCAACTCATCGGGCTAGCGATGGAATTCAAATGGCATACGTTTTAACTTCACCTTAACGGGAGATTGAAAATTGAAAATACATTGGAGGGGCAGGGGGACAGAGTTGGGGCTTTGTCTATAACGGTGACATGGGACATGAGAGGGGAGGGGGGGAGGACCCCAACAAATCGTGTTTCAAATTATTGCGTGGGAGGTTTTCATGTGTTTGTGCTGTGATGATCTCAATTTCGGCCGGGGTGGGAGGAAGGGAAATGGGGCGACGGCCAGAGTGAGTTAAATTTAAAATGAGAATAAAATTATGATTATAACCGTCATTCCTATTTTATTTTAATTCTAATAAGTAATTATCATGTGGATAAAAATGTTTGATACTTTTAATTTAGGGTATTAATTGCTACTTCTGCATTTTATTTATTTTATTTTAATGTTTTGTTTATTATTTGTAGTGAATTTTGTTGTGATTATATTTTTTTTAAAATTGTGATTACATTATACTGAGATCAATACTAGTGGAATCATTTTATAAGAGAAGTTTTATGGTGTTACCAGTTTTAGCA
>OY744536.1:86026002-86043502 GCA_963556195.1 Sepiola atlantica | reverse complement strand
GGGGCAGTTTAAATAGTTTAAACTAGACTGCCTGTCTTTTAGGTTTCAAGATAGAAATTCCCTTGATTAAAACATAATTCTCTCCTATGAAATGATTCTTATCCTTCCATTTTTTGTGTAGAGACATTATAAATTAGTCTTTATCAATGAAGAAAAACGGAAATAAATCATCGGGCTTACATTCATGCGTTGATAAGAGAATAGCCGGTTTTAGTCATAAAATAATATGAACGTTTTAATTTTATAGTTAATTATACAACTATATTTTTAAAATGTTAATTTAGTAGGGGTAATATAAAGTAGTATACACAATTTTAATATATATATATATATATATATATATATATATATATATGTATATATATATGTTCGTTGAGCAGTGTTTAAATGTTTTACAAATAGCAAAACATTTTACATGTATAAAGAAACACTAAAATATCTGCATCTAAATCATCATAATAAACTATAGAATCATAAAATAATGTGTACTTACCATTTTAATTAAGACAGCTGACACAGCGATGACACTCCCCTGTCATATCAGAGATACTTATTACCTCTCACCTACATACACACACCTACTCACACTTGCCAACAGGCTCGATGCAAATGTGAAACAAGTTGCAGTTTTACATATTTTTGCTGAATATTATATTAAATAGGCATGTTGTTGTAATTTGTCATATTTAAAACAAAAAGCATTTCAGGTTAAATTTAAGACTTTATTTGTTCAAATCCAACGTAAAAATTCATAGCACTGTCAAATATTAATATTTTTTTAATTTCAGGAAAGGAATATTCGATAAAATAAATTCTTTAAAACACTTTTTTTATGGAATATGAAGATATTTTTAATCATAGCTAATCATATTCGATAAAAAATAAATTTTCTTGAAAAAATAATATTTGTGTGGAATATGAAGATATTTAGAATAATATTGAATCATATTCGATAAAAACAACATTTTCTTGAAAAAATAATATTTGTGTGCATTATGAGGATATTTAGAATAATATTGAATCATATTCGATAAAAAACAACATTTTCTTGAAAAAATAATATTTGTATGGAATATGAGGATATTTAGAATAATATTGAATCATATTCGATAAAAAATAAATTTCCTTGAAAAAATAATATTTGTGTGGAATATGAAGATATTTAGAATAATATTGAATCATATTCAATAAAAAATACATTTTCTTGAAAAAATAATATTTGTGTGGAATATGAGGAATATTTAGAACCATAATGAATCATGTTCGAAGAAATAACAATTCTTGAAAAAATTCTTTTATTTAGAATATGATTTAATATGGTTCGAAATGAAAAAAACTTTTCAAAAATATTAATATTTGGAAGTGCTATTACTTTTTTACCCTAACCAAGTTTTATGCACTAAATATATCAATCTTACTCCCTCTTATTAAACGCCGATGTTTGATTAATAATTGCACTTAAATAGTCCATTATTATTTTACAAACAACAACTGTTATTCTTATAATATAGTACTGCCCTCCGAGTGTTTGTGTATGCACATTATTATTTCAAATTCACGATCCCCACAAATAAAATAAACACAATCAATACGAACGTTTAGACTCCTTATCCGTCATAAATATAATAATCAAAGAATGTCAAAATAAAAAGCCATATAGAGTTTTAAATTATATATATATATATATATATATATATATATATATATATATATATATAATTAACTTGTTACAAATATCCAGGGGGTCTGAATCCGAAGGAAGTTGAAACCGGGTTTATAAGAGTGCTCAATGAAAAAAAATATATATATGTAGTGGATCGTACTCGCATTGTTTTCTCAATAAAAAAATATATTCATATAAAATATATTGATAAGTCCAGAAAGAGTGCTCCGAACTGCACCTCCCCAGATATGACAGCTATATATACTATTATAAGAACCACCTGGCTTTTATACAGGTAGCAGATTGCGTCAGGAGTTCGGTACGTTATGGAGCGGTAGAATGATCCAAGCAATTTTCCAGCAACCTTAGCAACATATTAGATGTTAAGCTTCCATTTTACGTCTTGAATGAAAGTCAGTCCTCTGAGATTATTCATCGGTGTTTGTATTATTGTAATGTTTCAACCAAATTACCTCGCTTTTTACAAAAGCCATGCACTATATAATATCCGGTATTTTTAAGAAAATAAGGAATACGAACCATCTCTCCAACGTCGTTCGTTATCGTTTTAATCATGGTTTCACTTATCGCACCCTCTCAGGAAACGGTATCTGATTTGTTAGTTCAACTCGTGTGGAATAGTACAACAAAATAGAGGTTAGATTTCAGCTACTCAATGAACTTTCGAAAAGCAACATTAAATGAATAATTGTGAAACGCAGGCTGTTTACTCTAAAGACAATAAGATACTGTTGTTTAGCTCAGCATTAAATCGATATCCATTGTTAAAATTAATAAAGTATATTGTTTATTAAAATTCTCATCATAACATGTGCCAGCAATGTATCCAGACAAGAACATGAACCATTGTTGACACGAAAACATGGCATATCATATGTATAAATGGCATGAAACTTAAATGCTTATTACACAAGGTCAGGTGAGGTTTTCAAATGCCAGGGCACTAGTTAAAATACACTAAGCCCTACAAATATTCCAACACAGTCTGTTAGAATTGCCCGGAAAACATGCCTCAGGCGATTTGTTATTAACTGACCTCTTCTTTGAAATATGGTAAACCCCTGGAGGACAGCCCTTTCCTAGGACTGAACAGAACCATACCTTAGCCAGAGAGCAACAAAGTCACTGGAGGAATAATTCTATAGGGCATATATCCGACTGGAACCAGCAACACATTCATCAACTTCTTTATGTATTCTTTGTCATGATTTAGCGCTACAATATAAGCTAATACACTGCAAACTTCGTCACTAATTAATGCGTAATATACTATACTGGCTGTCATAGCCGGCATGGTCCGCGACTCTCAATGTAAAGTGTTATCTTTATACTTCTGAATTTGAAATTCTTAATTAAAATGCTTAAAAGTATTGTACAATTTCTAACGATAAAAAGGTTGTTTTGTCTTTAAATCAGATATTAAAATAGCTGAAATGTTTAAGCATAAACCGACATGCATTCCAGGTGTGTAACATGTAAACAAACACTAATTTATTTAATTTTGTGAAAATACTAATTATATGTTGCAACAGAATAATTCATAGTAGGTGATAGTGTAAACCGGTATATGGCATCTAACCGCGGGCATCTGGGAATTTATATAACTCGAAAAATTCAATAGTGTAATTCTGCTGAAATTTGTTTCCAATTGAAACAACAAAAGCAGAGAATATTGAGCGGGCACCCATTGAATCACTTTTTATGATATATATATATATATATATATATATATATATATATATATTATTATTACATTTAATGTGTCTAAAGACAATCGTGTTTTACCAGGAATTAAATGTTATACACTGTGATGTATCAATATGAATTCTCAGGATATTTTGTGATGTCATTATCTTCACTCTCTCATCGATCTATATTTATACGTCTCAATTTCTTCTCTCTTCTTTCTTGTTCTTCACCCCCTTCTAACGACGCTGTGCAAGGAAAGGATGGAATATCGATGTTTCTAACAGAGATTTAGTATATGTCTGTCTGAAACCGGAACTATACTATTACATCTATTAATGCACTATTTGTGTAAGAAATTGCGAAAACATGGGATTACCTAGCAAACGGTCTCGGTGCGAGCTTTGCAGGGCTGGACCGCCCAAAAAATGGCAAGATGGCGTAGGTGGCTTAATATTACCAGGTGATCACGTGTAATCTCGTGTTCTCTCGCGCACACGAGAGTCCGGTTTGAAATAAAAGCGGGTCGCTGGAGGCAAGACGGCAGAGGAAAAACGTAGTCAACGGAAAACGACGGCGACGCTTTTGAAGAAAAAGAAGACGTGGAAGAAGACGTGAGAGAACAAGACGTGGAAAAAGAAGACGTGGAAGAAGAAGACGTGGAAAAAGAAGACGTGAAAGAAGAAGACGTTGGAGAAGAAGGCGGTGTGCACTAATCCAGAGTCCCTTGCGACTGTTGTTCCGGTGTCTACTAAAAAGAGTTTCTTGGGCGTTTTCGACCGTCGTTGAGATGTTTGTGCTACAAACACTGGCATCTAGACGTACGACAGGGGAAACAACTTTTCCTGCTACACTATTGTACTATTTTTAGTGCTTAATTTCGTTTACTATATTATATCAGACTAATTTAATATTGTTTAGTGCTGAAATAAGTGGGTTAGTGTAGTATTTGTTCTGTTCGCATTATACTACCCACACACATTGCGTTCTGCTTACTTTAGAAAGGGTTAGTGGTTAGGGTTAGGGTTAGTGTCGTTCCAGTTCTGTGTTCAGGGGAACATCCTCCCATATATTCCATCCTAATTGTGTTGTTTAGGGAGTGACGACAGTGTAGTTAACGTTCGTTCATCATGATACCAACTTAACAGTAATTACCTACTCCTTTTTGGAGATAATGTTTTGTTGTCAATATACTATCCTCCCAGTCGGGTATGTTATACTAGCTAAAATGAGCGATTCTCTGGTCGCAAAGTGTTGCAAGTAACATGTAATGGGCACTATTAAATTATTGACGAATTCCACTGTAAATGTTTCATAGACAGTTCTCTGTTAAAGTTGGTTAATAATCTCGCTAGGAAAGACGATTGATTCGTAACCGATCTTATTGCACATAGACAAAAGAAAACATATTTTAAAAAAATAGAGGATTAACCGTCGCAGGGCAGCTAAAACTTATTTCCCAAATATAACAGGTCTCCATAAAGTGTATGTATCCTTATGATGATAAAAAATCAAGATATAATAATACTGAACCTTATGCCTAGAATCCATGTTACGAATTTGAAAAAAAATCTATGTCAGTTATTGATTCTGGAAACAGTTTTTAAATTCATGCTTGAACGAAACGGTTGTTGAGAAGAAACTAAATGTCAGGAAATCATGTTTAAATGATACCTGATGACTATATATAAAATTAAATACAAATCGCATGAATTAAAATTTTCAAATTTGAGGTTTGGACCATATTATATCCCCTAAAACTAATTTTAAAATACTTCAAAGAAACTGAGATTTAGAGCAATTTATAAGCCAGCGTCTCATAATTATAGGTAACACTTTTTACAAGACACGAACGGTTTGTATCCGCTTATTCTGTGTTTGCATAAATCAAAATTCAATAAAATATAGCCTACATCTCGACCCTCTGTGTCTAGCGACTGTTTTGCAATATTGATAATTGTCGGTTAATTCGTTTAGGAGTGCATTTGGTACATAGACATATATAAACATATACAAGTACGTAAGTTTATATAGACACAGGTAGACTATCTGTTAATGCGTGATGTTCAATAAGAATGTGCTTACTGCGCAGACAAAAACAAACAAAACAAAGTTGGCTTCCTGAAGTTAAGATTACGCTGTATTTTGAGCGGGTGATTTTGTAATTAATGTTAATTAAAGGTGTATGCAGACGAGAGACAAAGACACAAATTGCACTAAGATAAATCGTATTGTGAGTAAACGGTGAATGTGCCTCAGGCTTTCAATCGAATCAGAATGTTACTCTTCCCGTCGAAAACAATGACACCGCTCTATAATTGCTGAAGATAGCTTTCTGTGTCTCTTCCGAAGCAATTGCCATTTCTTTTTTTTCGTTTCGTTTCATCTGATTCTTTTTTTAGACTTTTCATAGAAAAATCCGAACGGGAAACAAAACGAAAAGGCAATGTAGGCGCAGTTTGCATAAACACTGTAAGCGATTTTATGTTCATGTCTTTTAATCATCATTGTGGGAGGGGTTTACGCCGTTTCCCGCGAACGAAAATGGTTCTCACATATTAGAAACCGAAAGTAATGCATCTAGTATAAGATTTATTTTCAAAAAATAGCGCAAGATTTATTTTCAAAAAATAGCGCAAGATTTATTTTTTAAAAAATAGCGCAAGATTTATTTTAAAAAATAGCGCAAGATTTATTTTTAAAAAATAGCGCAAGATTTATTTTTAAAAATAGCGCAAGAATTATTTAAAAAAAAAGAAAATAAATATTTGTTATTTGAATATTAAATAAAGGTCCAGAATAGTTAACAAATGCAACAGAATTAAATTCTCTATCGACCTGTCTACTTTTAATGTATAGAAACTGTTTCTAATACTTCTTCATTTCAGAATTTTTTCCCTGATGTTCGATACAGGAAAACCAAAATGGCGACCGATATTATCGGTTAATTTTACATTAAACTTTCCCGGGTGTAGAAAATAATTTCTAACCTAATAGCTCCCGCACTGTCTGTCATGATTCAGCTACAGTCCCATCGCCGTAGTATTACACCCATGTTATTGTTTTACAAGTACTTCCACGGAATGTGCTCTGATTAACATATCCCAACGTAATGACTTTCGACCCACCCGATGTGCAACAAAATCACATCCTTTCATTGTAGAGATCCTTAAATGATAGAAGTATTTAAACACTGATAGCTTCTTTCTTAAGATGCTATTACTTCTTGAATATCCTCCCTGCTATCTGTTTGCAGAAATAAGAATTTAATGCGAACAACATCTTGTTATCAAACTAAAAACGCAGTTACAGAAACAAATCTGGCTATTATCACAGTAAGTCATTACGCTTTAGTGGCAATGCACCTTGTTTTGATGAACACAAGTATAATAAGCCGCGCGTGCGTGGTCCCCTCTGTATGTGACTCGATGTGGCGAGTGTAAAATGCTGGGAATTTGGGGAAATTTTGACCCCCATTGTACCCCCTGGCCAAGTTTCAGAAAAATTGAATGGATAGATCAAACGTTATGGGAGAAAAGGGTCATTTTTGGCCATTTGGGGGGCTTTTGAACACCTGGGGGCGCGAACCAGATTTTTTCCAACGTCAGTGATACTTATTTTCTATTAAGAACAATTGCCTCGCCATTTTGGCCAAGTTTCAGAGAAATTGAATGGATGGATGAAAAGTTATGGGGCAAAAAATGTCATTTTTTGCCATTTCGAGGTCTGTTGACTCCCTGGGGGGCTAACCAGATTTATTTTCAAAAATCGGAGAATGTCACTTTCTAACCTGAAAAAAAGTTACAACTTCATGCACAATTTACGAGGAATTCAATGGATGGTTACGGAGAAAAATCCGGACGGACGGACGGACGGACGGAAATGCCTCAAAACATAGGTCCCCCGATTTTATAAATCGGGGAACCAAAAAATAAAACAATTAATAAAACGTCGTAGTTGTTGTAATTGAATACAAGCAGGGAGACCCGACGGTGCTCGGGATTAGATGAAGATCATTAATATGTGATTTTTCGCTAAGCTATCATGGACGGCTGCACCGGGGGAGGACAGGAGGGGATCATGCCCCTCTCCAACTTTTTGACTTGGCCTCCCCACTTTACGGTCATCAATAATGAAGTTATATATGCATGTGTTTAACCGGTCCCCCACTTGTATAACTGTCCACTCGGTCCTTCTTATTATACTATATTACTGTCTTTGTTTTACTTCTCTTCCGTTTTGACCCACTAATATAGTACGAAGATACTAAAATGTTGAAAACCTGAATTAGTGTCTCACGGATATAATTTCAATCTTTAAAAATATAATAAAATATACGTGTTTAAAGTTTTAAAGGGTGTCTGTCTCAGTGTGTCACTTCGATGTAGGTGGACGTAGATATTCGGCAAGTAGAATGGGACGTCAAGATTCGAGATCACTTCCATTGTTTTCCCTGGATAATTTTTACGCATGCACAACATTTCATCAACATGGAATACATTAGAAGTTATATAGAACGTTCAGACTCTATAACTTTTATAGGTTTAGAGTGCACTTAGACCGTTTTCAGTTTTATCTCCCGAAGATTTTATAAATATTATTTAGAATTCCATGAATGTAGGATATTTTCGAGGGATTAAACTTGTTATAGATCTTTAAAAACTAGGCCTCTAGATGCGGGAACACTTACGGATCTCTTGACAAAAAGAACAAAATAATTGTTTACGCCGCTTCATAATGAGCTTGCTTTTTTGTTGAGAGTGAAGTTATTTTCCTTATACAATTTCACATTTAAATCAAGTTTTAATCTTATTTTTGATTCATTTTAATTTTATTTATTTTATTTTTAATGAATTGGACACACACAACATAAATTGTATCGATTTATTTAAAAAGATCACAAAAAACGACGATTTTTTTGGAAAACAAAACAAAAAGAAATCTCATTTTTTGCTATTTAATTTTCTGTAATGAATACTCTACCTTTTTAATTGTTCAATAACTTTGTAAACATGTTAAAACATTTATTTTTTTTTACTTTTTATCGAAAACAAATTGTCGATTATGATATGCTGGATAACATAAAAATAAGTGTTTAATGGTAGATAAATTCTGTGTGCTTGTTGGGAGACAGTCAACAAACAACCATCTTGTGGCACTCGAATTTTGAGTTAGTGGTAGGATTTACTGTAGAACCCCCACCCCGAGGAGGCATATATATATATATATATATATATATATATATATATATATACATATATATATACATATATATATATACACATACATATACACACATACATATACACATATATACATACATATACATATATATATATATATACATATATATACCTATATATACATATATAGAGACATATATACATATACATATATATATATATATACATATACATATATATGATTCACGTATTTGTATACGAGCCGAAGTACCTGCTCTCAAATTTGATACATATCATAAGAAGTTTAGAACATATGCTAAATATTTTAATCCATATTTTATTTAAAACTAAGAAGCTATTTAGTTTCATGATGATGATGAGTATGATTATAAAAATGTACTCGGAACAAACCGAACTATATAGCAAAAATAAATAGAACAATTGTCTAATGTGTGGTCAAGCTGAAAAGAGTAAATACATATCAGAAGAAGATTCAGTAATTTTAAATATTTTTTACAAATAATTATATATATATATATATATATATATATTTATATATATATATTTTTTGTTGGTGATTTTTTTATTCCATTAATTGCGAGAAAATATATCACCAACAAAAAATATATCTTGCTCTGAAGTTTCATTGAGCACTCTCATAAACCCGGTTTCAACTTCCCTCGGATTTATACCCCCGGGATATTTGTAACAAGTGTATTATAATATATATATATATATATATATATATATATATAAATATATATATATATATTTATTTATTGAAACTACTTCAGAGCCGATGTTAGATTTATCTATTGTAAGAAAGTTTAATAAATAACCAATCATAACCGTCTCGTAGGGATTTGCGATGGTGAATAAAGAAGTTCTTTCGAAACAGGTAATGTAACACCAGTCGCCTTTATACACTTTAACACAAAATTAGAGTTGAAGACTGAAATTAAATCGTAATCGTTTCGTTGGTTTTCTTTTTCTCGAGTAGACGCTTTTTGCTTCTGTTTCAATATTTCTACATATGAATAGTTATTTTTTTGTATGTTACACCAAGTAGTGTGATTCGCCAGTGGTTGAAGTAGACGCAAACGTTAATTAGCAGCAACTGAGTGAACTTATTTGATTACAAAAAGGGTCACCGCTTATCGAATCCCGGGGGCAACTCGAGGATAATATTTAAAAGATTGTCAGTTATACAACTAGGATCGCCACCACGGGAGGATCGGAAACAAGGCGTGGGATGGGCAAAATATGACTTAAGATGAATTGAATGTCAAAGAAGACGGATCAAAATGTACTTGTTTACATTATACTTTAAGATGACCATGTTGTAGTCGGGTGGTATTTGTTCCTCATATTTTTTTTTAACGTAGTTCACCTCAAACAATGCAGGCCGCCAGTGTAGATGTAAGGAGCTACTGAGAAATAAGAAAAGGGGAGACGGTCGAGGGGCGGAGGGGTCAACCTAAATTGGGATCTGCGCAGCGAGATGTCTGTTTACATTAATTTTAAATTTCTGCATGTCAGTACTGTCGGGGAAACATGGGGCAGGGAGGGAGTTCCAGAGGCCAGCAGCACGAGGAAAGAAGCTATTTGAGTAGGAAGCTCTCCAGCATCTGGGGGCCTCCACAGTGAATGTATGGGATTTAGTTGATTGTCGAGTTGGTCTAGTGAATTTACGTCGAGGGGGCACCAGAGTAGCCAATTCGTCGGAGCATGTTATATGAAAGAAACGTTGTTTGGTGACGTTCCGTTGGGCTTTTGGTACAGAAAGATAAAGGAAAGTGCTTGCTGTGGTTTTCGCTAGGCGAGTTCTTGGTGTGTATGTTTTACATGGGGGGGATCGAGTGGAGCCCAGTCGAGCACCTACTATCAACATAACGATAGAGTAAAAAGAGGCCAGCGACTTATCTGCTATGTGAAATATACTACAGGGAAGAGAAGAGATTATTCTCCACTAGATTGCGAAGTCGGTGTCCTCGTCCATCAAGGTAAGAAGAGTTTCCATATTTTCAGGGTGGCAACCGAAGTGGGGAGTTGAGCAGCAAGATGTTCACATTCCATTGAAATGTCTGCATTTCGCTACTATCAGAGAAACAAGGAGCAGGAAAGGACCTCCAAAGGCTAGCAGTTAGAGGGAAAAAGCTATCAGAGTAGAACATCTTCCTGTATCTAGGGGTTTATACAGAGAAAAGGCTGGGGTTTCACAGCGGGTCGGACGGGTCTGGAGTATTGTTGCTTAGGGGGTACAAGTGCAGTAAGTTCAGAGTAAGTTTATATTTTGTACAAGTATTTATAAAACAAGCACAGGGATACCACATTGCAGCAATGCGACAGGGGCTGGAACTTAGGAGACATTAAGGGACCTACCAAACTTTGAATTTTCTGTTTGATTGCAATTTGCTTCTAAAGTTGTTTTTAAGTCCCAAGTTGTGTATAAACTTCATTATATAATGTTTTCAAGTGGTATCATGTTGTTAGATATTAGAGTAGGTAGGTTGACTAGTAGATGTAATAGTTAGTACACATTAGCGATTATACAGTTTGTCTTTAAAACAACTCTAATTTTATGTTGAATGATTCAAATAAGTGGTTATTTCAATACAAAGTTTCACTCTTTCACCTAAAAGCAAAACATGGAGAATCAAATTGCCAGAAATAAATAAAGTTTAATTATTGTTACAAAAAGATCATATCAATCATTTACATTTGATTTGTCAGAATTAAATGAGAACAATACAGCAGCAAAACTCCATCTTAGAACTATCTGAGTCTTATAGAAGTACATGATTCCATTGGTATTGATGTACTTTTTGAAGCGGTATTGTTTGTAAACAAATATATAGCAACTTATTTTTGTTCCAGGTGAACTTAATTATACATTCTGTTTGCTAGTAATCTTTTACATTACTGAACACTAACTTTCTTAAAAGTGACTACGATGGAACTTATTATGCTTAGAAAGAAAAATGCATATTAGAACGTGAATAAAAACAATGTGTTTGCGTTTTGAGAGAATATGTTGATCCCAATACCCACTGTATTTTCGGAGCCTACACAATACAACGGCGCACTTTTTGAGATGTATCTCCTTCTTTGCCGATTAGGCATGTCAAAACAGCGTCACGTGGGTATAAACGCTAATTGCAGCTGTTTTGTTTTCCTGCTGGCTTCCTGAATCTTTTGTTCTATTTCGTATTCTCTTTTGCCCGCACCTGGCGGCGGAGGCTGACGACATCGAAACGTAGGCCAACAAAAAAAGCAGCCTTGCAGACATCGTAAATAATTCTGTTTTTCACTTTTGTCTGTCATTCCGTTGAACGTCTGCTCGGCTGGATTGACACTCTCTTCGCTGTCGATATTTATTGACGTTAACTCTGAAAGCTTTCACCATGGCAGCGTTTCTGTTTTTTTCTTCGATTATCTTAGAGTGTTTTTAGTTCAACTCACTTGAACTTATTAAAGAGTGCAAAGAGGCTTACGGATTGTGAAAGAATAACGATGATGACGATGATGATGACGACAACGATGACTGTGACTACGACGATCACTATTACGATGGTGAGGGTGATTATGGCAATGATAACGATGATGGTGATGACGAAGACGATGATTATGACTACAACGATCATTATTACGATGATGATGGTGATTATGGCAATGATAACGATGATGACGAAGACGATGATTATGACTACAACAATCATTATTACGATGATGATGGTGATTATGGCTATGATAACGATGATGACGAAGACGATGATTATGACTACAACAATCATTATTACGATGATGATGGTGATTATGGCTATGATAACGATGATGGTGATGACGAAGACGATCATTATGACTACAACAATCATTATTACGATGATGATGGTGATTATGGCTATGATCACGATGATGGTGATGACGAAGACGATGATTATGACTACAACGATCATTATTACGATGATGAGGGTGATTATGGCAATGATAACGATGATGGTGATGAAAAAAAACAGGTGGCTAGCTTACCACCTTCACATAGTAAAGCCAGTCATAGATACTAAGCCTTCTCAAACTGTGAGAGTCTTTTATGATGGTGTCCAGCGAAGAACACTTCATACAGATTACTTTTTTAGAAAGAGACTTTAAATTAATTCAGTCAGCTATATTTCGTTCCTCTACAGGTACGTCAATAGATCTAGAGAAAAAGGTCTCTGCTGAAATGTCATACGCATAGCAAAAAGACTCGGCCCCGTAACACACCGAGATGCCCCCCAATTGGCGTTATATGAATAACATCTCCCCAAACTTGCTTGATTTTAATAGAAGAGACTATCATGTTTGCGTCGAACTTGAGAATATCACTAACCGCATTCGTTGCAACAGCAATGCTCTCTGATTGTCGGTATCACACTTGTATTTAGGCGCCTATCAAAACAAACTTTGAATCGCAAGTGATCTAGGATCAGATTCCGCCCCGAAGACAGTAGTGAAGGATGAGAGCGATCTGCATTCAACAAGTATTCCGCCAAGAGATTCCGATTTAATTGAAAGCATACGCAAATTATTCACCAATATATTATGCTTTTACTGTACTTTCTATAATCTATACAAATTGCTTCAAATACCTTATATATTTACATATATACGTATGTATATATATATATATATATATATATATATATATATATATATATATATATATATATGAGAAAGGCTGGATGAGAGTAATCCGACGTAATGGAAAATGAAAAAGGAAAAAGCAAAATATGTTTTTTTAATGTATTCATCAACGTTTCGTCTTTATTTGTAAGACTTCTTCAGGTTGATAATTTTAAGAAAACTGTCATGCAAGTACATATAAATATTGGGTTGACATGATGGGTTGATGAGAAGTAGTAGCCACTACTTGGAGCGCAGGGCCAACGTCCGGGCTTAGAGAAGTCCGTGGCAGAGGGTGAAATGAATGTAGATGGCTGTGAGTGAAAAAGGGGAGGGGTGGGATGGGTAGTGAATTTGTCTTAGGGTGGGAGATAGGAGAGGGGGTGCCGAGGTTTTTGTTATGGTGAGGTGTAGTATGTATTTTGAGGGGCTGGGGAAGAGGAGAGAAGCTCAGTGTATTTGGTGTGTAGGTAGTATCATAGTTTTGGAAAAAGATTTGAAGACATGAAGATGATCTGATAGTTACTCTGAAGTTGCATGACATCTTTCTTAAAATGATCATCCTGAAACAGTCTTACAAATAAAGACGAAACGTTGATGAATACATAAAAAAACATCTTTTGGTTTTTCCATTTTCATTTCCCATGTATGTATATATATATATATATATATATATATATATACATATGTTCGCGGGTTCGCGCTATGTGCCCGTCTGATATTATTATTCCCCTTCGCTGATCAGAGCTGTAAGCTTTAAACGACGTCGTACGTAGGTAAAATATAAAAAATATTTTATAATAATTTTATATAGATATATATATATATATATATATATATAAATATGTGTTCATTAATTTAAGGGTAGTTCAAATCTCACAGTATAAATAGTTTCCAGAACGAATATTTATGGAAAAAATAACCGACAACAAAGGGTTGTCGTAAAAGCATTAGTACCATTACATCCAAAACTGTAACCCTCCCTCTGTCTCTCTCTCTCATATATATATATATATATATATATATATATATATATATATATATATATGAAATAGAAAAATATGCCTTTTTGAACATTTGTTTTTTAATGGGTCATTTTCTATTTTCTTCGGGAAAATTGGAAAACGTGGAACGGATCTTCCAATTTTGTTTTGTATTGCACGACGAGGAATTTTCTCGAAGATTTTCATCAGAAAATGAATTCTATTTGTGTTTGCATGTTTTCTTGCCGTTTCTTCTGTTTTTTGGTATGTTGGTAGAAATTATTGTTATCGACCGTATTCTGCTATTTCCTTATCTATAATTATGAGTCTCTATCTACATACACACGTAGACACACAAGCATACACATTCACACACACACACACATATATATATATATATATATATATATATATATATATATATATATATATGTATACCTATATATATATACACATATATATATATGTATATGTATACATATATATATATAATTTTTTTTAAAATAAATATTTTTTTGATATTGATATCCATATAAAGTACAAATATGTTTTTTTTGTTATTTTTTTAATTAACATAGTTCACCACGAAGAAGGAAGACAGGCACTGTAGACGTAAAATGGTTACTGAGAATTAGGGTGTAGGAATTTGGGTGTAACCCCAAGTTTGGTGCAGTGTAGTGAGGTATCTGTTTACATTAGTTTTAAACCTCTGCATGTTGGCAGTGTCAGGGAAGAAGGGACCAAAGAGGGAGTTCCAGAGTGTAGCAGCACGAGGAAAGAAGTTATTGAAGTATAATGATCTCCGGCATATGGGGATCTCAACAGTGAATGGATGGGATTTAGCTGATTTTCGAATTGGTCTAGTAAATTTACGTCGAGGGACACCAGAGTAGTCAATTCATCGGAGCACAATTCATTGAAGTATTTGTCAAACAAGCACAAGGATGCTACATTGCGGCGATTGGACAGGTGCTGGGGCTTGGTTTATAGTGAGGGACCTGTTACCGCTAGGCTGTCAAATGCAAAAAAAATAAGAAAAAAAAACAAACCGGTAATACCTTGTGTGGTATTATTCCTCGGTGGTTTAAGCCAGCTTCCAGTGTACAGAGTGTATCAAATTCTATAGCGCTTCTCACCCGCATGTATATCTCAGTCATGTGATGTAACGTTTTGTGCTAACGTAGAATTTATTATTGGAAGAATAATTTTACACTTTTAGCATCACACAGTTTTATGTTGAATAAGTTGTATTCACCGCATACTACAATTTTGCGAGCAAAGCTCAATAGTTCATGATGTGCTCGAGGCAAGTTCTTTTGTTCTGAATCACTGTGGATACTCGTACATTGCCGTTTTTAATGATCGTCTCTAATATATCATGTGGAATTTTTTTTTATTTCTATAGTCTAATAGTATTCTTGAGCGACTATAGCATATACCCTGTAGTTTAGCTATCCATACAAAAAGTACAAAGAGGATAGAACTGAGACATTTGCAGGCCAAACTATGTACTGTACGATTAGAACCTATTCTTTTTTCGGGAAATAGTGATGGAGGAATTCGAGTAAACCATTGTTTGAACCAGAAATACCAAGTGTGGTATAAGCTCTACTCTTTCTAAGAATATGCACGTTTACAGAGAATATCCAATTCACAAGCGGAAAACAGACGCATGCATATCCCAGTCATGTGAACAAATAAGAAATAGAAATACATCTCGTACATATTATTTAAACACAAGAAGCAGACAATGTTTAATCTACACAAGGGAGAAAACTTACAATACTACAAGAAAAAATGTATATTCACTCTTACATGTAAATATATATAAACATATACATATATATATACATATGTACATATATACATATAAATATATACATATATATATATATATATATATATATATATATCTAACTATATATGGATATATGTAAATATATATATATATAGATATGTGTATATATATAAATATATATATACATATATATATATGTATATATATATAAATATATATATATACATATATATATATATATACATGTATATAGATGTATATATATTAAAAAATATATATATACTTATATATTTGTATATATATAACTATATATATATGTATATATATAACTTTATATATGTGTATATATATAAATATATATAAAAAGGATTGTAGTTTGCTTGAAAAAAATATATATGTGACTGTATATATATATAAATATGTGTATATATACATCAATTTATATATACATATATATACATATATGTGTATATACATATATATATATACATATGTGTGTATATATATACATATATGCATATATATATACATATATGTGTATATACATATATATATACATATGTGTGTATATATATACATATATGCGTATATATACATATATGTGTATATACATATATATACATATGTGTGTATATATATATATATACATATGTGTGTATATATATACATATATGCATATATATACATAAATGTATATATACATATGTGTGTATATATATACATATATGCATATATATACATATGTGTGTATATATATATACATATATGTGTATATACATATATATACATATGTGTATATATATACATATATGCAAATATGTATATATATATGTATACATATATACAAATATGTATATATATACATATATGTATATATATATACATATATGTGTATATATACATATATACAAATATGTATATACATATACATATATATACATATATACAAATATGTATATACATATACATATATATACATATATACAAATATGTATATATATATGTATATAAATATATACAAATATGTATATTGTATATGTATATACATATACATATATACAAATATGTATATATATACATATATGTATATATATCAATATATGTATATATATATACATGTGTCTATATATATATATACATATATGTGTCTATATATATGTATACATATATGTGTCTATATACATACATATATGTGTATATATACATACATGTGTCTATATATAGATGTATGTGCATATATACATACATATGTGTCTATATATAGATATATGTGTATATATACATACATATACATATATGTGTATATACATGCATACATGTGTCTTATATAGATATATGTGTATATATACATACATATACATATATGTGTATATACATATATGTGTATATATACATACATATACATATACGTGTATATACATATACATATATGTGTGTATATATATACATATACATGTGTATATATATACATATATATACATATATGTGTATATATATACATATA
>OY744536.1:86001002-86018502 GCA_963556195.1 Sepiola atlantica | reverse complement strand
ATCGCATATCTTTTAACTTTTTTTCATAGTTCACCACGAAAAAGCAGGCCGCCACTCTAGACGTAAGAGGCCACTGAGAATTAGAGTTAGTTTTGGGGTTCGTCATGAATTGTGAGCTGTGCAGCAAAATGTCTGTTTACATTAGTTTAACATTTCTGCATGATAGTACAGTCGGGGAAACAAGGAAAAGGGAGGTTGTTCCAGAGGCCGACAGCACAAGGAAAGAAGCTATTGGAGTAGAAGACTCTCCAGTATTCGGGGACCTCCACGGTGAATAGATGGAACTTAGCTTATTGTCGGGTTACTCTAGTGTATTTACGTCGAGGGGGTACTACAGCAGCAAGTTCATCGAAACACAATCCATTGGAGTACTTGTAAAACAGACATAAAGATGCAACATTGCGGCGATGGGACAGGGTCTGGAGCTTTGTTGATAGTGAAGAAGCTAGTAAGTTAGCGACCTTTTTTAGACCATTCTGATACGGTGAGACTAGTGGATGATGCATCAGCCCAGATGTGGTAACAATACTCCATGCACGAGCGGATAGTGTTTTTTTTTTAAAGATATAGGATAATGTCAGGTGTACGAAGTTTACTAGTACGGTAAAGGGAACCTACCTTATTTGCAGCAGCCTTGGCAATTTTTTCAATGTATTTGTTACAATTCATGTTATCTGTGAATATTAGACCGTGGAGATTGAACGTTGGAGCCTCAGGTATGGTGACATTTACCATCGCAATTGTTAAGGCAAACATCGATTCGAGGATAATTTCTCTATATAAAACAATGTCCGTGTGTATGTTTGTGATGGGTGTGTGTTGTCCATAACAATAAAAGTTACAGTATATATACAACATCTAAAAGTGTATTTTCATGTAGAAGGCAATTGAAATCTTCCCAAACCTGTAAGTGTTATCGATGCATAACCCACTTTAAAATTTAAAATGTATCCTATTTTTATAAAATTAAAATTATATCTATTAATTTTTCAGAAACAAAAAGAAAGTAGTTCAAACTCTCTAAGTACCCTTTTAACCTAAGTGAACTATGGGGGCGAACCTACTTTACAACTTTATATACATCCTATCTTGATGATACTGAAATCATATGTATGAAAGTAACCAAGGATGCGGATGCCAGTGGTCTTTATTTCTTTCGTTACATTCTATATGCCAAATATCTACGTGTCCGCACATCTGTGTAACCCATGGACACAGAACACTTTTTAAACTTAGAATACTTGTATTTCATATTTATTCATTTTAAACCATATGCATAAGATATTAATTGAAAGAGTTTTTCCGCGTTTCAACTCCTTCCGACTATATTAGGGAATTTAACGGGAGGAGTATCAGTAAAATAAAAGTAACATAGCGTTATGTGCGTAGTGATAGAGAATCTAGTAGGTACCCTCATTCAATCCTGGCCAACATCGGCTATGCCTGCTAATGCTTATTAAGTTATACAGATAGTTAAGAGCTGAAGAATCTTATGAGAGGATTTTTTTGTATGAGGAGCTAAAAAAATAATTCACGGTATAAAACTAATCAAGTATTAGATGGATAGATTCCGACCCAGAAAACATCCATTCTTCCCTCTTTGTCAGAAACATCGCCCATGGAATTTGAGCACTAACAGACAAAATAAGGGAAGCAGGAGTTACGAGGCGGCAAAAAGTAGACCCAAGGTAAATGTTCTACTCTCCTAAAATTGATTGATTGCTCGGGATGTACTGCAAGTATGGACATCATTCGAATCATTGTGGGTACGGTTAATATCCAGAACCTGTTGACATTGGATTTCAAAGAGGCCATGCTACTATCCGGAGGGAAGCAATCACCTTGTAATATGGTTCACGGAAGAGAAGCTTGGAATTCGGCCTGGCGCTAGGCAGAATAGCTTAGAAAAATACATTTTTGTTTTAGTGATAGTGAAACGAGTTCTTACTGCGAATGCGTTACAATTAGAAAGTGAAGAACGAAGCTCAGCCGAGTTCCTTCCATTGAAAAAAAAACGATAGATTAGAGAGAGATAAAACGGGAGGGAAAAAAGAGAAAGGGGGGAAGAGAGAGGGAGGGAGAGAAAAAGAGAGAGAAAGTCGGAGTACAAAATAGAGAGAGAAGGGGAAAAAGAAGAGAGGGAGGGTAGACAAAAAGAAAGAGGGGAGAAAAAGAGAAGAAGATAAAAAGAGATAGAGATATATAGATATAGATAGAGACCTATATATAGATATATATAGAGAGAGAGAGGGGGAGGGAAGGAGAGAGGGGAGGGAGATAATAGCAGCGTCTTTCTTGTCAGAAAGGGATTTAAAGAACAAAAAGATTATCCATCACAAGATTTCGGATTCAATTTTAACTTAGTCTAGATGAGGAAGCGTAGTTTTTTTTACTGTACTTAACCTCAAACAAAGCATATTGTCACTGAAACGTAAGCGGCTACAGGGATGTGTGGTCAGATGTATGGGAGCCATCCAAAGTGGGTGCGATTGACAGCAAGATGTTTGTTCACATTACATTTAAATCTGTTCATGTTAGTACAGTCAGCGAAACAGGTAGCAAAACAAATTCTAAAGGTAAGCATTATTCAGAAAGAAGCTATTTAAGAATACTGTTTTCAGGCATCCGAGCATCTGTATAGTGAAGGGGTGTGAATTTGCTACTATTCCGTGCTGTCAGAATGAACTGTGAGATTCATTTTTCCTTAAATTTGTAAACATTCCCTAGCAATTTATTCAATTTCCAGAATAGTTTCCATAAATAACATGCATATTCATTGCCGGGTCGATAGAATTGTTGCTTTTTTTTTTATCTGAATTCCTTAAATATTACATCTCTTAAATATTCCGTAGACACTTCTAAGTTTATAGCGGTAGTGCTCGGAATTAGAAAGTGAAATTATTTTGGAATGAAATAATTTATGATTTTTAAAAGGCTATAATTTCTTTTACGCAAGAAACGCACATATTGGGGAATCTGATAATAACGGCCGGTTGATTAAAGCTACATATATAAACTGTCAGGAATGGTTTATGAAATGTCATGATGGTTTAATAAAATTAGAAAAACGAAGTTTAAATCAATATAACGTACATGATCACCATGTAAACACTTCATTTGAAGCGATAAACATTTCGCTAACTTCATTAACATTTTAAGCACGCACGCATATATTATAGGAGAATGAACGAGTGGCCTATATGTTCGTAAAATAATGGAGAACTCTAGATAATGTGAATGTAAATATGCATAAGCATAATAATTTCGATTACGCCGGGGCAAGAGTAAAAAGCCCGACTGTTTATAAAGCAGTTATAATTCTAACATCAGGTCAACCTACTCGTTCGTCTAGCTACATTGAAGAACTGTTATGCTGTATGTAGATGACTATATGTACATATATATCAAATTACGAATAAATAACAGTTTCCGGCTCTCAGCAATAGTGTTGGGAGGTGACGGTGGTTAAGTGGATAACGACAAGGACTGAATAGCTGGGTTCGAATCCAGTTGGTTCCACAGTAGTACTTTAACTTAGGGATGTTGGCAACCTTCTTGTGGTCCTTCCTGTAAGTACCCGATGTCTATCCCGAAGAGTTCTAAGTAGAATAAGATCGGGGAAACAAATGCCAACACAAGAATCATCTGAATCACACGAAACAAGAAGAAGCAATATTGTTGTAAGGTAAGTTTTTCATATTTGTATCCATAACGTATCGGGTTATTAATGTAACTCTAAAATTGTTATATTGAACACTCATTTGTGGTCGCCTGTGGTTAAGTGTATATCTTATTAGCTGTATTTGCCGGCTCGCTATCGCTTCGCAAATGTCACTACTTTAAATCCTTCAAACATTAATTTTAAATAACAAACATTTCATTCATAACATTGTTGTAAACACGAAACATAATCTCTCACATTTATTCATATGCATAAACACATATTACAAATTGTATAACTTTGAAAACAAATATATTAATCTTTTAAATGCAACTGTAAACAATAGAAAAGAAACAAGAAATAAATGTGATATTTTATGTTCAATTCAGAAATCGTTCACCACTCTTAAGAATTAAGCCACTCTCTCTAGGGAAAGAATCATATAAACTGAAATAATAAATATATGTCGAGGAAATAAAACAATATTGCGAACATAATAATTTGTTATGTAAAAATCAAAACAGTCATTGAAAACTATTTGTGGCAAATAATTCAGTAGTTCAATCGAGTTAATATTTTTTTCGGACAACACCGGGACACGAACCCCACAAGTCTGGTATAAAGTATCCCAGTTACAGGGCGTTATTATCATGATCAGAAATTTGCAGAATCGGTGACGATGTTTACTGATCGATAACCTATTCTTGTCTGCTGACACTTGATGTGAAGAGATGTGATACATTGAGTTTAACAGTAATAGACGGCGTGTTTAAGAGGTAATTTATTCCCAGGTCCATTTTAAGGTGTTTAAGATCTGTTATTCTTTTTAAACCAAAGCTTAAGTGTGCAGCCTATTTATTTCATATATATTTAGAGGGGATATATAGTTTCAAATCATTTTCAGAGGTATCAGTGAAATTTATGCAGTAGTCCAGAAAGAAGACGAAACCAGATCATAATTGCACGACAAAACATATACAAATCCTACATGAGATGTGCTTATGTACGTGATGCCAATAAAGAGATAGGGAAAGAGTAGGAACCAACGACACGTCATTTTTTCAAACGATTGCCTTCGACCTAGTTTCGCGGAGATCTGTCCAAATAGATCTGGGTGATTACAAGAGGCAGTTTGCCGTCATTTTCCCTTGACCTATTGATTTTTACTGGCTCAATTCTGACGCCATTCATCCAAAAATTAATGCACTTCATCTCACATTGAACGTCCGGGACAATTTGTCTGTAAATACCTAAGTAATGTATTCCACGTTAAAACAACCAGTCGTTTTTTTCGACAAATTTGTATTCCAACGATCGTCGTGGAGTCGAGTGAGACGATTGTCCGTTTCCTCGCTGAACTGCCTATACCAGCCCTGGTCTATTATAGACGATGCACCTGGGGATGGTCGGGAATTAACTTGCTTCTACGAGCGCCTCGTTATCGCTATTTATTGGCTTGTAAAACCAGCAGAACATCTGATGACACTTCAGGGATTTTTGAATATGGGATTTCAAACTTAAGTTCGTTAGCATGTGTGTAAGTTTTTTCGTGAAGTTTTGTTCAGTATTTCCGGCAGTTAAATAGATCTCTGAAGTTGTCTTTTTTATACAATAACTTATTTTATATGGTGTCAATTGTGGCTAGACCTGGCCAATACATCACGCGCATCACCGGCACCATTGTAAATTTATTTGGCTCTAGTACTGTTTCGCCAACGTAATTATTTAAAGGGAAGTATTGAGCCTCCTCTCGGCCTGTGAAACAAGCAGGACATTCGATGATATTTGTTTTTATATATTTCAAATATAGGCTTTTTACATTTCTTGGTCTAAAACTATTTAAATCTACTTATAGATTTAAATCTAATATTCAGCGTTTGTCAAATGTTGAATTATAATTTCATTGAATGCATCTTTTTATGTCTCAAAGAAAACAGTGCAAACAATTATATCGGACGCGAGTGCACGCACATACATTAAGAATTTCCAAAATTAAGACCAATGTATATTTATTTTTCATATTTTACATGAATAAATATTATCTATATATATATAAGACAAAGTCAAAAAATGAAACAAGGGAATAAAATAAAATAGGGATTTGACCGGTTTCCTTCGGATCAACGTTCGTCACCAGAAAAAGTGCTATAAAATGTTACACCCACCTAAAACCGGTCAAATTTCTCGTCGTGTTTGTATTTCTCCCTCTGTTTAATAGTGTTTCTTTTCTATCTTCCAGCCATTCTATTGATATATCGTGTAGTTTAAACCTCTCTCTCTCTCTCTCTCTCTCTCTATATATATATATATATATATATACATATATGTATATACACATATACATACACATATACATACATGTATATATATATATATATATATATATATATATATATATATATATATATATATATATATAGTAATGCAGGTAGGGTAAAGATCCACAGGGTAGAAATCCAAAGGGAATCAAACTGGGCTTATAAAAGAGTGCTCAATGAAAATATAGAGCTGTATTGTGAATGCTTTTATTCAAACATGTACAAGGTCTGCTACCCTGACATGTCGATGTTATCGATCTACAGCTCTCAAGAGCTGCCGTCTCATCAGGCAGATAATTTTTTTATGATCCAACCTGGTCGCTGAATTCCAGGAAGAATGAAGTCAAGCAAAGAAGAAATGGAGAAAGAAATAAAAGACATGTGACCGATTTCAAAATATAAATGCCGTTAGAAATTAATATTTTCATTTTTTTTATCCAACGCTGAGCTTGGGTAGAAAGAGGGGGGCGAGGAAATGAAAAGTAAAGGAAAAGGAAGAAAAATATGTTTGCCGTTAGAAAAGTTTAACATGCCAGTGTAGCAGACCTTGTACATGTTTGAATAAAATCATTCACTATATATATATATATATATATATATATATATATATATATATATATATATATACAGGGTGGGCAAAAATAAGGGTCCTATTTTAAAAAATTCATAACTTTTTTATTTATTGATTTTTTAAATTTATATTTTTAGAATAAGTAAAGAACCCCTTCCGAAGCAAGCATGAGCCGTATTAGCCCTAAGGAACGTACCCTCATTTAGAAAACATTATTTTTGCTTAAAAAACTCAAAACAGTGTAAAAAACAATACTTTAGTTTTTGTAAGTATTAAGAAGTGTCAGTCTACACACACATAAAGTTTGGTGAGTTTAACTTTTATTTTGTGGAAGTTATTCAAATTCAAGTTATTCAAATTTAAAGATAGGACCCTTATTTTGGCCCACCCTGTATATATATATATATATATATATATCGATATGTATATATAGAGTTAGATATGAATTATATATAAAGAGAAAACTGTTTCGCAGTACACAGCGTTTCATGTAACTGGTTTATATTTGTTTACATAACGAAATTTTAATTACAAACATTATGCTTTCCGCTAAGTTCATGAAGTAAATTGTATCACCCTACTTGTGAGAGTTTGAATTACCTTCTAGACACCATTCTTGGGTGTCTTCGGTCTCTTCGTACAAGTTATGTTACCTCAAGTAACAGCACTTAGCTGGATACTCCACCAGACTAGATGAATTCTTATCCTGCAATCGGGTACGACCAAAAGACCACAAGAAATATATACTATAAGATCATTAACTTGTCAATTAGGGAGAGGAAATTATTGTGTTAAACTTCTTTACTAGCTGAACTAGAACAATTGTCGGATACTCAAACTATGTGTATTTTAATTAAAAAAAGCTCTAATATGTATTTACAACTTTTGAAAAGTATTGGTTTTGTTTATTTTGTTAATATTTGAACCTAATTACTTAATTATATATATATATATATATATATATATATATATATATATATATATATATATATATATCAGTGTGTCAAAATAAAAATGGAATAAAAGATAAGCAAATCAACAACTAACAAAAATAATCTCCAAAACTCATGTTGCATAGTTCTGCCGAAATATTTCAATCGTTTAAAATACGACCATTATCAATCGGTTGGTAAACTTTAATTAAAAACGGAAAAGTTTTAAAATGTATACAAAGAATGCGATTAGAAGAAATAGTCACATGCAGAAAAACAGAAAGGGAGAAGGAAAGCGAGAAGTGTTAAAAAAGAGTAAGAAGAAGAAAAAAAAAGAAAGAGAAAAATCAGCCATTGTCGTTAGAACGCCAATTGAAGAAGAATAAAAAAGAAGAAGAAGAAAAAAAGAAGAAGAAAAAAAAAGAAAGAGAGAGAGAGAAAAATCAACAGTTGGCTGCCAAACGCTAATTAAAGAAGAAGAAGAAGAAATAGAGAAAAATCAGCGATTGAATGACGCCTGCTGATTGAAAACGTCAAATGTATGACAAAATTAGTTGTAATTTGAAACTACTGACGGAGGAGTTAAAACAAGGGAGGAGGAGGAGGTAGGGGAGGAGGAGGAAGAAGAAGAACAAGGGTTAAAAGTTAACCGTTGTCATATTGATTTAAATTCATTTCATATAGAATCGATCTAGCAGAATGAGAAGCACTGTTATAAAAACCTGCCCAATTGTGTTCTTATGCCATAGGATTAAACAAGATTCTGTGAGACGTTGAAGTTTGGTATCATGAATATGTTTAATAGAAATTGCCTTCTGTGTATTAAAGTGATGACCGAAATAAATCATGTAAGTGCATAACGCATTTGAAGGATCACAGTTTTTTATATATGTGTTCATATATTCGTTTCTTTAACGGACGTAGTGTCTCGGCGAAATATATTTTTCCACAATCGGCGCAAGGTATAGTATAAATTCCAGCTAGAGTAGGAGTTGAAAAGACCTTATTTTTGTTTTTATGCTTTTGTAAAATGATTTTGATGGTGAGTGAGGTAGCTCGGATAATTCTGAAACTATGTTGGGAAAGCGAAGAAAAGAGATGTGTGTTACGAGAGTTAGTAGGAAGAAAAACATTCCTTAATATGGGTTGTGTAGTATTATGAGTTTTATTAGTATGATTGATATTTTTTAGATGTATTTGAAACACTTTCTTTTTAGCGGAAAGAATGACATGTTTGGGATATTTTAAAGTTGTGAGAGAGGATTCTATGTTATTGTATTCCTGAGAGAGATGTTCAGGGCTGCACATACACAAAGCTCTGAGATAAAAAACAATTATCATACTGTTTTTATATAGTTATTGTGATGTGAATAATAATAATGTAAGTAATCATTTTTGTTGGTTGGTTTGCGATGGACTTGAAATGAAAGGATGTTATATATATTAGTGTGTTTTTATAAAAGTCTGTGTGCAATGCCACTTCCGGGTAGGATGTAAGCTGGAAGGAAACAAAATAATGAATCGAATTCGAAATGTGATTTACTACTTATGAATAGTAAGTCACAATTCGACTTATTATTTTTGAACTTCCAGCTTACATCCTACCCGGAATTTGCATTGCCCACAGCCTTTTTATAAAAACATACTAATACTATTCCCATCAATGCTTCAAGTAAACTACTATTCTCTATTATATATATATATATATATATATATATATATATATATATATATATGGGTGAGTGTGTGTGGAGAAATGTTATTAACTCATATATGATACGCGCCATTAATATGTGATATTTAAGTCTTAAATAATTGTTTTCAGGTTTATTTTTGTATGCACTTTATTTGATAAAAACATATGAATATTATGTTCGATACATACATTTATCGACTGCTTGTGCGTTGCGTACGTAAACAATGGCAAATATGCCCGACGGCCAGGAAGATGCAATCGGAGCCAAGAACAATTACTGGAAACATATTTCCTTTTGCATTGGTTACGTCCTTTGATCTATTCGTATATTTACAATAGACAATTTACGACATATACAAAAGCGTGTTCTTTACGCTCGTTGTCAAGTATTATTAAATGTAAATCATTTCAAAAATGATATATACACACACACACACATATATATATATATATATATATATATATATATATATATGCAACGGTCATTTATGTAGAACACTTTCTGACTGCTGCTTATAAAAATTATTGGTTACTGACAAAAAAAATTATTTCGCCTTATTTTCGTTTGACAATTTGTGCTGGCTTCGTCAGTTAAAAGGTCGCATTTGAAGTTATAGACACACAACTCTCGTTCAGGGGTTCGAATCGTTCGACCGGCTTAGAGGGTTTTCTCTACACTCATGATTCCGCAAAGATGAAACGTATACGTATAGTTATAATAATTAAATATTTATTATTGCATGATATGTATATATATATATATATATATATATATATATATATATATATATATATATATATGTATGAGAGAAAGAAAGAGAGAGAGAGAGAGATGAAAAGATAATATAATCCGACGGAATGAATTAAAAAAAGAAAACGGGAAAACGTAAGAATTCTACGTTTCGCCCAACTCTAGCATAGGCTTCTTAAAGAGCGCAACCATGCTAACAGCGGCAAAGAACAGGAATATCTGTAATTTTAGGAATATACATAGCTATATTGTTAACAACTATTTAATTAATCTAGAGAGGGGAGACAAGCAATTGTGTAGATAAGCAGATATGAATGCATGAACATATATATATATATTATATATATATATACATACAGACATACATTTACAAATATTTGTGCTTGAAATATATATACAAAATGTGTATAGAAGTAGTATTCGCAAACGAAAAGGAAACAACATATACCAAAATATGGATTTAAAAAAACTAATAAAAAAACAGAGAATCACCGGTGTCTAAATATATCTGATGTTCATTAATAATAGGTTTACATATCTAAAGCTATTATTAATTAACATCAGATATATTTATATATATTATTAATTAACAGCAGATTATATATATATATATATATATATATATATATGGGAAAATGAAAAAGGAAAACCAACAAATGGATGTTTTTTATGTGTACATCAACGTTTCATCTTTATTTATAAGACTTCATCAGGATGATAAAATAGAGAAAAAATGTCATTCAAGTACAGCAGATACATGTAGGGTAGACATATTGGGAAAAATAGAATAAAATAGTGGCACAACTGCTGGGTGGACGTCCGTATTTGTTGGAGAAATAGAAAATGTTCTATTTCTCCAACAAATACGGACGTCCACCCAGCAGTTGTGCCACTATTTCATTCTATTTTTCCCAATATGTCTACCCTACATGTATCTGTACTTGCATGACATTTTTCTCTATTTTATCATCATGATGAAGTCTTATAAATAAAGACGAAACGTTGATGTACACATAAAAAACATCCATTTGTTGGTTTTCCTTTTTCATTTTCCCATCACGTTGGATTACTTTCATCTTTCTCTTCCCATATATATATATATATATATATATATATATATATATATATATATATATATGAGGAATAAAAGAAACAATGTTTCAGACACAATGTAAAAATAAAAATCAAATAAAAAATAAACAAATCAACAACTAGCAAAAATAAACTCAAACACACATGTTGAATAGTTCTACCAAAATATTTCAATTGTTGAAATTCAATAATAATCAGTTTGTAGCAGAAAATTAACACAAAGAACGCAATTTGGAAAAAGATAGTCAACTGCTACTTATTTTAGATATATTGACGATATTTTAATTTTTCTACCCGTTAGTCATAAAATAGAAACATTAGCACAAGCACTCAAGACAGTATAACCTTTCATCATGTTTACTTTCGAGAGTGAATACAACAATTATTTAGCTTTCCTCGACATTCTTATCCTCAAATACAATAATAGTCACTCATTTCAAGTCCATCGTAAACTAACCAACAACAATGATTACTTGCACTATTACTCACATCAAAATAGCTACATACACACTGTATGATAATAGGCTTTTATCTTAGAGCTTTGCGTATTTGTAGCCCTTAATATCTCTCTCAAGAATATAGTAAAATAGAATCTTCTCTCACAACTTCAAAATGCCCAAAACATGTCATTCTCTCCGCGAAAACGAAAGCTAGGTAAATAAATCTAAAACATATCAAAAATGCGAAAACAGCTCCTAATAGTACACAACCAATACTAAGAAATATTTTTCTCCCTACTAATTCTCGCAACAAACATATCTTCTTTTCTCTTTCCCAACATGGTTTCAGAGTTATCCAAGCTACTTTACTTACTATTAAAAACATCTTATAAAAACATAAAAACAAAAGTAAAGTCATTACACCTCCCACTTTAGCTGAAATGTATACTATTCCATGCGCCGATTGCGGTAAAATATATTTTGGCGAGACACAACGTCTGTTAAATAAACGAATATATGAACACAATCGTGCTATAAAAAAAACTCTGACACCTCAAACGCGTTGTGTACCCACATGATTTCTTTTCGGGATCACTTCAATACACAAAGGGCGATTTCAATAAAATATATACACGACACTAAACTCCGTCGTCTCATAGAATCATGTTTAATCTTACGTCATGATAACACAATTATTAAAAGTCCAGGATTCTAAAATATTTCTACATCTTCTGCCAGATCGATTCTAATCGAAATGAACCGAAATCAATATGATAACTGATAACTTCTACAACTTTGAGTGCGCTTTCCTCCTTCCCCTTCTCGTCCTCCTTATTTGTTTAATTCCTTGCTGTCATTCATTTGAAATTACTACACATCTTCCTTCCCCACTTTATTAAATTACAGCGTTTCCGCTCGGCGTTTATATTCTAACTGCTGATTATTTTCTTTCTTTCTTTTTTTTTATTAACATTTCTTTCTTTCTTTGTCCCTTTCTACTGTTTATTACACGTGACTATTTATTCCAAAATTGCGTCCGTTGTATAATTTAGAAAACTTTTCTGTATTTAATTAAAGTTCTGCTACCAACTGATGATGATTATATGTTAACAATTGAAATATTTTGATAGAACTATTCGACATGAGTTCTTGAGTTTATTTTTGCTAGTTTGATTTGCTTATCTTTTATTCCATTCTTATTTTTACACCCATTTTGTATAGTATTTTCGTTGGTTTGTCACGCTTACATTTTGTATAGTATCTTCGGTAGTCTGTCACGCTTACATTTTGTATAGTATTTTCGTTGGTTTTTCACGCTTAAATTTTGTATACTATTTTCGTCGGTCTGTCACGCTTACATTTTGTATAGTATTTTCGTTGGTTTGTCACGCTTACATTTTTTATAGTATTTTCGTTGGTTTGTCACGCTTACATTTTGTATACTATTTTAGTTGGTTTGTCACGCTTACATTTTGTATAGTATTTTCATCGGTCTGTCACGCTTACATTTTGTATAGCATTTTCGTCGGTCTGTCACGCTTACATTTTGTATAGCATTTTCGTCAGTTTGTCCCACTTACTATTATCATAACCTTTTCGTCAGTCTGTCACGCTTAAGTTTTACATAGCATGTTCGGCAGTCTGTCACACTTAATATTTATATAACATATCCGTTTTTTTTTCTGTCAGGTTTAAGTTTAAAATAGAATGTCTAATCGGTGAACGCCTGAATGAAAGATCTTCTCTTCAAAATATCCGTTTCCGTTTTCAAGTTGTGACATTTTCGTCGTAAATTGGAATGCCAGGGGAGATTCACTCGCATAAACACGCCGACGCATCTCCACGGAGTTACATCTGTTTGTTCAGCGAGTGAACAGTTTGGCAGAATTGCAACAAAAAAATAAAATACTTTAATACATATGTTTTCCGTTTGTTTATTCTTTTTTTTATTAACGTTGTTCCTGTTTTTCAAATCTGTAGTGTTCCCCCCAAATCACATGTCCTTTTGTAAGTTTATCTTATCTAAGTGTAGGCCCACCGTCGAGATACCGGGTTGAAGAAGAGAAGAAGAAGGTTTTCTTGCATATGTGAAAGGAAACCCGGACGTTTGAAGAGCAGGATGGAGAAGGGAGAGATAAAAGAGATCAAAGTCATATTGGGAAAACAAAACAAAAAACATAAACAATTACATAATAAACTTAGAAAAAAAAAAGTAACGGACGGATTCGGAGAGGGGAATAACAACACGAAACAAAGAAAGAAATATTTGTAGAAGGTGCTGTTTATTTACGCATACGATCCGATCCTGTTATGTCGTAATGAATGCTATTCATGTCGATCCAACTAATATATATATATATATATATATATATATATATATGTGTCTGTGTGTGGGTGTGTGTGTACGGCAAAGCTAATCACTTCATCAATATATATATATATATATATATATATATATATATATATATGTGTGTGTGTGTGTGTACGGCAAAGGTTATCACTTCATCAGTCAGCTATCTACTTAGTATACATATTATATATATATATATATATATATATGTATATATATAACTATATACATATATGTATATATATATAACTATATGCATATATGTATATATATATATATATAACTATATACATATATGTATATATATAACTATATATATATATATATATATATATGCATGGTAATATCTATATATATATGTATATAAATATATATATGTTAATATCTGTATATATATGTGTATATATATGTATACATATATATGTGTGTATATATATATTTGTGTGTATATATACATGTATGTATATATATATACATGTATGTATGTATATATATACATGTATGTGTGTATATATACATGTATGTGTATATATATACATGTATGTGTGTATATATATACATGTATGTGTGTATACATACATGTATGTGTATATATATATATATATATATATATATATTATAAACACATACCGTTATCCATAGAGCATAGAAGTAGCAATAATTCTTCTAATGAAGCAATTTTTAATAACAATAGTAATGCTTACAATGATGCTCTCGGTAATAGTGGTTATATTAACACGACTATAGAATAGCAAGATAATAGGAATAAAAATAAAATAATAAAAATAGGAAACGAAAGATTATTTGGTATACACCTCCGTTTAACCAACTAGTTAAATCTAAGATTAAACACATGTTTCTTAATTTACTAAATAAACATTTCCCAATTAATAACCCATTGCACAAAATCTTTAACAAAAACACAATTAAACTTAGTTATAGTTGCACTAATAATTTAGAAAAATAATCAAACGTCACAATAGACAATAACTAAAGGATAATGATACAAACAACGTAAGTAGCATACAAAATAATGAATCCAATTGTAGAAATAAAAGTGAGTGCCCGTTACCAGAAAAAGGTTTAATAAACAACGTAGTGTATCTAAGAACAGTTTTCTCACAGAATGAGAATAATTTGAAAATATTCTACATAGGGGGTACCAGTACTGACTTTAAGGATAGGTATAGAAACCATAAATGCTCATTTAACAACATAAATACTGATAGAAAAGGCACTTCATTATCTAGATATATTTTATCATTAAAAAGAAATGGCATAGTTCTTGTGGTTAAATGGAATATTTTAAAACGGCACCAGTACCTACACTAAATAACCCTACTTGTTTTCTGTGTTTAAATGAAAAACTGGCTATAGTTTTGTTTCCAAAAAAGAATGCTCTATCAAACCAGAGGGACGAGGGTGGTTACAATTGCAGGCACTTCAAAAAGTTCACCTTAGATAAGTATTGTGAGAACGATGCAAACATAACTTAAAAATAAATAAATAAATAAAATTAGAATAAATAAATAAATAATGAATAAAAATAAATAAATAAATAATGAATAAAAACAAAGATTAGAAATTAAAATAATAATTTCTTTAAACATAAGATTAATTTTTTATAAATGATGAAGGATTGCATAATTAATGCAACATAATTCATAATGATAGGTAGGACTAAGTTAACTAATTTAATCATAGGATAAGTTGATGTAGAGATCTTGAATATATAATTTTATTAAGGAAAATAAAGATAGGTTAATCAAAACCACTATTTAAATGTTGGAAAAGATAGATATTAATGTCAGTATTATAGATATATTTTTAAAATTATTTAGGTGGGTTGTTATTATACATGTTGGGATATATAACTGATTGTATCGGTGTGACTCCGGATGATGAGATAACTAATAATAACTCGGAGATCTATTAATTAATAGGTTACAAAGTGTAGAATTTATATTGAATTTAGAGATTTATTGCCGGGTATACATAATGATGAATTTAATGAAATTAAATTAATATCAATTAAACGTTCATTAGACAAAATCAATATAGATGGACACATAAAGAGAAAATAAAATAAAATTTAAAAAATGCAATTCTTTTCTAAAATAACGCAAACTTATTAACGAAAATAAAGTTTTAAGGAAATTATGAAAAACTGGATAAAAATAATAACTAGTCGATACTAAAAACTTGGTTTCCACTCCTCAGGTAATTAGGTGAATAATATTGCGATTGGATTAATTTACTTCGCCAGTAAATATGATCGATATTTGTTAAGAAATGTAATTAAATAGTAAATAACGATTGTCTTAATGTATAATACTATATCTAATAGCTTGTTGGGAAAGTGTGTAGTAAGGAGTTAGGGAGGAAGAAAAATTCAATCATTAACACATTACAAAAAATAGATAAAGATATATATATATAAGTGTGTGTGTATGGGTGTGTATATTTGTATGTGTGTGTATATATGTGTATATATATCATATATATGTATGTGTGGTTATATATATATATATATATATATATAGATATGGGTGTATGCGGATATATATACATATATATATATATATATATATATATGTGTTTATGTCTTTATGTTTCCATCTATAAATATGAGTGTATAAATGTCTGCGTATAAACATGGGGGATGTGTATGAATGTGTCTAGGTGTATGTGCATAGGATTAAGATGGAGGAAACGGAAATGTATAGATAGGCATGCCAAAAGTGTTAGTAAAATAGATTAATATATTTATAAGTGTGTGGGTATATATGTGTGTGTATATATATATATATATATATATATATATATGTGTGTGTGTGTGTGTGTGTGTTGGTGTGTGTATGTATGTATGGATATATATATGTATAGATGGATGTATGTATGTATGTGTGTATATATATACATGTATATATGTTCTTGAATTTACTTCTACATATAAATGTCAGTGTATGTCTGTGAGTATATTAATATGTACGTATTAGCGTAGATATGATTATGTATGAGTATGTCCCGATGTGTAGGCGTGTGGTAGGAGAGGAGGAGACAGTATGACCCAATATCTTGCGAGGTTTCAAGAGTTGGCATCTGATAGAAAAAGTTTGTTTCGCCTAAAGGTTTTTTTGAAATGTAATTTGTCTGATTGTTTGTTTCTTTCTTTTTCTTTCTTTCTTATGATTGTGTATGGGCGGATATCATTTTAATTCACCAGTTACTTCCCTGAAGAAGAGCCGACCGGTTCTGAAACAATTATGTTTATTTTAATATATATATATATATATATATATATGCATATATAAACATGTATGTATATATATACATATGCACATGTATATATATGTACGTATATATATATATATGTATGTATGTACGTATGTATGTATATATACACATGTGTATATATATTTGTACGTATGTATGTACATATATACATGTAGGTATATATATATATATATATATATCTATATACGCATATATATATATATACATATACATATGTATGCACATATATATTTAGATATACCGTGAGAGTATGAGCATAGCTTGTTTCACCTGACGAGATTTTAGTTTCTAATAACTATTGATCAATACCATCTATATGACAGTGTAGTGGGTTTTTGTTCATATCTGTAATTATAAAAAATAATTATATAAATGGCTCTATGTTCGATTTA
>OY744536.1:85988502-85993502 GCA_963556195.1 Sepiola atlantica | reverse complement strand
CAAAGCATGAAACCACTCGATGTAAGCAGCTACATATTTACCACTTCAATGGCAAAAGCTTGCCAACAATAAGTATAAGATAAATTGATTCCGACCCAGAAAGCAGCAAGTATTCTCCTTTTGTCAGAAACATCAGTCATGAAATGTGAGGGCTAAATGACAGAATAGGGAAGTGAGAGTTACGAAGCTGCCGAAAATAAATCTAAGTTTAACTTTCTACTCTCGTTGGTGGTTCTTATTGTCGCGCGATGTAAGGTTCGTCGTATATATACATGAACTAATGAAAAAATAGGAGACCTGAAACTAACCGTTTACATTAACTGTTGTGTGGGCATTTTCAAGAGTAAAAGTTAAAACCACGAAGGGCGGGAATATATGTAATTTGGGTAAATATATATATATATATATATATATATATATATATATATATATATATATTCTAATCAGTGTTTAATAAGTCTTAATATATGTAGGACGACAAGGTAAGCAAATACTATCGGGTTTTACTTTATTTTTTAATTTTCATATATACACATAGTGTAATTATAGGAGCAAGAAGACTAATGAAAAATAATTTCAAAAGCTATCTGGCGAGTATACCCGGTGAACCTAGTGCTAGAGAAATTCAAACAATTGCACTTAAAGGGACAGTTAGAATCTTTAAAACAAAGATCTCTAGGCTGGAGTGTGTGAAATCACCGAGGAATGTCTGGCATCCGGTAGGATGCCCAATCTCCAGCAAAAACGAAAAGATAAGAAAAATAAAAAATAGCGATTAGAATTTTTACGAACTCACACATAAAGCAATTTCTCCTGAGCAACGCGGGATATCATCGCAAGAAAACAATAAATGGGTGTATCATTTTTGTTATAGTCTTGTGGAACGAGTAAAGAACATGTGCCGCATATTTGTTTTCATTATTTGTTCTCTTTTCGACGGAGAAGCATGTAATGTATATTTACTTTGTAAGAAAATTGTCTTATTTTATTTCTTTTCTATTTCTATTTTCTCCTATTTCTATTTTTTTATCAAAATAAACCCTTAACCCAGGCCGACAGAGTTAGGGAATGTAATAGCGAAGCGTGGTACGCTTTAAGACGGGGAAACAACAGAAATCACGACGGGGAACAAGTGAAAGGTTTCGTATCGTTAAGATGAGAGAACGGACAGATGATGTGCTGCATAAGGTGGCATGATGATCAAAGAAACCTATTTAACACAAAGGCATTCCTCCACAGACTTGCGCACACGTGCCAATTTACATGGTGCGTTCACTGTAAAACTAAAGCCAGAATTACACCCACAACTAAAAAAGTAACCGCCAAAATAATGGGGGTGCTGATATCGATCCTGAACCAGTTTTCGTGAGGTTCGACTCGGAAGCGTTCGGCTGTCCTACGCAAACGCCCGAGAGTTGACGAGCCGATTTGTACCAGACGACAATTTTGATACGGTGCTGCGTCCTATGATAATAATGTTTTGCTTGTTTTCTTTTTGTTGTTGTTGGGTTTAGGGTTTAGGTTAAGGTTTAGGGTTAAACATATTTATTTGATAACAGTAACCTCGCTCTGTTTTGCTTGTTTTATTTGTTTTATTGTTTACAAAATTTCTTGCAACTGACTTATATTCTTGTGTACCATGCGTATTCCTAATTAAAAGATGAAAAAAAAGGGTTGATAAGCTGTACAAAAAGCAAACACATTCATGAAAGTAGAAAACCGAGACGTAAATGAGCGAAAGATAAAATGTACTCTTAACGATGGAGATAATTACACTGAAAGACTCAGATGGCGAAGTGTAAGGACACTCGCAGCGGAGGTTTTCTTTATCAGGTGGTTTTTCAGTATTACCTTCGGGGTGTGGTGAATAAAGATATTCTTCAGATGAGAGCAATTTTTAACAATATCTTCATAAAGCTAGAACTATCCAAGTATAAATAAAAAATATACTAGTGACATTTACTAAAAAAAATGCTCTACTTTTTATAAACACTGGAGTTTCATTGAGTTTAAATCTTTGAAGCAAAAATAATACAAGTAGTATATATATATATATATATATATATATATATATATATATATATATATAGGAAAATACTACTGCTAAGATGGGTATATGCAATGAGTATCGCATTAGTTTTAAAAGTTGATGTTCTTTCTTTCTTTGAGGCTATGGTACGGTTTCGGTAGCCTTCACTTAAATGGAAGCTTTACAAATAATGTAATTACTCTACCTTATTACATCTAATACATAGTAAATACAGAGATGTTCTTAAAGTTCACGCGGAAATACCGATCTTTTTAAAATTATGTACATAAATTATTTTCTCTATTTAACGATTATGGGAGTGCGGGTTCAGGTGGTCACACGCACTTAAGTGTTACGTTTACAAAATAAATAATCTGCGAATACTACCAATTGTTTTGTAGATATTTAGCACTTCATAATAATCGGTTAAATTGATTTACGAGTTTGTTATAACAAAAATCAAAAGTTTAATATCAAGGAAAACAAACTCCCCAGAAAAAAAACTCTATAGAAATGAAAAAAAAACGCACTCAAAATAATTAAGTAATTACAAAACAGAATTTTACATAAGTTCTGTGGAGCAAAAACCGTTCTATATCTAAATAGTATTTAAATAGATTATCGCTTATGACGTGTTCTTCTATTTTTTGCATGAATTTTCTACCTTGATATTTTATCAATTTCATCTGTGAATTGATTTTTAAGACGTGATGTTATAGTATAGACTATGTTATAGTATACTTGCCTTGTGGTCTCATAGTCTTACCGGATTCAAGAACAAGAATTAATGTGGCTCACAGTCTATCTCAACACTATATACATAGAGATTAGATTATTTATTAATTGTCCCCCTTTACTTCTAACCATTGAGTTAGTGAAAAATATAAGAATATTTATTTTGTTCTTTACAATTGACCAGTTATATATGGTATACCATATATGGTATACTATATATTACTTGTGGTTTCTTGGTCTTACCGGATACCAAGGCAATAATTAATCTTGTTTGGTTGCGTATCCGGCCAACTAATGTTAATCGAGGCAACATGACTTGGAGAAGGTGAACCATACCTCGTACGAGTCAGTGTAGAGCCGTGTCTATAGATTATTATTTGGTTTACAAATATTATGTCATTTAAATATTTCGCCAGTGTTTACTTATAGGGAAGTAACTCTATGCCAGGTTGCCCTGATCACTTCTGTACAACAGCCTTTAGAGACTCGAGGGCAGTGTCTAGTAGGCACCCAAGTTATTTAGAACTCAATGTGATCCACTTGTTACTTCCCCCCTCCCCAATTTTCCTCCTAAACTTGTCACTAGTCTTCATTCTACTCTTTAAAAGTTTTTAGTCGTAATGCTTCAATTATTTACACGTATTTACTCTGATGAGTGTGGACAAAAGCCGGCTTAGTATATCCATGTATTTTTCCCCTCTCGTTTTTACACTTTCAATTTCATTCCACCCCCAAAAAATGTCACAAACGTCTATATTCCTTGCTTTGTGTTTGTGGGTGGTGGTGTTAAAGAAAAATAAAACAGACGCAGGTAGTACCATTTATCGACAATAGCTACTGCACTTTACATCAATGCCTGTGGATATTGTAGATAAAATCGTATGTTTAATAACTCGGCCAATTATCTACTTTAATACGTTGGCTCAATCATGTATTAATCTACCAGTTTCTTGCACACGTTTTTCGACTCTCTGTTTCGACAATTTATAAACAGTAAACGAACATCGATTCCAAACTCACAATGTGCTAACAGGCGAACCCGCGTCGTGATAGCATATCGCTTAGATTCACGTGACGTCACAATACTAATGGTAACTATTCATTTCGTTTAAATTAGTAAAAAAAAACGATCGGTATGTGTCGGCGTCTTTTAGATGAGGATTGTAAATCAGGATTGTTCGGATAACTGTTTTCGTTTTGGATGTTATTTTCACAGCATATCGGTCGATATAACTTCCAACCATGTTTCAATGTGTATTTTCAAAACGTAAGGACTTGTGGCGCGTTGGATAAGAGTGCTAATATAATAAATCCTAAGTGACAATCTTCTGCACGTTAAGGGTTCACTCCTCAGTACACTCGATACTAATAATACAATTACAAATTATTTAAAACTCTTACCAGGTCATTGCTGGCGGAACAGGGACAAATTACACAACTGGGTTAAATAAAGCGTTCCCTTAAAAATCCCATACAGATTCCCGAGTTCGACAAGTCGTATCTGGAGGAGGTCAGATTTTACATCGGTCATAATCTTGTGAGAATAACATTTAAGATGAGAAAAATAGTCCGAATGATATTAATAATAGAAACCATTAGTATTTTGTTTATTTCCCATCAGACTGAGATTTGAGTGTGTTCAGTGTACTTCTCTTTCATATGGGTCATTAAAAATCTTCCAGATATTTACTTTCGGATTCGGCAAAGAGGTAATCCCGTGTCCTTAACAGAGCATTTGCTTATTTCAGATTGCCTGATGAATTTCTACTGGGGTTTGTGGATACTTTCGATTCTAGCAAACTTGTAGAAACTCAATATTTGATTTGGACGCCCTTGTGCGAATTGTCTAACTCGCCTTAAGTTCGGTCATCGTGGTTGATAAATATAAAAAAAGCTTTTGTCTTCAGTAAATTAATTCTCGTGTCTCTTCAAAATAGTAAGTCGTATATGCTAACTCCAAAATTGGTCGATACGATTAATCCAATGTGTCATACACTATCATATTTACTTAGTGGTATACGCTACATTAATAAGTGTGCATTTCCCTTATGTAGTATAGGTGCGTGTGATAATAACATATTATATTTGGTAAGCGGTATATGCTGAATCCAAAAGTGTTGTTAAATAGTATGAATAGATTAGGTCTAATAATATATTATTATATTTGGTAAGTGGTATATATTACAGTAATAAGTGCTCAATACAATATGTTTGTGAACAATTCAGTATTACATTT
>OY744536.1:85961002-85983502 GCA_963556195.1 Sepiola atlantica | reverse complement strand
TTGTAAATATAGTAAATATAGTAAATGTGGTAAATATAGTAAATGTAGTAAATGTGGTAAATGTAGTAAATGTAGTAAATGTGGTAAATATAGTAAATGTAGTAAATATAGTAAATATAGTAAATGTGGTAAATGTAGTAAATGTGGTAAATATAGTAAATGTAGTAAATATAGTAAATGTAGTAAATATAGTAAATATAGTAAATGTAGTAAATGTGGTAAATGTAGGAAATATAGTAAATATAGTAAATATAGTAAATATAGTAAATGTGGTAAATATAGTAAATGTAGTAAATGTGGTAAATATAGTAAATGTAGTAAATATAGTAAATATAGTAAATGTAGTAAATATAGTAAATATAGTAAATATAGTAAATGTAGTAAATATAGTAAATGTAGTAAATGTAGTAAATGTAGTAAATGTGGTAAATATAGTAAATGTAGTAAATATAGTAAATGTAGTAAATGTAGTAAATGTGGTAAATATAGTAAATGTAGTAAATATAGTAAATGTGGTAAATATAGTAAATATAGTAAATGTAGTAAATATAGTAAATGTAGTAAATGTAGTAAATGTGGTAAATATAGTAAATGTAGTAAATATAGTAAATATAGTAAATGTAGTAAATATAGTAAATGTAGTAAATATAGTAAATATAGTAAATGTAGTAAATATAGTAAATGTAGTAAATGTAGTAAATGTAGTAAATGTGGTAAATATAGTAAATGTAGTAAATATAGTAAATGTAGTAAATGTAGTAAATGTGGTAAATATAGTAAATGTAGTAAATATAGTAAATGTGGTAAATATAGTAAATATAGTAAATGTAGTAAATATAGTAAATGTAGTAAATATAGTAAATGTAGTAAATGTAGTAAATGTAGTAAATGTGGTAAATGTAGTAAATGTGGTAAATATAGTAAATGTAGTAAATGTAGTAAATGTGGTAAATATAGTAAATGTAGTAAATATAGTAAATGTGGTAAATATAGTAAATATAGTAAATGTAGTAAATATAGTAAATGTAGTAAATGTAGTAAATGTGGTAAATATAGTAAATGTAGTAAATATAGTAAATATAGTAAATGTAGTAAATATAGTAAATGTAGTAAATATAGTAAATATAGTAAATGTAGTAAATATAGTAAATGTAGTAAATGTAGTAAATGTGGTAAATATAGTAAATGTAGTAAATGTGGTAAATGTAGTAAATATAGTAAATGTAGTAAATGTGGTAAATGTAGTAAATATAGTAAATGTAGTAAATGTGGTAAATGTAGTAAATGTGGTAAATATAGTAAATGTAGTAAATGTGGTAAATATAGTAAATGTAGTAAATGTGGTAAATATAGTAAATGTAGTAAATGTGGTAAATATAGTAAATGTAGTAAATGTAGTAAATGTAGTAAATGTAGTAAATATAGTAAATGTTATAAATGTGGTAAATATAGTAAATGTAGTAAATGTGGTAAATGTAGTAAATATAGTAAATGTAGTAAATATAGTAAATGTAGTAAATATAGTAAATGTAGTAAATGTAGTAAATGTAGTAAATATAGTAAATGTTGTAAATATAGTAAATATAGTAAATGTTGTAAATATAGTAAATGTAGTAAATATAGTAAATATAGTAAATGTTGTAAATATAGTAAATATAGTAAATGTGGTAAATATAGTAAATGTAGTAAATGTGGTAAATGTAGTAAATGTAGTAAATGTGGTAAATATAGTAAATGTAGTAAATATAGTAAATATAGTAAATGTGGTAAATATAGTAAATGTAGTAAATGTGGTAAATATAGTAAATGTAGTAAATATAGTAAATGTAGTAAATATAGTAAATATAGTAAATGTAGTAAATGTGGTAAATGTAGTAAATATAGTAAATATAGTAAATGTTGTAAATATAGTAAATATAGTAAATGTGGTAAATATAGTAAATGTAGTAAATGTGGTAAATATAGTAAATGTAGTAAATATAGTAAATATAGTAAATGTAGTAAATATAGTAAATATAGTAAATATAGTAAATGTGGTAAATGTAGTAAATATAGTAAATGTTGTAAATATAGTAAATATAGTAAATGTGGTAAATATAGTAAATGTAGTAAATGTGGTAAATATAGTAAATGTAGTAAATATAGTAAATATAGTAAATGTAGTAAATATAGTAAATATAGTAAATGTAGTAAATGTGGTAAATGTAGTAAATGTAGTAAATGTGGTAAATATAGTAAATGTTGTAAATATAGTAAATGTAGTAAATGTAGTAAATATAGTAAATGTAGTAAATCCTCATTCAACTGTGTGCGTTTTGGGAGTAAAATATTAAATCGTCCAATACGCTCGGTATTGTAAGCTGTCCAATTAATTGTTCATTCAGTCTCAGTTTTTATTCATTATTATCTTTCTCCTACCTGTCCACTTATACCTTTACGTTGATTGATTAGAAGTCTATGCATATAAATGCACATCTTAACATTAAACAAAAGTGGGAACGATACTCTAATATGTATATGTATATATATATATATATATATATACACATATATATGTATATACACATATGTGTATATATACATGTGTGTATATATATATATGTGTATGTATATATACATATATACATGTGTGTATATATGTATATATATGCATATATATATAATATATATACATATATATGTATGTATATATTTAAACTAGATACATGTGTATGTATATGTATATATATATGTATATCTTTATGTATATATACATATATATCTTTATGTGTATATACATGTATATACATTTATGTATATATACATGTATATATATCTATGTATATATGTATGTATATATACATATGTATATATATATATATAAATATGTATGTATGTTAATATGTGTATATATATATATAAATATGGGTAAGTCATTCTATTGAAAACAACTATTTAAGTTGGTTTGTAAATATCGTTACTCTCGTTCGAAAAATGCACATTTTTTGGTATGTTACTCAATTTTTTAAAGGTTCTATAGTAGTCCGCTCCAATGAATTGACGCAGAATGTTTATCTTCCGATATAATGATATAAGTGTATCTGTATCTCGAACTCTGAAATCGGTACGCCATTTCGAAAGAATCGCTTTATTTAAGAAACGGGGGTGTAGCGCTCTCGTTGCGTTGTCATGATTGGGTAGACCTCTTAAAATTTAATACATATACGAATAACATAATACGTCTACTCGATCATGGCTGAAAACCAAGGGCAATCTACTATCATGACTAAAACACATTGTTTTTGATAGATTCAAAAATTAGCATAATTTAATAGGAAAACAAAACTAATGTTTACAGTTAGTCTAATCATCAAACAATCGGAGTCGCATTCCAAACTTTCGCCTGCACCAGTTTTTCACTTTCATTTTAGTATACTATACTACTCATTCTTATAAGCCCGGAGTACTCGTAACACACACACACACACACACATTATATATATATATATATATATATATATATATATATATATATATATATATAGTCTAAAGAAGCTTTGAGTCATTTAAAAAAAAAAGAAAGTAAAATGCAGTTTAAATTCCCAGAGAAACTAACAAAATCCAAGATATTGCAGACTTTACATTCGTTGGAAAATTAATAATAAAAAAAATAAGTAAATAAACAAAAATAAAAAGGGGGAAGGGTTAAGTATATATATATATATATATATATATATATATATATATATATATATATATATATATATAGGTAATAAATTATTATTATTTATATATAAAATATTATGATATAGCCCCCTTTACTAAGACTGGGCACTCTGAGTGAATTTAATAACAAGCAGTACTACTAGCTCCATTGCGAGATCCAACACAGTCAGTTGTTGTTGTTGATCACTCTTCCCAGCTTGCTGTGAATACCCGCCGACTTGACATTTACAAAGTTTAATTCCTCCTAATTTCCAAGCAAATTTGTGGTGGCCAGCGGGTAAGTTACTTGACTGCGAATCAGTGGCGATTTGTGATCGGAGTTCGCGCTTGCCTACTGTCGGGAATTAGCTTCTTGCACTGAAGATTGCGTAAGCATGAAACATCGATGTTTGTAGGTAATAAATTATTAATATTTATTTAAAAAATACTATATGAGTATATATATATATATATATACACACACAAACTGAACGACATTTATTTATTCCATTTAATTAAATAATGAGTTAATGTTAATATGCAGCACTAAGAATCTTTTTTTCTTACATACCATTTAAATTAATGAGATCATCTTCGACGTCAGAACTTCACTCGTTATGGTAACACTTATAATTAAAAACATTTGCCTGTTTTCATTGATATTGTACTATTCTGTAAATAAAGAGTTGATGTCTATATGCAAGCATAACGACGTTTTGTTTTTCTCCATATCTTTTATGTTAATGTGACATTATTTCTGATGCGAGGAATTCACTGCTAACATTGTAAAAATCAATTGACATGCAATCAGACATAATGGTGACCCATGGCTGCCGTAAAGTTTGCGAACAAACAAATTGTAAATGTAAACAATGTTTGCATCGGAATTGCAAATAATAGATTGCTCGCAATTGTAGATGCTTCTCTAGCTTTAAGTAAAGAAGAAAAAAAAACAATTCCAACGAGCCAAATGTAAGTATGTGTTCTTTGACAACGGAAAGATAACAGTTTTTTACGCGCTCTGCATAAAGGCTGAAGATGAAAAACCCGGAATGCTTTACAGAAATATATTATATAATAGGAAAAAAGTGTATTTAAAACATGAAAAACAAACATATAATGTAGATAACGTAACGTATTACTTGTCCTTATCTATGTTAAGAGTTCCACATTCAAAGGGAAACAATTATGCAGCACAAGAAAGCTAGAAGTCATAATCAAGGGAAGTGCTTTTTTGATAGGTTTATTAAATTGCAGTGCACTCCATTCGCATTTACATACAAATATATACAAACACACACACACACACACACACATATATATATATATATATATATATATATATATATATATATATATATATATATATATATATATATATATATATATATATATAGAGAGAGAGAGAGAGAGAGAGAGAGAGAGATAGTGAGATGGATACATTATTTAATCTTGTAGTAATAGGGTTGCTACATCACAGTGGCAATATGAAAGGGAAATATGGTTTCGAGGGTGAAGTGTGTGTGTATATGGGAGAAGTTAAGTGCAGTGTATGATATCTGGTCTGATGATATTGTATATCAAATCCCCAAGATTGTGAAATGGTTTATCCAAAACAGCTTTTGGGACGCAAAAATATTATTTTAATAATAAAAAAAAACTTTTTTGTGAATAACATTGTAAATGCGTTCTTTCATTAATGCGCTGCTGAATCAGTTTACATTTTCATTGGCTGATTTCCAATTCGAAAACGGTGCTAACATAGAAAAGGTTTGCCAAATTGTATTACAACATCATTATAATCATTATATTTATTATTGTTGTTTTTATTGTTATAGCGTGATGGTGATCTACCCTATTTTAAGAATATATGAACTCTTCCAGACACTAGTATACCGGAGATTACGATGAAGTCTCAACGCAGGCTCGGGGCAGCTTCTGTTGGCCAGAGACTCGTGACTGGGAGCTACCAGTCGCGGATCGATCTGTCCGGCCTATTTCTGTCCGGACTATTTCGGTGGCCTTTAATCTGTCGGGCTGAGGTATTGGTCATGCGTAGTCCTAGAATGTCACCTCGAGCCCTGTGTTCCCCTCTTTTGTGTTAGAGTAAGTTTATTGCTAATTGCCTGATGCGCCTTGACCGGGGAATACCGACGAGGCGGCATCATCAATTTTAAATTAGCCAGGGTTAACCAACTTTAAGGACGCCCACTTTCTCTTCCGACATTCCAGCCGTGTGCAACATTCTTTTGCAACCTGCAGGAAGTACATACCCAGTTACGAAGCAGTATTTCTGTAACATAGTATTCTTTACTGTTCTAAATGCACACTCGCAAATATAAGTATGTTGTCTTATTTACAAGTCACAACAATTATTATTATTGGTCCTCCGATTTATAAAATCGGGGGACCTATGTTTTGAGGCATTTCCGTCCGTCCGTCCGTCCGTCCGTCCGGATTTTTCTCCGCAACCATCCATTGAATTTCTCTGAAATTTTGTATGAAGTTGTAACTTTGGTCAGGTTAGAAAGTGACATTCTCCGACTTTTGAAAACATCCGGTTAGCCCCCCAGGGGGTCAAAAGGCCCCGAAATGGCATAAAATGACATTTTTTGCCCTATAACCTTTCATACATCCATTTAATTTCTCTGAAACTTGGCCAAAATGTGGAGGCAATTGTTCCTAAAAGAAACTCAGTATCGCTGACCTTGGGAAAAATCTGGTTCGCGCCCCCAGGGGGCCCAAAGCCCTCAAAATGACAAATGATGACCCATTTTCTCCCATAACGTTTCATCCATCCATTTAATTTTTCTGAAACTTGGCCAAAATGTAGAGGCAATTGTTCTGGATATAAAATGAGCATCTTTGACCTCAGAAAAATTCTGGTTCGCGCCCCCAGGGGGTCAAAGAGGAGTCAAAAATGCCCCAAATTGCCCAATTTATTGCATTTTACACTCGCCACATCGAGTCACATACAGAGGGGGACCACGCACGCGCGGCTTGTTGTTATTATTATTATTATTTATTCACTAAGGGTGTTCATAAAAGTCATTATCACTCACTACTAACTGGCAATAACAAGTCTTCCAAGATGTCCAGTTCTCCCGAACTGTTATAAGCGTTGCAAATAATTATGCACTATGAAAACAAACGTTTATAATTGATTTCTCGCCTGTTGGTCTTCTCTGTAATTTGAGTAACAATAAGCTGTCTTAAGGTTTTTTGTACTCACCACATCCTTCCGTGGAGGTATAATCGGTGCTTCCGCTGTAATTTTTACTCATCATTGACACTTTACGTCACTGTTGTGGTGTACCATCCGATGCTGATGCCATCCCATGCATGTTCGTATGTTTGTGAATTTGGGTGTATCTGGGGTTACGATTAGTGCAGTTTTTTTAGTGTTCACTTACCTAGGTCTATGCTCTATTATTTTTCTATTTAAAGTTATCTACAGCAGGTTATCGTTTTTTTTATTATATTTATTGTTTTTTTCTCAATATTATTGTCATTATTGTTTTATTAAAAAAAAATGAAAACTCCTCTATGTGTATAAAGGCTTTATGACGCTAATACTCTATAGGATTCAGTAGAGGCAAGATATGAAATAAGAAACATATATAAAATAATTATATAAAGTTAATACCACAAAAGATATAAGAGGCAAATAATATCTTTAATTAGTGAACATCCGGATAAAACTGAAGCTCAATACACTGGATAGAGCATCAATAGCACTAGATAAAGTGAAAGAATAAAATAAGGTGCGAATAAAATTTTATTAGTATTCAATGGTCAAACACAGAACTTTAAAGTCCTGAACTCATGAGTTAAGGACTTTAAGGTACTTTCTTTGAACATTGAATGCTAATAAAATTTGAGTCGCACCTTATTTCATTCTTTCACTTTATCTAGTGCTATAAAATAATTATATATATAAAATAATTATATATATATATATATATATATATATACATATATATATATAACAATCACGTTGACATACCGGTTCCCGTTATATCACCGCAGTTAAGCGGCGTTGAGCCTGGCCAGTACTAAATGAGTGACCATTTGGGAATACCAGGTGCTGTGTGTGCTCTCTGCTTATCTCGGCATTGTTTCCAGTCGTCTTGTATTACTACTTGCCATTGGAATCAAACAATGCCGACTCAGGAGAGCGGTTGTTGGATATTGCTCAACCTTTGCAATTACAAATTCAGGTGTGGACCTCATACGTCGAAATCGACGGGAGAGTCCATCATATATATATATATATATATATTAGTACGTTTCATTTATTGATACGAATATTACTGGCTACATCTGTGCATACATGTTTAAGCGACGACAGAGTTCAAAATTTAGTTAAATCAGGCTACTGACTGAGATAATATATATATGAGACCAGTGATAATAGCTTACTAATAAAAATTAAAGCTATTCATTATTCTCTTCCCTAATTTCAGCAATTATTTTACGAAGATACGGAGATTCTAATGATATTAATTGATTGGTGTACATATTGTTATTAATAGTTTGTACATTAATGGCTTATTTGAGGGTGGCCAGATATAATAACCTTTTCCTTCTTAACAATAGGCCGTTTAAAATCAGTGACTAAGGAAATTATAATACAGCAAACAATTAAAGGGGCCTTCACTGATGTAAATGTTCGAAAAATAATTCATGCTTATTCTGTAAAACGATTTTTGAAAGACCCCCACACTGAAGAAGGAGCGATCAAATGCTGGCATATACAAGACAGTTACCAACTAAGATTTGAGGAATATTAGTCAATAACGATTATGTAAAGTCCGCTAAAACGTCGAAGACTGAATTAATCAATTTCTTTTCGCTTCAGTTTCACACGCTCTTCAAACTGAACAATCTAATCTAGACAGACAGCACTTTGCCGCAAGTGTCCTTACATTCTTCTAAGGACAATCATTAAATTACAGACATAAAATAAAAATGATATAACACTTGGACCAATACCGATATTCAATATACAACAAAATGAAAATAACTTACGAATCTTGTGAGAACATCTCTGCGCGAATTTACCTACAAAATGAAAAAAAATAACATATATCAATATAATTAGGATTTAAATAAAAGATACAATTTTTCATTTAACTTTATTTTGGTTGTATTGTTTAATAATAGAATTTCGTTAAGTTTATCCGTATGTAGCCATATGGTGACTACGTTTTTGGTAACATTACGCCTTACCGATGGATGGATGGATTCTTCTCGTTGTCGCCGCCATCAGTAACATCGTAGGTGTGAACCCAGTCTGATTCTAAACTCACGCCTACACGTGTTCTTTAGTAAATAAAAGGGTTTATTCAAAAGTAGAGAAACAAAGTTCAAATGCGTTCATGAGAGAGAGAGGAAGCGGCGAGGAGAGAAAAAGATACATCATATATATATATATATATATATATATATAGAGAGAGAGAGAGAGAGAGAGAGAGAGTGAGAGAGAGAGAGAGAGATAGAGAGAGAGCCAGAGAGACACATGAGATAGATAGATCTACAGTAAAACAGCCACCCAGTTCAAAGACAGCATGTAAGCACGTCTTCCCTCGTTGAAATGAGACCAGCAAAGAACATGAGAGGGTATCAGCGAAAGTCACGTGACCCCGTCAACTTACGTTTGAGTTGACCTCTCACCTTTAAACCCGTTGAAAACGTTGCTTACATTATGTTACTATTTGATCCTCTCACATTATGTGGATCACTTTTATTCGATATAACAGGGCACATTGTTACTGAGACGTAATGGATTACTGTGAATAACAATTCATATTTATAGAGGCATCCTAAGTGCCGTAACAAAATGATTGGTTAACACATCTTTATACTTCTGCATGTGTGTACAGTCGGGGAAACAGGGAGCTGGGGGCGGGAGAATTACAAAGGCTAGCAGTTAAAAGAACAGAGCTATTATAGGATAAATATTTGCGGAATCTGGGAACTTCTACAGTGAAGTACAAGGATTTTGCTGATTGGCAGTTCGCGAGGGTATTAACGTCGAGGGGAACTCCAGTGCTGCAAATTCTTCGCGCACACTCGATGGAATAACTTGTAACACAAGAGGAGTTTGAATAACCAATTAGACACACTCCTCGCGTGTATTCGGTCTCTCTGTGCAAGGGTCGGTCATAACAACCTGACATCAAGATACTTCATCTTACAAGTAAACCCTGACATAATATTCAAAACACCATAGCAGTCGCAACACTTACTTGCACATGCAAGGAATATTACGCCTTCCCATGGATAATCCACCAGACTAGGTGAATACTTGTCATGGAATCTGGTTAGACTAAGGGACCACAAGAAAGTTATACTATAACATAGTTAACTGGTCAATTGAGGAGAAGAAAATTAATGTGCTTGACTTCTTTACGTATTCAACGTTTGAGAAATAAAGAATAATTTTAATAGAATATTAGAATATCTAAGTATATTCCATGATAAATGCCAGTATACTGAAATGCTATGCCCTTAAAAGGGTTAACATAAAAATTCATATACACTAAATGTACAAAATGTTTACACTCTTATTGTCATTTATTAAAGGTATGACTACATATCAACACAACTATTTCATTATGACATCACTACAGTATAAATCTCTATGCCTGAGTGGATGAAGTGTGTGAGGTGCGCTGAAGAAAAATTCCTACCAGTAAAATACATAGCCCTGTTGTGCTCGCATACCCTTAACGACAATAAAAATGTAAACATTTGGGAATTTCCTTGCTTTTGTACATTTAGTGTATATGAATTTTGATCTTAACCCTATTAAAGGCATATGATTTCAGTGTACTGGCATTTATCATGGAATGCCACTACTTTTATAAAGGCTATGCCTCAATACACTCGTCATTTTCAAGGTGTTTTCGAATTTTCTAGAAAACTAAGGTATATGGTACACTGAGATAAAAATGCCATCAACTAAACCCTAAAACCTCTATCTCTGCCAAAAATCAGCTGAATCCATTAAATAGTTGATGAGATACAGGGTGGCACATACGCTCGTATGTACACACGGATAACACAAACTCATGCCTGACCTTTCTGGATCTCTGGGTTGCCTTGACTAATGATGCTGACATTCTACACACTTATAGCACCTATCAAATAAAAATTGTGTGCAAAGTTTTAACTAATTTGTTTTTTTTGTTTTTGAGTTATGATTGATCAAAGAAATGAGATTTCCAGCATAGGCCATTCGTAAGGTATATTAATGGGTTAGAGCGCTCTCGCGCCTCCCTTGATTATATAGATGTCAAGTATTAGCACCAGGAAGTTGCCCCTTCATTGCTGAGAACTTCGACTGAAGTAAAATGAAACAAAAAAGTAAAACAATCTCAGTAATGCGACATTGCGACAATCATTTCTTTATTACTATAGTAGATAATATTAGGCTTGCTTGCTTTGGAGCCGTCAAGATTTTGTTTTTACGATATCCCGGACATATAAAGGATGGTGATCAGATCATTGAGTGTTACCTCTGTCCGTAGTAGAACATTATGAAGCGATTTGTTTGTGGATCCTGAAGTCGAGTCCAAGCCAAATCGCTGGGCAAGCAGTTTAGACTTATCATGGTAGTGTGATCGCGATTATTTACCGAACTATTGTAGATTTTCTAGAAATCGAGCGTTCCTTATTTCTGGTACTCAATGCGTTTTCTGGTCATCTTTGTCTACCTACTAAGGTTCTCCTATAATGATCTTTTGATACTATTATTTTGTGTTGCTTTGTTGTTGACTTATGGCGGGTTTATCCGACAGAATGATTGTTGCCTATACGCAATAGCAGCTACGAAGGTCGAAGTGATCAATACTGAAACTACATTCGCTGAGGTCACTTGCGTTGATTGAGATCTAAGCACAACTTGTACGGTGTGGACGCTTGAAAAGTTAAAAGTAAAAGCTAGTTGAATTGCTAGGTAGTTCGGGTGGAGAGAGTAGGAAAGCTCCTTGAAAGGGGTTTGGAGCCAAAACGGAAGTCGCAAGAAATTCACTAAATCTATATGTTTTATGTCAAATGAAAAAATTCTACAAATTTATCCATGGCCGTAAATTTATTTTACAGACGGATCATCGTCCATTACTTTCGATGTTTGGATAAAAGAAAGGAATCCCAGTCCATACAGCAAATACATTACATCAACGAGGCACTATTTTGCTAAATTATGATTTCAAAATGGAATACAATCCTTCAAAGAAGTTAAGCCATGTGGATGGCTTGTCCCGTTTAATTCCGAAATATTGTAAAACAATTAGGGATACGGTAATTCCATCACTTAAAACTGAAAGTGAAATAAAAGAAGTACTGGTGCAGAGAGTAGGAGGGTACTTTAAAAGAGAGTAGGAGGGGACTTTGCGTTGGTAAAATCCAATTCTGAGTACAAAACCTTGAAAGGGGCCGAGGCAGCAGTTGGGGGTGCAAAAAGAGATTGCTTCCTTAGCGACCCAACCAATAGGTCTGGTAACAATATGTAATAGAGCAGAGAACGAATTTCTCTGCAGGAGCTACGATCCAGCGGCTGCTCTATAGTGAGTCGAATAATGTACTAATTCTGGTCACCATCAGCTCTAGAACACAATAACACTCCTCACTTCCGGTGAGAGGTAGAACCTCAATTAATAGGCTTGTAACAACCTGCCACTCCCATTCTTAACATACATAAATATCACCTCTTTATCTCTGCTCATGTTGGACTTATCACCACCCCAACTGAAGGCCGGCACCCGAAATCAGTATGTATCACTTTCTTTTTTTGTCAACATTTGAAAGGGAATAGGAGCCAAAACGGCGTTGGCCACGTTGTCGTTCAGAAGACGAGACACACGAATCCACTAAACTAAATCCGGTACCCAGGGCGAAAGTAATCAGAAGGTAAGCGAGACTCGTACAGTAACACTTCGCACACGTTGTGTCGCAAACACGCATAACTTCACTAATGCGTACACGCCTACCACTTCTTAACGCATAAGATACGTACGTAAATACAGACATGGATTTGTTAAAATTTGAACCCGATATAGACCAGTTCAAAAGATACCGATCCCATTAAGACAATTACATACCCATTTACCAATATACTACACACTTACAAATTCCTATTCGCAGTCGATTTTTTTTATGTGGGCAAGATCCAGTTTCTAAAAATAGATACTTTCAATCTCAACAAACATAAAACTTGCCTCTGTCTACAAGGATATCCACTCAACCGACCGAGGACAGCACACTTTGATCTTAGCCCGAAAACTATTTCTGAGGTCATTTAATGTATTACCTATTTTTTAATTTGCTTTCTCTCTTCCCCTCACAAGCTGAAATGGATAGATCTGGAGGCTAAAAAAAGGGCAGGATGGGCATATATATATATATATATATATATATATATATATATATATATAAGTTTACTATTTCATATATACACATAACATTTTGAGGAGATATAATTTGTTATGTTTCAATTTTCAGTATTTACTTCAACAGTGCTCGATACGTAAGTAGAGCTAGGTAGTTAGCGATGAAAATATATAATGCATCTTAGCCTGAAGATCCCACCGGGGATGAAACGCGGGAGCCTTTGTGTAGCTTAATTGCCATGAATATATAAAATAAATATATTTCCATAGCTTACTATATATATCTATATATATATATATATATATATATATATATATATATATATATATATATATATAATGTTAAGTCTGCAATATCTTGGAGTTTGTCTGGGAATTTAAACTGCATTTAACTTCTTTTTTTTTAATGACTCAAAGCTCCTTTAGACTATATATTGGGTGTTTAGATCTGTATGGCTAGGTTTCCTTCCTCTTATCTAATTACTTTTCTGATACCTAAGGTACTTAAGCTTTAATTCTTATATAATTTTATTGCTAGCTACCATATTGAAGAATGGTTCTTGGATGTGGTGTTTAGATATTATTATTATTATTATTATTATTATTATTATTTTTATATTTTTTTTACTATTGTTATAATTAATGTTATTTGATATGCTAATTACTATATCATACGGTAGTCTTAAGGGTAATATATTATTATTATTATTTTATCATTATTATTATTTATTCATTTATGTATATATTAGTGATATTTTAAGCTGAATTATTTCAACACTTGATTATTGGGGAAATGGTCGTATAATCAGTACTATTGTAGAGCCATGAATATTATAACTGTCCTGTTTTTAAATCTCCGAAACAGTTACATGGTAAACAGCTGATGATCCCCCTGTTAATATTAGACGCTTAAGGTCTCCTGTTTTTGTTTCACTCTCAGATAATTAACCCCCACTTTTTTTTTTCACTTATATTTTTTCATTTATTAATTTTCCAACGAATGTTAAGTCTGCAATATCTTGGATTTAGTTAGTTTCTCTGGGAATTTAAACTGCATTTTACATTTTTCTTTTAATAACTCAAAGCTTCTTTAAACTAATATATATATATATATATATATATATATATATATATATATTAATACATATTAGTTTTTATATAGTAAAGAAAAAAAACTTAGTTTCTAATATAAATTTTACATCACTTCATTCATTAATGCTTAATCGATGACATATTTATGTATTGATCAGTTTCTAAGTTTATTTGTTTTATTTGTAATTATTCCAACAACTATTAACGAACGTTAATTTTGATTCAAATAGCACCATTATGTTAAATAACATTTGAATCAATATAACAAAACACATTTTTAGATAAACGTCAGCGTTGGCCGAAATATTTGATTTTTCGAATCGAATGAGTTTTTAAAATGATTTCTTATATTTTCAATTCTTCGGTGCCTTCCGACGTTTACATATTGTGTCTATTACATGCGTACATGTCGAGCGTCTCCCGAAAAAAAATCTACATGTTAGCAACAATGAAAAAAAAAGAACAATGTCTATAATTTATTGATAAAGGCCTGTGTTGGCCGAAATATTTAATTTACTTGTACAAAAAAAAAACTTTTTAGCATCGAATTTGGGTTTTAAAAATGGCTTTTAATATGTTAGATAATTCTATACATGATTAAGGCTCTGTACGAGTTAAACGAAATTTTTTTAAAATAATACCGGTTTTGTATTTAGATGATGGGCGAGAAGGCCCATTTATCACTCAGTCAATTTTATGGATGGTAAATGCAAAAAAAAGTACGAGGTGGGTCATTTTAAAATTAAATTGACACACGACATATTATCTTCTTCAATTTACAAACCACGAAAATATAATTCGACAAGACGAGTCGTACATACGATAACATTGAGAAAACTATCCGCTTTTTAAAATTTCATCCTTTTTTTTTTTCAAGAAATTAACTAAGTATATTTACATTAAGTCTCTAGTTACTTGAGTAGACCCTAGGAAAACTTGCGTTTTGTTTCCTTCACAATAGATTACGTGTGGCAGGATGCCGTAATAAGTGACATTGCAGTGCTTCAAATGATACATCAGAAGGTGCGTTTGAACATCCCAACAACATTTCTGGGATCGTTCCTGGCTGACACCCTTCCAATGTCTCGTATGAATTGTGAAAAATATTCAGAGCCTAATCACTCTGTGAGATTCCGAAATCCAATCTAAAAATATGATGTTCACTCCAATTACGAACTTCTAGAAATAAGTTTTAATTAAAACTTTAGACAACTTGTGAAAACAGATTGGACAGCGACTGAAAGGTAAACGCGATAACAGACAAGAAGATATCAGTGAACTCACTTGACCTTCAAAATATCAATTATATTTCGTTATTAATTTGAAGAATGTCAAAGATGGCGCTTTATATAAATTACCCGATAAATGCCGTTAATTATATGACACAATGCCTCAGATAACACTTAGTTAATAAACATCATTCATTCTGATGTTATTACACATCAAAATAAGTTGTTATTATTATTATCATTAGTTTTACTCACAACAAGTTTTAAGGCAATCAGTATCAGTAATTAATCGGTGACAATAACCAATTTTATTCACTATAGTCTGATAAACAACATATCTACTCAGATTTCCAAACAGCTTTGTGTAATCGTAACAGTCGTTTACTATTGATTTATCGTTACCAAGAGGGAAGGGGAGAGATAGAGGAAGAGGGAAGGGGAGTGATAGAGGAAGAGGGAAGGGGAGAGGTAGAGGAAGAGGGAAGGGTTCAGTAGTCTCCGTCCTCTTCCAGTTGAAGTCTTATCAGTGCTCTCCCTTCTTCGGGCTTAACATCTTACTTGACTCTTTACAACAGTGTTGTGTGGTACCAACTGAGGCATATTTCTATTATTATTATAATAATTATTATTATTATAAGGTAATTTTATTTTACAGCATATCAGCCATTTAAAGTTTATTGAATGTCGAAACGTTTTTTTTATTCTATAATGGTTTTTATGTAGATAGTTTGCATCGCGTTCTTTTTGTCTAATACTAGAGATTGCGTTTCTCGGTTCAGACAGTTTTTCCGTCGCTATGCCCATGTCCGTCCGTGTACTTATATATCATTCATTGAGAAAACGTAATGATCCATACATATGAATATAAACACATCGACCCATCAATCGTAAGTTTCCTTTATTAGACTTACAAGAAGAAATAATACTTGTAAGAGCATATTAGACGTTATTGAAAACATGAATAAAGAGTTCCTTTCCGGCCTCATATAACGCCCCACAAATGGAGAATGAGTTGCTGTCTACGTAATTATGTACATTATATATATATATATATATATATATATATATATAGTAATCCAGGTAGGGTAAAAATCCACAGGGTAGAAATCCAAAGGGAATCAAACCGGGTTTATAAAAGAGTGCTCAATAAAAGTATAGAGCTGTATTGTGAATGCTTTTATTCAAACATGTACAAGGTCTGCTACACTGGCATGTCGATGTTATCGATCTACAGCTCTCAAGAGCTGAGGTCTCATCAGGCAGAAAATTGTTTTTTGATTCAACTGGTTGCTGAATTCCAGGGAGAATGAAGTCAAGCAAAAAAGAAGAGGAGAAAGAAATAAAAGTCATGTGACCGATTTTAAAATATGATTGCCGTTAGAAAATACTATTTTCTTATTTTTATCTTTTGTATATTTTATATATATATATCCAACGCTGAGCTGGGGTAGAAAGGGGGGGGGGGGCGAGGAAAAGAAAAAGAAAAGAGAAGGGGAAAGAGATACAATTGCTGTCAGAAAAGTTTAATTTACAGCTATTTATATTTTTATTTTGTATTTTTATCCAACGCTTAGTTAGGGTGGGGGGGGGGGGGTTGGAAGAAAAAGAAAGAGAAAGAGAAAGGGGTTGAGGGGTGTTAGGGGTGGATGTCTATAGCCATTGGTGGATGTTTATAGCCATTTAGGATTTGTTGCGGGAATGGTTTTGAGTTAAATTCATATTTATTTTTGTTCATATATATATATGATAAAATATTACGTATTTATTACCTACAGAACTCGATGTTTCATGCTTACACAATCTTTAGTGCAGGAAGCTAATTCCCGAAGGTCGACGGGCGCGAACTCCAATCCCAGATCGCAACTGATTCGCAGTCAAGAGAATTTACCAGTTGGCCACCAGAAATTAGCTTGGAATTTAGGAGGAATTTAACTTTGTAAATGCCAAGTCGGCGAGTATTCAGAGAAAACGGCGAAGAGTGATCAACAACAACATCAACAAATCGTGTTTGATCTCGCAATGAATCTAGTAGTACTGCTTGTTATTAAATTCACTCAGAGTGGCCAGCCTTAGTAAACGGGGGCTATATATATATATATATATATATATATATAAACACACTTAGACATCATTTCTTCATTGATGCATGTTTGATTAGGGGACAGTTTACTAAAAAACTAGGAATGCTGTATATGTATTTAAATTCCTAGTGGGAGAATGTGTCTCCAAAAATAATACATATATTGGTATGACTAGGACAAGTATCTCTCGTCGACTTACATGTAACCTCTACTCCCCTTATAGAACTATTTACCAACACTTAGTAGACACGACACCCCCCAAAAAGATTTCAGGGACATATCAGTTAAAAACACTGCCATTCTCGATGTCTCACATCGCAACCTGCACCTCACCATAAGTGAAGCCTTACTCATTCGAGCAAACAAAGCCACCATCAATCAAGCTAGGTATGAGGAGGGAGAAGGTATACTGAAATGCTTTTACTATATATATATTTTTTAATTAATGGAATTTATCAATAAATAAACCAACATGAACAGATGGATCAAACAAGAAACACACAGGAATTGCCCCTATTATTTAATCAAACACACACACACACATATATATATATATATATATATATATATATATATATGTGTGTGTGTGCGGGTGCGTGTGTGCGTGGAACTCTTATTGAATACCACGGCCTTTTCTTAGTAATGTTCTCGATGCGGCGAGCAAGCTTTCGGATCTCCGATGCTAGTTGATATAATATGCTATCGAGAGTTCCAGTTTCCGCCATTACTCAAGCGCTTTCGATCATCATAAAGAGTGGAATGTTTTACTTTTTTAAGTGTGTTTTTATCTTATTATTTTCTCTAAAGTTTTGGCAGGAAGATAAGGAAAAGGATAATAAAAAGAAAGAGGATGTAGTTTAGTCTATTGTTTTTTTTTACTTGTGTATTTATAGAATTTGTTTAGTTATATTATTTTGTTTGTTTGTTTGTTTGTTTTTGTATACTTATTTATATATTATTATTACGTATAAAATAAATTTAATATATATTTTACCGATATTACTGAGAAAATTACAAAACTCGAAAATCCTATGATATTCTACCAGATTTGTATCTATGATAACTTGCTGCCTATATATATACACACACACACAGTCATATATATATGATAAATATTTGTAAATATTAAAATGTTTCATATGTGCAGGAATTGCGGTCGCATAGGATCGAAAGCAGTTCGTAGATTCAGCCAAGAATAACAAGCGTAACGTCTATGCCCACGCGTCCACGAAACATTTACACACACAGTAATTGAAATTAACGTACTATTACCCGAAAAGCAGTGGAAGGTGTTACTGTTGTCAAAAGTGTTCAACGCTCCAGCGGAACTTTTTATACTAGTAAGTGACAACCATTGTTTGTAATTTTAAACAGTGCTTTACTATCAAGTCTGTTAATCTTAAATGAACATGAACTATATATATATATATATATATATATATATATATGGTTAAATGTACGATATGTTATGAAAATAAAATGCCATGATAAAAATGTGATAAAACCAAAGGGAATACCTTCGTTTATACGAACGAAACCGGTCAAATATCTAGTTTTTGGGTTTCTCCTGTATTTAAAGCTGTTTACCGTTTGTCTTTTTTCACAGATTATATATATACATTATATATATTTATATATACATTATATAGGTCATCCCAAACAAGGCAGACCGCCACTGTAGACGTAAGGGGCTACTGAGAAAAAGGGTGCAAGTTTGGTGGGTGTAGGTAACCTAAATTGGGAGCTGCGCAGCGAGATGAATGTTTAAATTAGTTTTAAATGTCTACATGACACTACCGTCAGAAAAAAAACAGGGAGCGGGGAGGGAGTTCCAGACTCTAGCAGTACGTGAAAAGAAGCTTTTGGAGTAGAAAGCGCTTCGTCATCTGAGGGCTTCCACAGTGAATGGATGATATTTGGCAGATTGTCGGGTTGGTCTAGTTAATTTACGTCGTGGGGGTACCAGAGCATCAACGTACTCAGAGCACAGCCGATTGAAACAATAATCTTCGTAATAGCAATTAAAACAACATTATTTTGACAAAGTTTGTTGTAGTTTTATAAGGATCTTGTTCAATTAATGATGTAATTGGGATACTACACACGGCTATAATTGTGTACTCCCCATTTTTATATGTGATATCACACACAGATAAACACGCACTATGGCAGATGGAAGGCTACGCAATTTGTAGTTACAGTTTCGAATCTAGGCGTGTATATGCTGCATGTGTCTAAGCCTCGCTGATGAGTCGCAATAACGACGAAACAGCTGTCCGAGAATGACCAAACATTTATACATGTATACGGTATATTCTAATAAATATGATGGATATCTATGAATAATAATAAATTACTGAGCAAATAAACAACTACAAAGACTTAAGTTTTTTTTAAAACTTACCGTTGAACTGAATCTAAATAATACAATCCCTTTCATCAATGTACTCATTGGCAACTATAATACTACGTTAAACAGTTATCTTCATAAAAAACCTACTAGTAAAAATATTAAAACCTAAATAACAATAGCAAAAAAATGTATTATGAAAATTTACTAAACACTGTGAAATGAATCTCATTCTTTAATAATGAATTAAATAATATTAAATAACTCCTGATTAATGACGTATTATTTTATTACAGACGAAAACTATAGATTATAGAGTCACAACTTTCCAAATGATACTATTTTTATTAAATGCAACCAAACTTTAGATTAGATGAAAAAGTACTAAAAGTATAATGCACCATAACATATCTACTATCGACATAACTAATAAAGTAAAACGGATTATTTACTAAAATAAACTTTAGACTAACAACCTTGTAGTACAACATAAAAAATAAGTAAAAAGAATCAATAGTATCTATAATTTTCAACATTATTTGTGTGAATGCATGTCCTACAATGAAACAGAAACAGAGAGCTACAATAGTGTTACTACTAACACTCTTTCACGTAGACCCACTATGAATATGACCAATTATAGTTCAATTTACCAAAATTGAAAGAGACCATTGCCTTGTCTCTGAATTAACACAACTCTTAGTTAATAATATTAACATACTACATCCTCAAACTTATTTTTTTAAATATGACCAGCACTATTCGCCATTCATGGTAAACAATACAAACAAACATAATATTAGAAACTAGTAAACATACTTTTAAATTTGTAGAATTTGGTATATTCGGACACTGTTCTAATCTTGGGTGTTTTTATCACAACGTTTCGGCCGATGTAACCTCCGACCTCCTCAGTAATATTCACGAGTTCGACTAAGTACATCTGAAGAAAGTAGGAAGTTACATCGGCCGAAACGTTGTGATAAAACACCTAGATGATAACAGTAGTCTGAATATACCAAATTCTACAAATTATCAACCCTCATGTAAAAAATTCCGGAACATATTTAAAAAGGTTTAACGCAGATTTAATTGTTCCGATACGTTATTAGCTGCCGTACACCGAGACTATAAATTGTATGCTCCTAGGTCTTTGATTTAAAATATCAAATCATACAATATTTCGGTTGCTTTTTATAGAGTCGATGCTTAAGGCTCAACTGTACGACCAGTTGAGCAGAAAGATAAGTCAGACTGTTGAGCAGCAAGATAAGTCAGACTTTTGAGCACATCAAAATGCCTGTTTATAACAAGGCTAGAATGTTCCATTATGCTCAGAAGGGAAAGTCCATTCTCTGTGTTCTGATTGGTTGAGATTCACAAGTGGCCATTTTAGTGTATAAATGTTCATTCATTCGAACAAGCACTCCTCCATGAGATGGATGCCAGTTGAGGCCCTTATGCCGGTAAGTGTTAGTTAATTCTATATCTCCCCCTCCCCTCAGTACGCTAACGCAATGGTCTTTGTAGAAGAATGAATTCCTTCTGGCCTGGTTGTATTGTGGGGGAGTAACCTGAACAATACCCGAGCAGATTTCACTGGCATTGGTTTAGCAGTGCCGGGTGATGTTGGGTGCCTCGGCGATGTCATTACATATCCTCTGTTATGCGGCAATGGTGTACCAGGTGTATGGGAATCACAAGACGTTGGATTGGGAGATTCAGTCGAAGCACTCATTATGCTCAGAAGGTAAAGTCCATTCTCTGTGTTCTGATTGGCTGAGATTCACAAGTGGCTATTTTAGTGTATAACTGTTCATTCATTCGAACAAGCACCCCTTCATGAGATTGATGCCAGTTGAGGCCCTTATGCCGATAAGTGTTAGTTTAATTCAATACTTTTGTTGATATTTTGTCTAGATGTTCATAAATCTCTGTTTTAATTTAATCTGGAGATGAGTCGTCAGAGAATCGAAAGTACTCGTGATATATTTGGTGTATTTATTAAACATTTTGACTATGAAACAAAAATATTGCGGTGTTTAACATTATATGTCTAAAGGTGTATGTGTGCATGTGTACATGGAAATATATATTATACCAGGTAATTCTGGTAATGCTCGGTATACGCCACATGCTTACTATTTTAAAATATTTAATGGTTTATATTTTTCTATGGGAATTATTTGTGAATGAATGTATGTTGCATGTGTATATTTTGCGATCTATAATCGATAATTACTATTAATTAATTGTTTACTGACAAAGGAGTTGTTTGAATACTTTTTTATTTGGATGAGTCTAATCTAACCCAAATATGCCATATCGAGGCCTCTGCAATGGTTGCATGTTAAGTTCGTATCCAGGGCGCATCTGTATTTCCATAGACCAGCATCTCTACAGTTCTCTCGAATCAGGATCCTTTAAACTGACCAGATCTTGAGGTAGCTGCTTATTTTACCTATGCTCGTGACACGTTCATTCTTTACACACATGTGTACAACATCTCTCGTACAGCACACACCAAACATATTCTATTATAACCTAGATTTAATAATTTTATCACTTCGGCCGTTGGAGCCCTTTAACTTCCAGTCTCTCTCAAAATAAACTAGTTCTTATATACTGTCAATATTAACTAAAGTGGTAATCGAGCGTTTATAATAAGA
>OY744536.1:85946002-85956002 GCA_963556195.1 Sepiola atlantica | reverse complement strand
TATATATATATGTGTACATATATATATATATATATGTACATATATATATGTACATATATATATATGTACATATATATATATATATGTACATATATATATATATGTACATATATATATATATGTACATATATATATATATGTACATATATATATATATATATGTACATATATATATGTACATATATATATATATATATATATATGTACATATATATATATGTATATATATATATATGTACATATATATATATGTACATATGTATGTATAGTATGTATGTACATATATATGTATAGTATATATGCACAGTATATCTGGCCATATATATGTATAGTATATATGTACATATATATGTATAGTATATATATATATGTATCGTATATATGTACAGTATAGTATATATATATATATATATATATATATATATATATATATATATATATATATATATGTGAAAGGAACGATGAGGGTAATCCGACGTAATGAGAAATGAAAAAGGAAAAACCAAAAGATGTTTGTTTTTTTTGGTATTCATCAAAGTTTTATCTTTATTTGTAAAACTTCCTCAGGATGATAATGTTAACAAAAATATCATGCAAGTACATGAATATATATATATATATATATATATATATATATTTCAAGGTCTGGGGGCAAAGAGAGAAATACAATCGGTCTTATCTCAATATTTTCCGCGCCGTTTAGAATAAACTCTATAGAAGCTGTTTATAAAAAAAACGGTGTTTTTTGCGTAGGTCATCGATAAGGTTAATAAATTATTCATATATAAACAATTAAATTAAACATTCTATCTATACTTTAATATGAATATATTATATGAGAAATATATATATATATATATATATATATATATATATATATATATATATGAATCTTTTAATAATTGAAAAATAGTGAGTGACAACACATGGCATATTTGGGCATATTTTTCTTTCGTCATTTTCGAAATAAGGCGTATACTGTTCAGGTATTATTTACAATAGAGTTGAACACAAATATCCTAAACCATGAACCAAACTATGGATACATCGTCGCTGCTCAATTATTTACGATATTCTTGTCTTGATTTTAACATCGATCTAGTCACTAGAGTAATACATCCCGGTTGGATCACATATTTCATTGACGATTCCTGTTATTTAAAGATCCCGCTCGTCACCGATTTCATTTTTCGTCGAAAAAGAGTAACCTTTTCTTGAGCTCGTTGCTCGGTACTTTGTGGCACGCGACCCTTGAGACGGGAAAACTATTTCTTTTTTGCTATCAGCGCGTGTTTGTCGGTTGTCACGTCGGGACCCATTCATAACTGGCTCTGGTTCCGTGCAGCACCTTGCCTACCGTGACACGGCCTATCAATCAGAGGCGGTACCTTGTCCGATCGCAGCAAACTTTGGTCGTGTTTTTCTTTAGTTTTGGAAGCCATATTTCATCCGGCTATACAATAGGCGGGGCCGGAATTGCCATAAAACCTGCATTTACGCAAAGCATCATACTTTCTCTTATAGATGGAGACAACGATTTAAGTCGATGTCTTTGTTTTCTAAAATATAATAAGTGTTATATATATATATATATATATATATATATATATATATACGATTAAACTAAACATATTTCTATTGGATTTACTTCATCTTTGAACATTTTAAACGCCGCCTTCACGAAACCTTTTTTCCATCTTTAAATCTCTTTTCACCGGACACTTTATCTACGGGCATTCATCAACTGGACAACCTCCATTATTTTTAACACGCACACTCTGACTCTCCATTACATTATATTTTTTGAAATTGTGAATTTTGGCTTTCCACTGCCAACTTATCTACCTATGTAATTGCTCTGATGATGATTTTAATCTTTCAAAAGCCTTGGATTAAGGAAAGAAAATAAACATATGTTTACTGAGTACACTTTGCATTGAACAATCGTAGTTGAACTAGATTTTTCATTCGTACATATGTATCTCTCTTTTCATTTATCTTTATAATTGCTCTATCTCGTATATTGACCATAGCTATTTTACTATAGGTCATATCCTCTTAAAGTATACTTTGAGTTTCAGATTTTATTATATATATATATATATATATAATATTACTATTTTATGCATCCACATAACATTTTATAAAGGTATATATTTTGTTATGTATAAATGTTCAGTATGTACTTCAACAGTCCAGCTAGCTACTAAGTTATCAATATATATATATATATATATATATATATATATATATATATATATTGATAACTTAACTTATATATAGGCTTTGCCTTCCCTCTTTGGGGAGGAGTAAATTTATTGCTAACTGTCTGAGACGCCCCTACAGGGGAATGCCGACGGGGCTGCCCAGTCAATTTTTTAATGGCCAGAGTGCTCACCTCTATAGCGCAGGCTTATCTAATCCCACTTTCATGACCTTGTGTCACATCTTACCTTATTGGAGGTAGACAAATAAAACTATTTCAGCCAGGGGTTTTTACCCCACCTAAAATATTATATGTATTGGAGTTGATGGGAGAATGGATAAGGACACATTGATGTATAAGGAAATTGTGGATGAAAATAGACAGAGAATTATGAAAAAAACTAAGGGACCAGAACACCATTTAACTTTTACAAAAGAAACACCATGTGAAAGTAAATATCTGACACAGAGTTCTTCCTAATAGTGGTGCAACAGGTGCTGTTCATGCAGATCAAGTGGTGGATGTTTTGGATGAATTCCACAGTGAGAACAGTATCAAGGCTATACTTGTTGACAACACTAATACCAACACAGGTTGCGAAGGTGGAATGGTTGCAATTTTAGAAAAAAAACTTTTTTTAAATCTTCACACAATTGGTTGCTCTTTGCATCATAATGAACTACCTTTCAGAGCCCTTTTTAAAAACATAGATGGTTGCGCAAAGGGCCCTACAACATTCAGTGGCCCTCTGGGGAAATTATGCTCAAATGATTGCCATGATTTACCCCAAATATCATTTTCCACTATTAGCAATCCTCTAGAGTCAATTTTTAAAATTGATGAAATACATGATCTTAGTTCTGACCAAAGACTCCTTTATGAATACACAGTAGGTATTTCTAGAGGTAAGGTTGACTCTAGATATACCTCCTGGAAAATTGGTCCTTTAAACCAAGCAAGATGGTTAACTTTGGCCATCAGGCTCATGTGTTTATGGACTCGTGGTGCATACCCACAAAGGCACACAACAAAACTACACTATGTAGTAAATTTTATTGTAAATGTGTATGCCACTTCTTGGTTTGAAATTAAAAGAAATAGTAAATTCCACAATCAGCAAGTGCACATTTTTAATATGACCCAGAGGATTAAGGAGCAGCCTCAGGAAATCCAAGATATCACATTTAGAAATATACAAGGTAATACATTTTGTTTCCTGCCTGAAAACTTTCTATATTCCATGGTTAAATCGGAAGAGATTGAAGTAAGAGAAGAAGCTTTAAAAAGAATTTTGGCCATTAGGTAAGTAATATTTATTCATATATTTCTGACTCAATTATTTATTCCAATTTATAGAATGATTTTTAAAGATTTTATCTAATTTCACCATAATTATTAAAGCAGTACAGATTGGAATTTTTTAATAATTCAATTAATTAATTTGTTCTTTCAGGAGTGAGGAGTCAACCAGAAAAAAGATTAAAAAGAATACCACCTATTAATTTTAATGCCACACATTGGACACGATTAATAGATTTAAAATTATGCTGCATTTTTGGCATTCTCAGGGCGTGGAACGGGCAGTTAAGTTAATAACAGAAGCTTCACAAACTGTATATGGTTTTGAAGCAAGGCAGTAACACATTACAGCCAAAGTTTGAGTCAGAAATTGAGACCAGCATTTTTGTCTAAGGGGTCTTATATGGAGCAATTTGACTCTCAATATTAAGCTCCATTAAAATAGTGTTAGGTTTTTCCTTATTTCTTTGCTTGTTATATTTTCACTTATAACAGAAAAAAATCATTTTTTAGGCATTCAAATATTACTGTTTAATTCATAACGTTAAAAGGTACTTTACAAAAGCAGATACTGAAAATGAGGGGGGGCAATTTTTTAATTTGAAGATTTCTTTAATTAATATCATTTTTATAAAATAAAAGGACATTCGCTGATTTTAAATGCACAAATTATTTGGTTTTAACACCAGTATTCAAGCAAATCTTGCAAAAACGAGGAATTTTCAGTATATTCTTGTCTACGATTATTGATACCAAACGCTAAAAAAACCGCTGAAGTTTTTGATCTAATTTTTTGCATGAGTATTTAATAGGTCTATATACAACTTTCGGTACGTGCCTTTTTTTAATATTAAAAAAAAAGTGTAAAATCGACCTACCCTAATATATATATATATATATATATATATATATATATATATATATAGAGAGAGAGAGAGAGAGATTAGATGCGTACTAGACACAGTCATCTATTGTCTAAGGTATCTCTGAGCAGGGATTTGTCAGGAAAACCTGCCACGAAGATACTTCCACAAACAACATAAATCCTGACCAGATATTCAAAATAACATAATATTTGTCCCCTTAATGTAGTGTATCTATAAGAGGAGGTCTTAACCTCCTCTTATAGATACACTACCCTTCCTAATACGAGGAATTGTGCACCTGTTGCTTCTACTAACATCACTTAGCTTGTCGTGGAATCCAGTTAAACCAAGAGACAAAAAAGATATATTATAACACAGTTAACTGGTCAATTAGAGGTAGGAAAATCGATAACCGTAACTTCTTAACTAGCTTGGTGTTTGATAAATGAAGGAGACCATTAATGTAAACCTCAAACATTTATATTATTTTGGGGGTAGAAAAACAAAGATACAATATTTGTAAATATTATTAAACTAACCAGAAATATATTATTCTAAAATAAGTATTATCATTAAAGTGAAGTAAACAGATAGATTTAGAAGGCAAGTCCCGCTAGTTTTCATGTTTTCATGAAAATAAAATGATATCGTAAATATGTATGCATTATTTTTGGTCCCCCGATTTATAAAATCGGGAGACCTATGTTTTGATGCATTTCCGTCCGTCCGTCCGTCCGTCCGTCCGTCCGTCCGTCCGTCCCTCCGTTCATGTGTCCGTCCGTCCGTGCGGATTTCTCTCTACAACCATCCATTGAATTTCTCTGAAATGTTGCATGAAGTTGTAACTTTGGTCAGGTTAGAAAGTGACATTCTCCGATTTTTGAAAATAAATCTGGTTAGCCCCCCAGGGGGTGAAAAGGCACCGAAATGGCAAAAAGTCACTTTTTTGGCCCCATAACTTTTCATCCATCCATTCAATTTCTCTGAAACTTTGCCAAAATGTGAAGGCAATTGTTCCTAATAGAAACTAACAATCGCTGATTTTGGAAAAAAATGTGGTTCGCGCCCCCTGGGGATCAAACCCCCTAAAATGGCAAAAAATGACCCTTTCCTCCCATAACGTTTGACCCATCCATTTAATTTTTCTGAAACTTGGCCAAAATGTAAAGGCAATTGTTTTGGATATAAAATGAGCATACTTGACCTCAGAAAAATTATGGTTCTAGCACCCAGAGGATAAAAGGTGGGTCAAAAATGGCCTAAATTGCCCAAATTTATTGGATTTTACACTCGCCACATCGAGTCACATACAGAGGGGGACCACGCATGCGCGGTTTGTTACTATTAAAAATTTGTCAGTTTCACAATTTTGCAAATTCTGTAGCAATGAATTGGATCGTAAGTTATTTTATTAGTCACCAATTTCTATGCAAATACTTTTTTAAAATCCGGTGAAGAACTGTATTATGCGCGTATTTTTTAATGTATTTTCTTATCAAAATCTTGAGTTCATGAATCAGTATTCAAATTAGATATGTGGAAATCAATATGAATATGCCATTATTATAGAAATGTAATATCATTTGTTGTGATATATGTAAGAAAATGTATATGCAGGCACACATAGGAAGCATAGTTATAAATGAATTGGTACATACGATATTCTTCAACAACTCGGACAATGTTTTTAGGTGTTAAATGATTCAAACTTCACTCATTATATGAACTACATATAAAGTTTGAATTACCCACAAGACACCATCCTCGAGTGTATTTGGTCTCTTTGTAAAAGTATTTGTCATAAAAACCTGGCATAAAAATACTTCACCCAACAAGTAAACCCTGACCAAATATTTAAAATAACATAGTATTCGAAGCCCAAAGAAAATATCGTTTTGGCTACACGCCTATACAAGGAATTGGGTCTCTTTCTTCTTGTGATGCTACCTCAAGAAACAGCACTTAGCTGGATACTCCATAAGACCAGCTATATACTTGTCTTGGAATTCAGTGGTGAATCGGGGAGAGAAAATGTATGTTTGTTAATTTCTTTACAAACTCAACGCTTGAATGATAAACAAACAACTTAATGGAGCACTCGAATATCTATGTATCTTTTATAGACACCAAGGGTTAGCTTAAGGGTTGCCATCCTTTGATTTCTGAGAATTTCGACTGAAGCAAAATATAACTATATATATATATATATATATATATATGAAGCTTCTGCACGTGATATTGTAAAAGGCACTGACGAATTTATATTTTGGTATAATAAAACAATAAAAAAAAAAATTGAACAATACACTATTACTAAAATTTCTGCTTGTTAGCTTCAAATTCTTGGAACAGTGTACAGATTATATTGATCTCAAACTAACAGACACACCCACATACATACACATATATATATATATATATGTGTGTGTGGGGGGGTGTAGTAGTAGAACATGCCCTTTAATATTTATAGTCTTAAAAGGAGAGCCCTGTTTGAAATTACAATATTGTTGTCACCCTGCGATAAAACAAAGTTCCGCTCGGACGTAGAACACTATCCCCGCCTCCTGGGTAATTGCCCATACGACAGCCTGAAACCACCATTTCCCGCACTGATGAGGAGGTAAGTCTGAAACTACGTCGTCTGAAGGCATAACACCCTGTAATATTTAATAACCAAATATTTATAGTAAATGCCCCTTTTAGAGTTATGGTCTAAAAAGTAGAGCCGTGTTATAAATTACAAATTTTTTTTGTCACACTGCGATAAAGGGTGTAGAATACTTTTGTCATCAGGACGCTTATCCCGGCACTCTGGATACGTGTATCTTAAGTTCAATAACAGTCTGTAATCATTTCTCCCGGTTGTAAAGGTCTGGACGTATGACTCGTAATTCTAGGCTGAATATACGATCTGCGTAAGACCCTATACGACCACCTGAAATCACCACTTCCTGCACTGGTGAGGTTATAAGCCCGAAACGACGTCGTCTGTATATGTAAAACACTTTAATATTTAATTTAAAAATATATATATATATATATATATATATATATATATATATATATATATATATATATATATATCAACATAATTATGTGATATGAGCTCCTTGTGTGATAGGAGTATACTTAATATTGAGGATAGAACATTATTATAGAAGAAAATGAAATAACAACACAACAGGAAAGTTACATGAGTAATTATCAATACTGTTCCAAATTGCGTTCTGCGAAAACGTGTCGTCTTTTTCATTTTTTTGGTCACTGCGCGATATTGTTTGTATAAGAAATTCCAATCTTTCATCATACTCCTTTTTGTGTAATAAAAGATGTTGGTTCTGTTCTAATAAAAACTTTTGAAATCTTTCCTCAGTTTGTTGCTGCTGGGAGATTTGGAATTTCGCTAGTTCGGCGATTATAGACTTAATATCTTCCATATTCAACCATTTAGTTTCTGATTTTATTTAGAAAATTAATATTTTCTCATTATCTCATGATTTTATAAGAGTTCTTTTCTTTAAATTAGCGTTTGCTAGGCGCCGTTTTTAATTATGAAAAGATTATGAAACGTTTCTCTTTCTCTATATATTCACTTATTATTATTTTTTTTTTTGAAAATTAATATTTTCTCGTTATTTAATGAATTTACAAGAAGTTTTTTTCTTTAAATTAGCGCTGGCAAGACGCCCTTTTAGTTATGAAAAGATTATGTAATGTTCTTTTCTTATACACGTTTTTAATTTTAACGAAGAGAAAAAAAAATCTGTTTCACAATTAATTCTTTCTGCATTTTAAAATATTTCAGTACAAGTCGGAAAAAAGAGAGAGAAAATAAAACTGACCTTTTTTTATCGTCCGTCTTTTTTTATGGAGTAGCGCACGTGTGATTCATTTCATGTTTTGTTTCTTTAATCTGGTTTCTTAAAATGAAGCACGTGGTGTCGGTTTCATTTTTTTTTTGTGTGCTCGTCAAAAAAAAACTCGCTGTGACGTTCGTCTCAAAAAAACAATGTTCGCCCTTCGTGTTCGGTATTCTTTTTTTTGTTGTTAGTTTTCCAAACCAGAGAAAAAAAACGCGCATTCAATTTCAGTTGTTTTTTTTTTTTTAACTAGTTTTTCTAAACTATGGGAAACGCGCTCTTAATTTCAAGCTGTTTTTTTTTCGATAAGCAGTTTTCAAAATTAGAGTACAACATGTCCATTTCAGTTTTCTTTTTCTTAAATAAAAAACAATTTTCTCGCACTTAAGAATTCAACGTCTTTTTTTTTCTTTTTTTTTTTTTCAGTTGAATTCCCTTTTCTGCTCTCGACCGTTCGGCAAAAACCTTTGTTTTTCATGCGTGCGGCTTCCTGCATTTTCACGTGTGAGTGCATTTTCACGTGGTATTTTCAGTTTTTTGACCCAAGAGTTCGAATTCCTTCGTCGCCATTTGTTGTGGACCTAAGTAAGGCCGAATGAATGACACAGGAACACATGGTTTAAATGAACAAAAGTATATATTATATAATAGAAAGAAAGAGATACAAGGAGATGATGCTCTCAACCGCCATTGCCGGTTTGCCGGGGAAGAAGAGGACAAGTGTCACGTGCTTCCCGTATTTATAAGGTGGATGAGTCCATTAGTTCTCCGTGGGTAGGTACGGCACCATAACATATACAGTACTCATAATTTAAATATATTTAATTATTTTATCTTATATCTTTGTCTAACTGCAACGAATACACCATTTGTGACTTCCTTCAGAAGTGTAAACCATGTATAAGGGAGCTAGACACACACATACACCCAATATATATATATTTATATATATATATATATATAAAACTTTGTAATATAGCAGGAACAATCTCAGCAGAGTGCTCGATTAATTGAGAATTAAAGTTAAAAATTAAAAATTAAGAGCGCAATGTTTATTAATTTTATGTGCAGAAAAATTGGTACAACATTCGTACCGTCGGTTTCAAGCACATAAAGAACTTAGCCATCCGGCTCTCTTCAGCTTCTGTTGTCAACACAACAGAAGAGAGACGGATGGCTAAGTTCTTTCTGTGCTTGAAACCGACGGTACGGACGTTGTACTAATTTTTCTGCATGAGAATGAATATATATATATATATATATATATATATATATATATACCTCAAACACACACATATTCAAACACACGTAATCACTCCTTAAACATTTAATGCGTACCTTTGATCCATACAATAATTAGAAAAGTTGTCATAAATTATCGTAAATTTCAATTTGAATACTTACATTTGTTATAGTAAACGTCAGGGTTATCCTAGAATTATTTAGGCTTTCGTAATTAGTTTGGTTATTTAGTTGCGTCGTTTTGTTTTACGGCATATCAACCCTTTATGGGTTATTTAATGCCGAATCCGGTCATTTTGGTAAAAGTGTTTATGCTTCAAGTTCTTTATATTTTCAAATATTGATTCATGGCGGTTGGTTTTGTTTTTTTTTGTTTTACGGCATAGCAACATTGTTCGAGTTATTTCATGACGAATCAGGTCATTTTGGTAAAAGTTGTTATGCTTCAAGTTCCTTATATGTTTTTTTTTTATATTTTCCATGTGTTTTGCTTGTTCGTTTTGTAGAGGAAACTTTTATTAGCTTTG
>OY744536.1:85901002-85941002 GCA_963556195.1 Sepiola atlantica | reverse complement strand
CGTCGCGGTAATCGAGATGTCAATCCATATGTCTGTGTGCCGGTCTGTCGAGCATAACTTTAACATTAGGAGTGCGGCAAAGGCAACGCTTTATATTGTTTGCTTGAGTGCTTTTTAGTTTTGTAGAAGCTCTTGGGGAGATGTGAGCGTTGTAATTTTTTTTTTCAGAAATATGATGTGATTAACGATGGAACAACAAATAAGGACATTTCGAATGTATTATGCGAATAAGAAAAATAGTGCGACACACTGCTGGTGCATTGTCCGCTGACTGACACCTTTGATGATAGCAAAGTCTGGGTATTTCAAACAAAATAACGAAAATTAAAATAACATCATGTTCTTACGATGCTTCAAACAGATATGTCTCAAATAACAAAAAAATAGACATGTTATTGCGGAAATATACAAGTATTGCAATAAAGACATTTAAAAAAACACATTCTTTTTTAAGCTTCCTTCATTTTGCTATTTAGTTCTCGCATTTCATGAGCGTTTCTGACAGAGTTTTTAAAACACTATTTTTAGATCGGATCTATCCATCTAACAGTTATTGTTGACTAATGTTTGATGTTGAAGTAGTATCTTTTTTAGCCCCTCACACTAAGTGGCTTCATGCTTTGTCTGGAGCGATTTCGATAAACAAATTATAATAAAAATATCAGCATGATTCCAAAAGAGTAGCTTTCACTAATTTATTATCTGAATGCGCGTCGCCGCGCGTTTACTCGTGGTTACGACATTTTCATGATGATAACAACAACAACAAACATTATTAAATTACTATTTTTTCTGAAAAAAAATTGTGGTCACGTGGAAAATATTCAAGTTTTGAAATTAATAAATTGATGTGTGCTTTGTTACATAAAGACCCGAGATAACTTTGCCCCTGTTAGTGTTAGGGGTAGGGCTAGGGTCAGGGGCAAAGTGGGGTTAGGGTTAGACTTAGCGTTAGGGGCATTGTAAAAATTAGCGCAGGTCTAAATGTAAAATAGTACCAATTCATATTTACAAAATCGCATTTAAAAAACTATAACTGTTTTTAATTGTAATTAAGATCTCTTCAATATTTCCAAAAAGGAACTTCACTAATTTAATTTATAAATAAATTGAAATTAGTAAAATTCATTAAATGAAAAATGGCTGCACACTGCTTAATGCCAATCGCTAAACACGCCGATATAATGGACACACCTTGTTCGTTCATTTATTTATTTCATCAGATTCACTCGGCCATTATTGAAACACTTTAAGCTGTATAACTTCCGGTTCCTCCTCCGTTCTTCAAAATCTCACACTTAACATTGCACATTAAACAAAATCATCCATTTTAGAGGCGGGCAAATTATTTCCACATAAAAAGTAAAAAGAGAACAACTACATTATTCCTAAAATACCAACCATAAAAATAATTTTGAAATGAGGGTCGCCTTCACCATTAAATAAAGTTGTGACTATAACAGCAATGGCGCGACTGACCTAGATAATTAATGTCGAGAAAACGATAAAGAAGGAAAACAAATTAACACGAAAATCTAAAAACTTGTAAATATACAAGCCACATTATTGTAATCTAGCGGAATTACTCGTAGGCGTTCGGTCATACATCATAAACTTTAACCTAGCATTTCTGATGCTACCGGATAAAGCTGCCCAAAGATACCGGATTTCTAACTGAAAAAAGCACCAAACATTGATGTTATTGTTTTTTTTTCCTTTCCTTTGCAAAACTCAATCATGTTTTGCAAAGCTAAAAACAAAAATAATGTTTCTAGTGTTACATAACAACTACACCAATAAATACCCCGAAAAGGGTTGATATGCCGTACAACAAAACAACCAAACCAAGCACCATGAATACATATTTGAAGATATAAAGCACTTGAAGTATACCAATCTTTTATTGGCAAAATGACCTGATTCAGCATTAAATACCCCGAAAATGGTTGATATGCCGTAAAACAAAACAACTCACCCAGGCGTCATGAATAAATATTTAAATATATAAAGAACTTGAAGCAACTTATCAAAATGACCGGATTCGGCATTAACTCACCCGAAAAGTGTTGATATGTCGTAAAACCAAACAACCAAACCTTTACCGTATCATTATAGAGACCTATTTTTATTATTTAGTTGAGTTTATTAATAGACATTGGAGTGTAATGTTAGTACATTAAGTCAAATTAATTAACATCCTTCCTATACAAACAGTCCTGAATTCGTTGGTTGAGCTCTCTTGAAAATGAAATCCCCAACTACCATCATCTTATAATGAATTGCTCTTTTTAGACTCTTAACATTGAGATTCAGCGTACGCTCAGCAGATGCCGATCTATAGCTTGGTGGTAATGAAAAGTAATCGTAAATCTACCTAAGGTAATCGTAAGCGTTTGTAATCGGTCATACACTTTTACTAAATATGACGAATACACGCTGCTTATTCAAAGTTAATGAATAAAGATAGGGGTATACTTTGGTATTTTTAGTCAGCATATAGCTTAAGAGTAATCACTAAGAATCATAAACATACAATGGACACTTTTTTGAAAGCTTGCAATCTTAATCTTAAACGTTGAGTTATAATAAAGTTTTACTAAATATGATACATATCTGGGTTCTTATTCAAAGTTTATTAAGTACATAAGGGGTGCATATTGAAATTTTTTAATAATGTATTATCATACTTCACACATGCGTACATACACGTGCATATATAAATATATTTATTCATTTATTTATTTATAGATAAAATAGATATCTATGAACACATGTTTCGCTGTTACTGGGACTTATCAATTTGGCTGACTATCAGAGGATTTGTAACTATAGAACATATACTGTAAGGTGGTGCTTTACCAGTAAACCACAAAGTGGCGGTTCTTACATCGATAATATATATATATAGCGCTCGTTTAAAATCTGCAGTCAATTTTGCTCTATATCTAACTGTTTAACTGTGATACCGCGAACTGCCTATTAAGGTACACATAACTTTGCATCATATATATAAAATAGACACCTCCCAATGACATATTTATGACTTAGGTTTAAATAAATTGTACATTTTTTCTATAAGTTATACAACTCTATCTGTATGTTTTTTTAAATATGAAAATATCCATAATTTCTTTTTCGGCCTATTTTGATAACAATTAAGACACATTCGTAATTATATTTTTTATTGTCGCCCGGACTGAAGATTTAATCTTTAACCCCAAGGAGACTATCACTTTGAACTGATGATAACTCGTAGCGCGACGGGTCAAAGAATGTTAAATATACATAAAGACGATACTTAGAATATAATTACTAATTAGTCACCCCTTCTACATGAGCATGGATGAGTGATAAGTAAATCAGTGGTTGTCTTCTGTATGTTGAATGTTCATACAGGTGATTCTGAGAATACAATTTCGAATAACTAAGACTTCTACATGGTCCTGGCTGACAGAATGAGACCAAGCTATGTATGAATCTTTAACTTCTAATGACGCGTGGCGCAAGATATAAAAGTGATACACGCTAATCAGTTCCAAGTGATACTTTTATTTAATTTTAGGGTGCAATTCTAAGTATAGGCGATAGTGAAAATAGAATTCTGAATTACTTTAGACTTCTACGCGTTCACAACTAACAGATCGAGACCAAGCTATCCCCATGGATTACATAAAGGGTTATGTTAGAAATTGCGTACATATTTCTAAGTTCGAGATCAATATTCCAGCGTTTAACAATACGCAGCTGGGGGAACCTTGAAAGTTACATCGGCTAAATGGTTGTAAGAATTACCTTCCCAGTGAGAGCAATAGTCCGAATAAGCAAAATAATAATATATGATTTCATTATCCGCATTTACGTTTTCTTTTATCTTGTGCTAAGCCTGCCCACATTTCTAGTACCCTACTTCTTTCGATAACCATTGCAGATTATTTCGCGTTATCGAATCACCCGTTTACCATGGAATTTCTCTGCCTATTCCACTGCAAAACAAACATTTTAAGAATCCAATAGTTACTATGCCTTTCTCATCGAGTCCAAGGGCATGATACACCTCCTAAACTCGTTATATTTTCCCAGACCCTGCCCGTCCATTTACCGTGGCGACAACGGATGTGTCTTCGTGCTTTATTAAAGAGAGGGTGGTAAATATACGCGGTTCTTGTCGACAGATTAGTGTGACAACTGGTGGCCGCTGAGACGAGTAGAGCGATAAGCACAGCCACGCGTGACTTCCTACACAACTTTTTTTCTTTTGTTAATGACGCGCCACAGTGCGGACCATCGTGAATTGACTTGTTTAACTCACGTCTTACCATCGCAACTATTTGAAAGAGCACAACTCTAGTCTATTCTCAGCATGATAAGCCAGCAGGACATCCAATTAAACCTGCATATTGCTTTTGTAAAAGCATATTTTATTAATTTACTATTATTTATTGTTGTTGAAAAGATTATCTCTTCTCCCGTCTCAATTAGTTCGGTCATTTTGTTGGATAATGGCCCTGTGAGGTCGGACGCATATTATAGTTGGCGTATGAGTGAGAGACGTTTGGTTTGGCTTGCGCGATTTAATGCGGGTAAACCCGTACAATGGAGGGCAAAATAAACTGGTTCTAAAAGTTGGAGCTCACAAACGTTGACAGGGCCACCACGTTGACGAGACCTCAGGTCAAGGGTCAAGGTGTACTAGGCTCTGTGACGTTACGGGCTTTTGTGTGGGAAACAGAACTTTGCCAGTCTGGTTTTTAGAAGCGAGCCGAACAAACGATTTCTCTATGTAGTCTTCAAATGAAAAATAGGAATTCATTTCCATAAATGAATACATGCATCAGATTTCGTCTTCCCCCCTCCTCGAATTGCTAAAGACTTAAGCTAGGATTTAACTACGATAGAGTAGTAAGTTGGTCTCTCCCTTAGCGTTGGTGAAACATCTCCAAGATCGACACTGTAGACTGACGCCTGAAATGAACCAATAAAAAGTGTAAAAGATTGTTTGTCTCGTGAATCGGGGTATGAAGCTTTTTGTTGTAGCGGCGATGTTCACGGCAGTACAAAAGAGAAGAAAGAAGACAACCGCTAGACGCCACCCTTCCACACGGCGAGGAAAGAGAGAAGGTACGAGAAATTAAAAGGTATGCCACATATGCTTTTTTGGTGTTAAAAATGACCAGTTGTTTAAGTGAGAATTACCTCGGCCCATTCCGGGACGGGTAGACACATCGAGAACTGCCACGGTCTATTCCAGGACAACTATGCAACACTTTGACAATTGTGCACATCGGCCGTTCATGTTCACACCGTCTTTCTGTACAGGTATACATAGCGTCTTCATGTCGGGTATACTACTCCAAGCTCTGAGCACTCTCATCTACACACTTTTATATAACAAAACGTTTTTATTCAAATTAATCTACAGTATTGATTTACTCCTCTCCAGGAGTTAGGCACAAGGCCAGTTATTATCTTACTCCCACAAGAAAGATGTGACCCAAGGTCGGGTCGGGAAAGTGGGGTTTAAAAATTGCCTGGGTAGCCCCGTCGGCTTTCTCCGGTAGGGAAGCCTCAGGCTGTAAGCAATAAAATTACTTCTCCCCAAAGAGGGGAGGCGAAGCCTGGGATGGTGGACCTCCTAGAACTGCACAGGACAGACCCATAGACCGGCGTAAATCAAGCCCCGAAGGCGAAGACAATACCAGTCTATAGGGTGCAGTATCCATCGGAACAGATACTACACTTTGATCTTAATCTACAGTATTTTGCAAGTCTAACTGACGTAACCTTATCGAACCTGTATGTTCATTACGCCATTATTTTTTTGCATTACGTATGATGTAAATCTTGGAAAAAAAGTATCATTAAAATCAGATCAATTTATTAGCCTGAGACGAAAATCCATATATGTCTCATTGTTTTTCACACCAAAGCACGACACCCCGGCAGTAGTCAATGTCTGTCTTTATTCATATTCTGTTATCACGTTCTGAGTACAGCGAACTAAAAATACCGGATTTGCTACCGATTTTCGTTCAAATAACAACCGTTTCATTGCGAAGAGGATGTTTCGCTCAATAAGTAACTAAAAGCCAACATTTACTCGCGAAGTTTATGTGGTGCAATCATTCTTTCGCGCTGAAATAGCTTGTGGTAAAAGAAAGTTTCTAAAAAAAAGTTTTACTGGCAACCCAATGTTCAACCGACGTCTAACTCCACCTCATGCTCTCTTCAATCTAAAGAGTACACTTCTTATACTAATAAACCTATCAGCTATGAAAATTGCTACCACCCAGAATCATCTATGTGTATAGTCTCGAAACAGCGAATCTGCAAAGGGAAGATAACTCGATTGACGACTAAACCACAGTTGACGCCAATACGATAAAAACGAAAATGTTAAGTAGTGGATTGCTCAACAGAGAATTACAAGGATAAGAGAAATACATCGATAACTTAGAAGTAAAAATGAAATACTAGTAAAGTTAATTATAAATTACGGCTAATTATAACAATTGAAAAGTAATTTTACAAAGTTCGTCACATGATGCAAAGCTTCGTAAAATTATTTGGTACTGATATCGAATATGAACCGGTTTCCGGCAACTTCGCGTCGGCAGCGTTCGGGCATGGTATGTAAACAGCCGGGAGACGCCGAGGTGAATGTTGAAAGACGCTAACTTTGATACGTTGCTGCGTCGTATTTTTTCAGTTTTATTTTCAAGAAATATAACACATGAATAGAAAACGAACAAAACAGCAAAACCACTGTTAATAAATACTTTTTATTTTTCAACAAAACAATCCTAAGCAACTGTTAATAAATACTTTTTATTTTTTAACAAAACAATCCTAAGCAACTGTTAATAAATACTTTTTAATGCCGAATCCAGTCATTTTGGTAAAAGTGTTGATGCTTCAAGTTATTTATATCTTCAAATATGTATTCATGTGTTTGGTGTGGTTGTTTTCCAGAAAAAAACATTTGTGTTTTTGTTTTTGGCGTTGCAGAGCATGATTGAGTTTTGCAAGTGGATAGAAAAAACATGAATGTGTGGTGCCTTTTAGATCAAGACGCTGGTATCTTCACACATCCGTATCTGGTACGATTAGGGACCTAAGTTTGATTAGTAAAGAAGAATACGTATTTAGTGACATTCTATTTGAGTATAGACACATTGAATTATGTAAGAAGAAACTATCGTAGTAATGTGTATCACACATGAGAAGTTCTTTGACAGAATCCTTGTTCACTTAAATTCCGTTTGGTAATACGTAGAGAAAGAAAATAAAGTTATTAACAGTCGTAGTTTGAGACGTTATTCCTGTAAATGTTTTACAGAGCAAAATAGCGATGAGAACTCAGTCGAGCATCTATCGTTGGACATACAGATTGATTAGAGCGCGACAAACAACGTTGTGTCGGTGAAAAATGGGCTTCACGCTAAAAATAAACAACCTGCATGAGAGTTCGATGTTGATTTTGTACTTTATCGAGGCAGAAAAGTGAACTCTGAGCAGCACCTCCAAAGGTGTGGCATCAGTAGCCCCTCTTAGTACCTACCTGCCTCCTGTATATATATATATATCTATTAATAATGGAGTTTATGTATCTGTCTGTCTGTCTGTCTGAAGCCGAAACTCCAGTATGACTATTTTACTAAAATTACTCTTTTTGAAATTCTTTATATACTGTCACTAAAAGTCGCTTAGACACCAGATGGGTTTTGCCATTTACATAAGTCATTCCTTTAAACCTTCAATTAAATTAATATTTACAAATATACACTTATAACTGCTATTATCAAATTTACATATGTATTTACAATATTTTCCGATAAGGTTATATTAATAAACATTATCCATAAAATTAATAAAAGCCATTTTCATCATAACCGGCGTGTTTTCTAAACCATTTCAACTCGAGTACTGTTAAAATTGCAAAGCCATTGGCTGTTTAATCAGTGGTGCCCTCCCTCCCTCCGGTAATTGAATATGGCGATCTGATTAAGCAGCCGATTGGCTGTTTAATCAGTAGTGCTCTCCCTCCCTCCGGTAATTAAATATGGCGATCTGATTAAGCAGCCGATTGGCTGTTTAATCCGTGGTGTTCTCCCTCCCTCCGGTAATTAAATATGGCGATCTGATTAAGCAGCCGATTGGCTGTTTAATCAGAAGTGCCCTCCCTCCCTCCGGTAATTAAATATGGCGATCTGATTAAGCAGCCGATTGGCTGTTTAATCAGTGGTGTCCTCCCTCCCTCCGGTAATTTAATATGGCGATCTGTTTAAGCAGCCGATTGGCTGTTTAATCAGTTGTGTCCTCCCTCCCTCCGGTAATTAAATATGGCGATCTGATTAAGAAGCCGATTGGCTGTTTAATCAGTGGTGTCCTCCCTCCCTCCGGTAATTAAATATGGCGATCTGATAAAGCAGCCGATTGGCTGTTTAATCAGTGGTGTCCTCCCTCCCTCCGGTAATTAAATATGGCGATCTGATTAAGCAGCCGATTGGCGTTTAATCAGTAGTGCCCTCCCTCCCTCCGGTAATTAAATATGGCGATCTGATTAAGCAGCCGATTGACTCTTAAATCAGTGGTGTCCTCCCTCCCTCCGGTAATTTAATATGGCGATCTGATTAAGCAGCCGATTGGCTGTTTAATCAGTAGCCCCCCCCCTCCGGTAATTAAATATGGCGATCTGATTAAGCAGCCGATTGGCTGTTTAATCAGTGGTGTCCTCCCTCCCTCCGGTAATTAAATATGGCGATCTGATTAAGCAGCCGATTGGCTGTTTAATCAGTGGTGTCCTCCCTCCCTCCGGTAATTAAATATGGCGATCTGATTAAGTAGCCGATTGGCTGTTTAATCAGTAGTGCCCTCCCTCCCTCCGGTAATTAAATATGGCGATCTGATTAAGCAGCCGACGTTAATCTGGCACGTTAAACATGTAAACAACAACGCTGGCAAACACCGTGCTCAGTTTTCCATTTTTAAAACCGTCCTAAGTTTGTTTATTCTTAGCCATTATGTTTTAAAACACAAATTTATTAAATCAAATTGTTTAATTAAAATAATAATTGATTTAAAAATTACTATATAAAAACGCGCGTGCGCACGCACACACCCACACACAGTCAGGTAAACTTTTTCTTTCCGAGAATTAAAATTTTTTTCGTGTTTACTGTATTTGATTTCTTAATACTTTCATATCCAATATTATCATTTTTTCACGACCTCAACAGAATTTATGATTCCATGTTTTATTTATTAAAAAAAAAAGATGTGATTTTTTTTCTTTAATGTCAACAAAATAAACTAACACATTGTACTGGAAAACTATACAACTGATTGTAGAATCAAATTGTTTAATTAAAAAAAGGTACACACACGCAGACGCACACACGCGCGCGCGTTCACTGTATTTGATTTTTTGGTGCCTTTTCATTTTAGGACCCACGCTAACTTTGACCCCGTCGTTACAGTTAGGGTTAGGTTTGTTTGTTTTCCTTTTTAATTAAAAATATTTACATGTATAGGGGGGGGGGAGATAAAAAAATTGGGGGAAGGCGGTCAAAAAAAATTTTTTTTTTCTTAACTAAAAAATATTTCAATGACTGGTAATATAAAAAAATTGAGGGAGGGTACAAAAAAATGTCTCTTTCTTTATAAACTACAAGTCTTTCTATTTATGGGCGAGGGTACAACAAAAATCGGGGTAGGGTCGAATTTTTTTTTTCTTTATTTTCAACAAAAAATATTCTTTGTCATAAACACAGAAAATCAATGTCTAACCACCACAGAAATATGACTGGGGCTCCATTGGCTTACGCGTGAGCCTTCATTTCTGATGCGGCAGCCTAGCAAAAATATGCGACCGGAGGGAGCATATATTTGCTAGTATATATAATATATATATATATATATAACTTATATATATATATATAATATATATATATATATATATAGTATATATAATATATATATATATATATATATAACTTATATATATAATATATATTATATATATATATATATATATATATATATATTAGATAAGATTAGATCAAATTATCTGACAGTTTATGAATATTAAATAAAAAATACAAAATATTTCAATTATTACATTTTCTTCAATGGCTCATGGAGCATACGTTTAGGTCAACTAGATAGACATACAAAGAATTATGACGCCATAACACATTAGAAAACATTTGGATCGTTTTTGCATGAAGCAATGAAGCAGTGGAGAGACAAGTTTTTCCTTTCCAAAATGAAATCTATATTTTTCCAAATTCCACCAAGAGCCAGAATCTCTCTGGAACGTTCTAATGATTCAACCATTTCGCAAGCTTCCTTCACAACAGAAGTATATCTTTAATTTGATTAGCCAGCCCTTTTTTTTGAATTCTCTCTTCCCACATAGATGATGTTGCTAATCTTAGTATCCTCTATAAGTACTATTACTAAATGCGTTTTTTTTTTTAGAATTTTCAGATTTATTATATGCTTCCTTTGTTCTAGCTCGTTTGGTTATTTAGTGTAGTGGTCTTCATAAATGTGCTGTACAGGTACATCGTTATAATTCGTCTTCCTATAACAGAAGGTACCTTCTAAGAACGACGACGGTTTGGAATTTTCTTCCTGCTGAATGTTATCGTGTTACGATTAGTCTTAGTATTTAGAAGACACTAGTGAATAGGAATATTTAGTCATTGCTTTATTAGTTTGTTTTTTTAGCTTCTTATATCAAGTGACGTCATGCTTTCTCTGAAATCGCTTCCATATGAAAATTTAAAGAGAAAACAAATTTGATTGGAGTTCTCCATTTCAGGTCGGGAATAAAAGTAAGTCCGAGAAGCTTATCAACACAAAGAACTTCTTTAAGAATTAAAGCATTCATTTTAACTGATATAAAACGAAACCCGAACATGAGTGGAGAAAGGATAGAAACTTAGTGATGACATGAAACTGCATTAGATCGTTAGACCCCAATTTTAAAAATTTAAGTGTGTGTAATTATATTTTATGTTTATATTAATCCCCTGTAAAAACTGATTTCGGAATAGTAGTACAAGACTTGATAAAACCTAGACGTAAATATTAAATCTCCCAGACATTTGGAGCAGATAATCTGTACACGTAACTTCATGGGTATTTAATTCCGACTTATATGAGAATATAACAATACCTGGCGTTCTCAGACTCCTTGATAATTGTGTTTAACAAGCCTATATAAAGGAACCGTTCATTTTTACATTACTAAATAGATCCTGATGATGATATAGTTATCATCATCAGGATCTATTTAGTAATGTAAAAATGAACGGTTCCTATTTACCAATAATAAAGTATGCTTGTCATTCTCGTTCTTATGTGTTCGTGATTATTTACTTGAAAAAGAATGCAGTAAGAACTTATTAATTTAAGGTGTGTTTTAACAGAGTGGATATCTATATTTACTTTTTATCACTGACCTAACATAAATGTATAGATTACAAATACACACAGTTTGGTTTGTGAGGTAATTATAAATTAAAGCTAATTAGTACAATTAAAACATAATTGTTTTTTTTTCAAAACTCAATCTTAGAACTAAGTATATTTCAGTATCTATTTTGTATTATTTGAGTGTATAGAAATCAGTCTTACGTAAAAAATGTATCACATCATATTAAATATATAGAAATATATGTATGAAGATAAATGAAGGAAGGTAGACAAAGATGTACGATGATAAATCTGTTTCATCTTTGATTGTTTAATGCAAGGTGTACTCGATATACACATGTTTATTTTTCTTTCCTTAAGCCAGGATGTTCAAAGATTAACATTTTATCATCAAAGAAATTGCATAAATCGAATAGCAGTGGAATAGCGAAAATTCAAAAACAATATAAAGTAAGAAAATAAGAGTGTGCGTGTTAAAGGTTATCAAAATATGGAGTCTGCTAAGTTGGTCAATGTCCGTTGATAAAATATCCGGTGACGAAAGATTTACAGATGTAAAAGGGGAGTTTGTGTAGACAGCGTAAAAAGTGTTCAAAATGAAGTATATCCAATAGAAAGATATGTAGTTCAACCGGAGATGGGAAGTACTTATTCGGATGTAATTTTGAGAATAAACGACATTTTAAAATACTTCCGTGGACCGAAAATTAAAATAGTTGTTTTATGAGTTGAGTTTAAAATGTAGTGTATATTTTAAGCAGGCAGTCGGGAGTTTCCGTAGTAACTTCGATCGAATCTAAGAAATCAGAGTGGCATTTCTGGTCGGAGACGAATCTATTAAAAAGTGGGGTAAGGAGTGATAGATAAAGGGAGTGGATGATGAAGTATAGTTTACTGGATGGAACTATGGCTGATGCTGGGAGTAGGGTAGGGGAAGGGTGTGTTTGGTTACAGCGCATCGCTAGTGAGCAACAATATAATGCCAGCCCTGGGCTGGCTTCAGTTAAGAGTTGTGGTGGGGTTTTAATAAGCTAAAAACTATAGCGTTTAAGGCCAGTAAGTAAACAGTTTAGCGGGGGGGGGGGGCGTATTAAAACAGATGTTTATACAAAATTATATATCATTCAGAAAGTTCAAAAGGGTTAAAATTGGGACATTAGGGCTCAGACGATTAGACATCTGGAATGTACGTGTTTAAGATGTAATAATCCGGACAATCTAAGTGTGTATTTTGTAGTAGGTTGTTATATTATTTGTGTTATTCATAGTATCGGGAGTAGTTTGGGTTTGTATGCTCATGTTCTGGGTCAAAGTTCAGTTGAACTTGTTAGCTGGAGAAAATAAGATAGTTTGAAAGGTGAGATCAAGGTGATTTTTAGTTAGCAGAGGGCGTTGGTAAGTGCAAAGTGTGTTATGAAGATTGTCGTTTAGTACAAAGAGTTGGGTATGTGGAGAGCTATATGTATAATATATATATATATATATATATATGATTATATATATATATATAAATGTATGATTATATATATATATGATTATATATATATAAATGTATGATTATATATATGTATAAATATATATATATATAAATGTATGATTATATATATATGTATGATTATATATATGTATAAATATATATATAAATGTATGATTATATATATATATATATGTATGATTATATATATGTATATATATATATATAAATGTATGATTATATATATATGTATGATTATATATATGTATATATATATATAAATGTATGATTATATATATATATGTATATATATATATATATATATATAAATGTATGATTATATATATGTATATATATATATATAAATGTATAATTATATATATATAAATGTACGTTTATATATATATATATATAAAAATGTATGATTATATAATATATATATATATACATATATATATATATTATATAAAAGGACAGAGACACATTTATGGAAATATAGAAAACAATATCTAAACAACACAATCAAATAACATTAACTCATGTTTCAGCTTATATGCTATATATTTTTTAATCGATAGACTTCGTATAAGTAAGATAACATCTTTTTCAAATATTGTAATAATAAAGGTGGCCATGGAATATTAATTATATAATATAATTCTATATTAAAAGTGTCCTAAATAAGACAGAAACACTTACACATTAAATCACTTTTTAAAGCAGCTTAATGCTACTGTAGTCCTGGTAATATACGAGAAAAAGAGTAAGAAATAAATTTCATGAAGACTGCTAGAATATGTCTATTGTCGTGTTATTCAAGTTATCAGAGAATAGACATTGCACGATATAATGTATTATTTCTATCGTATCAGCCATTACGAACACATTGTTTAAGGTAAAAAAAAAGAAGCTCAGTCGTTTCCAATTTGGAAACTATTGTGTGGGGCATTGTGTATCGGATCCGATTTAGCACAGGAATTCTTAAACCTTCCTTGACTTGCATGTGTACGAACAGCCGAAATTGCAGCTCTATACAATAGACGTCATTCTGGTCATGCGATCAAGGAAATATTACGTTTCAGATAAACCACGGACTTACATCTATATCATAACAATCGAACGCGTGTTTGCGGTAGTTTCTTCGACAAAAAGTATCCTAAAAATCCCTCTATGCCCCTATTTACTTCCTTCTCCATGATGCCAAAATTAAACGCTGTTTTTACTATAGGGTAAAATCTACCTCCATTAATAAATGGCAATGTGGATGAGAACAAACATTAACAAGAATCCACGGTCTAGAAGACTTCTCAATCACTGAAGTAAGACAGAAAATAGTGAAGTTAAATACTAGAACATAAACTATACTTCTCGATACTTGTATTGCTTTTTAACCAGCAAAACTGATTTTTTGTTCGTCATAATCCGGCTGTTTACGTAAAAAGGTAGAAGATGCGAAAGCCCTTGGCCAATCATAACGCTCGAGAAACAGACGACAAATATACCTTTAAAGTGAACAACAGATTACGTTTCTGGAAAGCATGAATCTCCTAAATGAACTGAAAAAAAAACGAACTATTTTTTCACCCTAACACTATACTATCCATTGGCCGAACCGTTTGTTAAAAATAGCGTTGTTAGATTTAGCCCGTGTCAAAAGCTGTACTTGAAATATAAAAAGCAAACAAATACTGTAAACATCATTGTGGTATTTTATATGTTAAACAAAAAGAACAGAATTAATCAAAAAATATGTCCATTGACATATTAGAATAATATATATAATTGATTTGCTTCCTATACAAAAAAAATACAGTGAGTCTTGTTTTTCATAAATGTTTCAAATTAAAAATCACACTCGTTGTTATTTTGTTTGTTTTTATTCAGCCTTTTTACGTATTTTTGCGTCGGCAAAAGTCAGTTTTGTCTGATTCAAAAGCTATAACACTACTAGAGAAACTGCCAACGAAGTAATAGTCGATAAAAAATGTTGATCGGAAATATTTGAAATATATATATATATATATATATTATATATATATATATATATATATATATATATATATATATATATATATATAATATTTACAAATAAATATTAATTATTTATAACTTACAGACATCGATGTTACAGATTTACGCAATCTTCACTGCAGGAAGCTAATTTCAGACGGTTGACGGGCGCGAACTCTGATCACAAATCGCCACTGATTCGCATTCAAGAGAGTGTCCAGTTTACAAGCAGACATTAGCATATAAGTATATATATATATATATATATATATATATATATTTTTTTTTTTTTGATTTTATTCCATTAGTTGCGACAAAACAGGTTTTGTTTCATTGGTGCGGATAGCTACCAATTCATCAGGCCGGCGAAAGGAATTCCTTTCGCCGGCCTGATGAATTGGTAGCTATCCGCACCAATGAAACAAAACCTGTTTTGTCGCAACTAATGGAATAAAATCAAAAAAATATATATTTTGCTCTGAATTTTCATTGAGCACTCTCATAAACCCGGTTTCAACTTCCTTCGGATTCATACCCCCTGGATATTTGTAACAAGTTAATTATATATATATATATATATATATATATATATATATATATATAGCCAGAAACACGTGTCTATGACTTTTTTCATGTACGTGTGATTTAATTGTAATCTTGGTACGATTTTTTTAACTTTACTTCTGAAGAGTGGCACTGTCCCAGCATATATAGCTCTATATTATGGTTGTTAATGTGTTTATGAAAACTTATTTCAGGAATTACCATTTTTTGAAATTTAATAAATAAATAATTACTGGAATCTTACTTTCTATTGTCTATTAATAAAATGCATGCTCTATTGTTAAACCATTTCAAATAAACATCTATTTAGCTTCAAACTTCTAACCATGACTATTTATTATATATATATATATATATATATATATATATATATATATATATATATATATATATATATATATAAGAAAGCGTTGTTGAACGTCACGGAACTTTTTCGTTTGTATATCTTATTCGTGATGGTCTGAAACCGTCGATCTCTCCTTCTGGTGTCAGGTGGCAATCTATATATTACTTCTCCGATTGTTCTTAATTCGGCCATTTTTTTCGAGCGCTTTCAAGTACATAACACCTATATTGGCCATGCTACAACAACTCTCTCCTCTCTCTCGGCGTCTAACTTACCATTAATCCGATACCAGCGCCATCCAACGTCACATTACTACACATAACAAAAGACTACAGTCGGCCGATATACGGAAAATATTAACATCTAACACCAAAATTATACACAAAGATAACTCCATGAACAGACTTAAAATACTAGAATCAATATTCATTAAAACTAAACAGCCTAAATAGCTTTCAACACAGGTACTAACATATTAAGTATTCCATAATTAAATGAAAATAAAGTAATACATAAAAACAAAATAAATAAATAAAAATTAATAAATAAATAAATAATTGTAAAATAGTAATTGGAGTAAATAATAATAAATAAACAAATAGCAAAGATAAGAATTAATAAAATAAATAAATAAACAATAAAACAAAACACACAAACGATAGAATAAAATTCACTCAACTACAGACCACTTTGTTTTCTTTCAGTCGCCCTTAACGTTAACTATAACACATTAACTGAAGTCTTCTTATTAAAAAAAAACAACCAAAAATACCTGATCCTGAAGACGACTATGAAAGTCGCAAGCGCTCGTAAAATAATGGCCGATTTAAGAACTATCGGAGAAGTACTATACGGATTCCCACCTGAAACCAGAAGGATAGCTCGACGGTTTTATATAAATAAATATATACATATATAAACAAATATATACATATATAAATAAATATATACATATATAAATAAATAAATATATACATATATAAATAAATAAATATATACATATATAAATAAATAAATATATATATATAAATAAATAAATATATATATATATAAATAAATAAATATATATATATATATAAATAAATAAATATATATATATATATAAATATACAATTTTTATATAAAGAGAGAGTGATTGAAAGTTGTAAAATAACTTATGTTATGTCGGTGTGGGTAGTAGGATGCAAAGGTTAGACTACCGAATCAAATAACAGATAACCATTTCAATACGCCACGGCTGACTAAGCAATTTAACTCATTTAGTTAATAAATCCGGGTTAGCTATTGGCCAATAACTTCTACGTAGAATCGAATGTGCGTCTGCTAAATTATTTAAAATTAAAAATTTATTTTACGTTTCATGAAGTTTACTCTGGAGAATTTACTCTGATGAGTTTCGACGAAAACCAGTTTATTAAATTGATATACTTATAAATGTTATGTCGTTTTTATCTCTTTTCTATTGCACCCCCCCCCCCCCCCAATGTCCCTAAAGGGTAATATTTCGTGATATCATATATATATATATATATATATATATATATATATATATGTGTGTGTGTGTGTGCGCGTTTTGAAGGTGTATATGAATGTTCTGTACCTTGTAACCGAGTATCATCCACCTTATGTTTATTGGACTAATGCCGGTCTTCACTGAATAAACTATCTTGTAAGTGAAAAATATTAATATGAATCTAAATCTCTCTCTATATATATGTATATATATATATATATATCGACGAATGGAAAAAATAAAAAAAGGAATCACTAAACAGAAGAGTTCTGTCGCTTTCAACAAAACATGCATTAATGAATATATATATATATATATATATATATATATATATATATTTATATGAATTAAATAAGTGAAAACATATTAACATGAACACCAATATATATATTTTTATGTGATCAATATAAATATACGAGTTCAATAATTAAAATGAAATAAACCTTACAGACACTATTCATATTCACTTGCGTTTCAAAGCTAACGCGTCTCAGATTTACTGATTTAAGTCAAAATTGAAAATTTAAATTTTATAAAAGAACCCAAACAGAAAATAAAATAAAAGAAAAGGCATTAAACCAATTAAGCATGTAACTTATACTTCCTGGCACAATTCTATACGTAAACAAATTTTAAAGAATACTTTTTACGAATCCCCCACTCCCTCCTCCCCTATTCACTTGACCCGCACACGCATACTTTATCGTATCGTAAGAATTTAAGATGTGTGCACATTCATGTGTCATGCCGAAGTTAAATACTCTCTGACTCATTATCCATGAAATACATATAATATCATAGAGGATAGCTATCAGTAGTACACACACCTATATATATATATATACATATATATATATATATATATATAAAATGTGTGTGTGTGGGTGTGGGTGTGTGTGTAACTATTTATATATGTATATCAATATAGAGATCAAAGGGAGGAGAGCTGCGTTTGTTACACGTCTGTTACTATATTTAAGAGGCAGGTGCTACTTAATATGCCCACCGTTTATTTATGCTATTTTACTTGTTATTTACAAAATGTAAATATTTTAATAAATCAAATACAAACTATATATGCAGTAACTAAAAATAATTAATATGAAAATAAATCAATCAGAAATCGATTAAACTGCAATTCTTATATGAAGTCAGCTGTTGTTTTAGGAGAATTGTAAATAAAATGTACAGCTACAAAATAAATATATGAATGAGTTCCCATAATTGTTATACTGTTATCTGTGTTTTTTAAAATCTATTTACTGGATAATAGAGATATAGTTGTTTGAATCTGCCTTTCAATCGTATATATATATATATATATATATATATTATATAAATCTTTGTAATATATATATATATATATATATATATATATATATATATATATATATAATTCTTTGTAATATAGCAGGAAAAATCGCAGCAGAGTGTTCGATCAATTTAGAGTTAAAATTAAAAAATAACAATAATGAGCGTAATATTTATTTTTCTTGGTATAGAAAAATCAGTACAACATTCGTACCGTCGGTGTCAAGCAGATAAATACTTAGTCACCCGGTTCTCTTCAGCTTCTGTAGTAATCTGTTTCGGAAATGTGAAGTCACGTGTCACAATCTTTTGGACGCGATATTTGCTGAGAGTGTTATGTATGTTTGTTTAAATTTAGTGTAAACAATTTGAAAAAAGGGGGAGTATAAAGTAACAGTTGATATTTACAACTGGAGAAGATTTAAAGAGGTATATGAAAAAAAAATTTATAAAAAAATATTTCTACCACGTGACTTCACATTTCTGTAAGAGATGACAACAAAAGCTGAAGAGAACCGGATGGCTAAGTCTTTCTGTGCTTGACACCGACGGTACGAATGGTGTACTAATATTTATGTACTAAAATGAATATATATATATATATATATATACATATATATATATATCTCCATATACATATATATCTCCATATACATATATATATATATATATATATATCCATATATATATATATACATATATATACACACATATACATATATATATATATACATATATATATATATATATATATACATATATATATATACATATATATATATATACATATATATATATATATACATATATATATATATATATATATACATACATATATATATATATATATACATACATATATATATATATATACATATATATATATATATATATACATATATATATATATATATACATATATATATATATATATATATACATATATATATATATATATATACATATATATATATATATACATATATATATATATATATATATATATATTAGGGGAGGTCGATTTTAAAACTGTAAATTATCGCACTCGAAGAAAGTTGCCAAATAATGTCAAAAGTTACCACAAGAAATATTTTTCTTCAAAATTTAGTATTTATTTGAGCATTGCAACATTAAGATCAAATAAATCGAGATTTTTTCTCACACCCTAGATTTCACCGGCAGAAGTGTCGCCTTAAATTAAACCCGGGTTTTAACAAAAAAAAGTAGTACATTACTTAATAATAAATATTTTAAAGTTTATTATTCCTTTTCTTAAGAAATTAAATGTACATATTCAAATTAAAAAGGAATAAAACACTATAATATTTAATTTTATATATAAATAATTATTTATTTACATAGGCGTTTTATTTATTGGATATTTTTTATGGTATTCACCGTTTGAAAATTCAACGAGCGGATTTGAATTCAAGTGTTGATTCTGTGTTTACAAATTTAATTATCACAAATATATATTGAATTGTCGAGCGCTGGCTTATCTAATCCCACTTCCCCGACCTTTTGTCACACCTTACCTTGTGGGAGTTAGATAAATAAAAACTAGTTCAGCCAGGGTATTTTACCCCACCAAATAAACCGGTATCGTCCGGGTCTTTGGGTCTGGATTCACGCCCGTCTATTAGGGCTTGTCCGTCCTGTGCAGTTCTAGGAGGTGCACCTCCCAGGTTTTGCCTTCCCTCTTTGGGGAGGAGTAAGTTTATTGCTTACTGTCTGAGGCGGCCCTACCGGGGAATGCCGACGGAGCTGCCCAGGCAATTTTTAAATTGCCAGAGTGCTCACCTCTCGAGCACTGGCTTTCTCATCCCACTTTCCTGACCTTGTGTCAATCTTACCTTGTTGGAGATAGATAAATAAAATCTAGTTCAGACAGGGGTTTTTACCCCATCAAATAAATCGGTATCGTCCGGGCCTTTGGGTCTGGATTTACGCCCGTCTATTGGGGCTTGTCCGTCCTGTGCAATTCTAGTAGGTGCACCCTCCCAGGCTTTGCCTTCCCTCTTTGGGGAGGAGTAAGTTTATTGCTAACTGTCTGAGACGCCCCTACAGGGGAATGCCGACGGGGCTGCCCAGTCAATTTTTTAATGGCCAGAGTGCTCACCTCTATAGCGCAGGCTTATCTAATCCCACTTTCATGACCTTGTGTCACATCTTACCTTGTTGGAGGTAGACAAATAAAACTATTTCAGCCAGGGTTTTTTACCCCACCTAAAATATATGTATTGGAGTTGATGGGAGAATGGATAAGGACACATTGATGTATAAGGAAATTGTGGATGAAAATAGACAGAGAATTATGAAAAAAACTAATACCAACACAGGTTGCGAAGGTGGAATGGTTGCAATTTTAGAAAAAAAACTTTTAAAAAATCTTCACACAATTGGTTGCTCTTTGCATCATAATGAACTACCTTTCAGAGCCCTTTTTAAAAACATAGATGGTTGCGCAAAGGGCCCTACAACATTCAGTGGCCCTCTGGGGAAATTATGCTCAAATGATTGCCATGATTTACCCCAAATATCATTTTCCACTATTAGCAATCCTCTAGAGTCAATTTTTTAAATTGATGAAATACATGATCTTAGTTCTGACCAAAGACTCCTTTATGAATACACAGTAGGTATTTCTAGAGGTAAGGTTGACTCTAGATATACCTCCTGGAAAATTGGTCCTTTAAACCAAGCAAGATGGTTAACTTTGGCCATCAGGCTCATGTGTTTATGGACTCGTGGTGCATACCCACAAAGGCACACAACAAAACTACACTATGTAGTAAATTTTATTGTAAATGTGTATGCCACTTCTTGGTTTGAAATTCAAAAGAAATAGTAAATTCCACAATCAGCAAGTGCACATTTTTAATATGACCCAGAGGATTAAGGAGCAGCCTCAGGAAATCCAAGATATCACATTTAGAAATATACAAGGTAATACATTTTGTTTACTGCCTGAAAACTTTCTATATTCCATGGTTAAATCTGAAGAGACTGAAGTAAGAGAAGAAGCTTTAAAAAGAATTTTGGCCATTAGGTAAGTAATATTTATTCATATATCTCTGACTCAATTATTTATTCCTATTTATAGAATGATTTTTAAAGATTTTATCTAATTTCACCATAATTATTAAAGCAGTACAGATTGGAATTTTTTAATAATTCAATTAATTAATTTGTTCTTTCAGGAGTGAGGAGTCAACCAGAAAAAGATTAAAAAGAATACCACCTATTAATTTTAATGCGACACATTGGACACAATTAATAGATTTAAAATTATGCTGCATTTTTGGCATTCTCAGGGCGTGGAACGGGCAGTTAAGTTAATAACAGAAGCTTCACAAACTGTATATGGTTTTGAAGCAAGGCATCAACACATTACAGCCAAAGTTTTGAGTCAGAAATTGAGACCAGCATTTTTGTCTAAGGGGTCTTATATGGAGCAATTTGACTCTCAATATTAAGCTCCATTAAAATAGTGTTAGGTTTTTCCTTATTTCTTTGCTTGTTATATTTTCACTTATAACAGAAAAAAATCATTTTTTTAGGTATTCAAATATTACTGTTTAATTCATAACGTTAAAAGGTAGTTTACAAAAGCAGATACTGAAAATGAGGGGGGGGGGCAAATTTTTAATTTGAAGATTTCTTTAATTAATATCATTTTTATAAAATAAAAGGACATTCGCTGATTTTAAATGCACAAATTATTTGGTTTTAACACCAGTATTCAAGCAAATCTTGCAAAACGAGGAATTTTCAGTATATTCTTGTCTACGATCTTTGATACCAAACGCTCAAAAGACCGCTGAAGTTTTTGATCTAATTTTTTGCATGAGTATTTAATAGGTCTATATACAACTTTCGGTACGTGCCTTTTTTTAATATTTAAAAAAAAGTGTAAAATCGACCTACCCTAATATATATATATATATATATATATATATATATATATATGTACATATAAACATGTACATATAAACATGTACACATATATATATATATATATATACATATATACATGCATGTACATGATTAAAACCTTAACTTTAAACCGATTAGTGTTTAATTTGACAACAACTTCTAGATGTAAAGGTTCTAAAGATGGTCTATATTTAGTCTAATTCATTTACATGAAAGACAGTGACAGAGGGTAGAAAGTGCTCGTGTAAAACTCTGATTTGTATGTACTTTTAACAATAGGTACATCAATTAATAAATATTGATAGTTCATTTTCTTTGATACATTTTAAATGTTTTTGATACAAAACATTATTTGGTTACAATGTTCCATTTCAAAATTCCAATAACTTAGATTTGCTTTATAATTATTTGGTTAATAATTATTGGATGTCAAATGTCTTCTCATTAAGTATCAATGTAACACCCATTAATCTTAATCCCTATAATTTAGTCATTTAGATTAAACATCGTTAATTAACGTTGATCAAAATTGAAATAAGCATTCTCGAAATAATGTTTATTCTCCTTATATCTGCATTTTCATCTTCGTAGTGCACACACACACACACATATATATATATATATATACATATATATATATATACACACACACATATATATATATATTTATATCAATGTATATGCTTGAATGTGCATATATGAGTAGGAATATATATATATATATATATATATATATATATATACGTACACACATGCATACATACATATACATTTCTACATTTTCATAGCATACCTATGTTTTGGAGAATAACTCCACAACAACGCAACCCAAGAGATTGGCCTTTTACAGTGTGAAGAGTCTGGGATGGACACACAAGAACCACATTTTAACATTTCTTAATTCCATTGGCTATACTGTATCACTTGCTACCAAAACCCCACTGTACACACGTATACATCAATAATCAATAATTATTAAAAGTATTTAGTATTATACCAGTGTTGCATGTGAATATAAGCAAACATCAAGAATAAAATATTAATAGTGTATTATAGTATGTGATAATGCATGCATTAATTTAATTAATTTAATTTTAATACTTTTTATAATAATTGATCTATTATTTATACACCCATTATGAACTAAATATATCAAAACATTCATACATAAAAAATCAACGGATTATTTTATTTCCAACTCACCTTTACACATATTGCAAGAAATGTATTGATTTATAAATGTGACGCAGATAAATTAATCAAATGAATAGGAATAAATTAATACACTCACACATAAATAAATAAACTTATATGTGTGAGACCCTCTTTTTTAATCAGAATTTGCGTTTCAAAATAGTAAAAATCTCTATTCATATACACAATTATTATTCTTTTACTATTCCTTTTCTTTCTACTTCCTTTTTTCATTCGGAGCTTGACAACAAATTCAGACATCCGTCCCCCCATATCTACTATCGACCAAGCACGGCTGTGACATATTTGGACCCAGAATAAAACTCTAGCAAAAATGTATATGGGAACAAATAAATCCAAGCCCTCCGCCATTAAATTTCGCTACCCTTGAAATGCACTAACTGCTGCTGGTAACGGACAAGCCTAAATCGCGGTTTTCTACTTTAGCTTGTTTTTTTATCCACAGTCATGCACAAAAGTTTGACAATTTCTTGCAAATAAGGAAATATGAACTCTATAATTTGTGTGCAAGGTTCTTAATTCTGAGGATGTCTATAATAAAGACGAATCTTTGATCAATACATAAATAATATTTTTGTTATTTATTTATGTAAAAAACTTCGAATGGAGTTATTTTTTATTTAAATATGATCGACACAATGTATAATGGGGAGGGGGGTGCTGTTAGATGAGAAAACAAACAAAACAACAATAAGGCTTGAAACAATTGTCAGAGAAAGAAAGAGAGAGTCAACAGATGACGATTAGAACGGAAGTGACGCCGCCGTTACTGACATAGCGTTGCCACGAACGATAGCCAGGGAGATGCGTTGGAACAACCAGGCTGACTCACGGGGCCTGTGCCTAGACGTTGAAATCTTCCGTCTAATGTCCTGAAAAAAATTAACAGTCTCAGGGCCAAGCACACCCGACGTTTCCACTGAAATTTGTTGGAAGACGAAACGGTTAGTGAGCGAGCTATATTTTTCGCGCTTCCTTGTTTCGGCAGAGCCGCCGTGCCGGGCTTCATCGCGGATTCCGCAATCCCTGCTGGTTAAAAAGAGGTCATAAAGGAATGATATAGCTTTTGGCTTTACTTTTTCATATATATATATATATATATATATATATATATATATATATATATATCACTAATTGTTTTCTAAAATAAATTGTCTTTTTCTCGTCCATGATGATGTGCCAACTATTCATGTCCTCTTAGGCCGATTTAATAATTCATAAAAAATAATAATTACACAGAATAGCGAACAACAAAAAGGATTCTTAACTTACTGTATTGGTTCTTAGGAAAAGCCATTTATCTTCAATATGTTTAATATTAATTACATTCGCAGAACTCACATGTTTTCCGACGTATACAGAAATAGAGTTGCTCCCTCCAGCTTTATATGATTAGCGCACATATCATTAATCGATGCATTGGTGAATATTAATAGAATTAGCGTTTGCCTTGTCAATCGATAAACTCACTATCAGAATATCTAACAATGACCAATTCTGCATATGTTTACGATACATTTTGTAAATATATTTAACGTATTTAACTCAATCAATAGTATTAGATATTTAGTGGTTAACTTATCTCGTCCAAGTAAGTTATATTTACCGCCGAGTTTGTTAGTGTGTAGCCATGTGTGTGTATGCCTTGTATACGGTCTACATCCCTTCACAATTCCTAAACACACATGGCTGAAATATCGGTAATGGGCTTTCATTAGAAGTGATTTAATTTTCAGATATCTAGGTCAAAGATAACGGTAAACAGTCACACTCTGGAAAATATTTCGCTTGTGTTCAGCATAGAGACAAGCTGTGTGTCACACATTGTAGGCAATGAAGTCCCGCATAATATATGATATTGATATTTATATCATAGCATGGTCATAGTCGATATTTGTACGGAATTTTAATTTCGATACTTTCAAATGTTATACATGGATCTGATGCCTTCTGATAATAGTAACCCCGATGTAAAATTTAATCTCGATCGAAACTGCATTTTTTTGGTGTTATTTATCTACCTCCCACAAAGTAAGATGTGACACAAGGTCGGGAAAGTGCGATTAGATAAGCCAGCGCTCGAGAGGTGAGAACTCTGGCCATTTAAAAATTGCCTGGGCAGCCCCGTCGGCATTCCCCGGTAGAGGCGCCTCAGACAGTAAGCAATAAACTTACTCCTCCCCAAAGAGGGGAGGCAAAGCCTGGGAGGGTGCACCTCAAAGGACTGCACAGGACCGACAACCCCTAATAGACCGGCGTTAATCCAGACCCAAAGGGCCGGACAATACCAGTTTATTAGGTGGGGTAGTTTTTTTTTTGGTAATCAGCGTTTTCGAACTATATTTTTACAATTTCTCTACACGATATAAAGAAATTAGTCTCAGATAAGTCTTTGACCCCAAATTACGTTTTAATACTGAGACCATTGCGTCTCCATGATAAACTCATGTTATTGTTTGTTTTATGTTTTAGATTGACTAATCCCTTTGAAATTCAAAGTGTACTACTAATTAAAGAGGCAGTTGTCTGTGGGTATGTTTATGTTCTCTAACTGATTTTCGACTGTAGAAACTGGGATTGCTTGTAGCACGGTGTCTCCTGTTCAAGTTACATGCTGTTGTATCGCTTCCACATGAACATTCGGAGGTGATGTATGAAACGTATTTGCTATCTGTCGTCCGTGCGTAAATAGTAAGGTAGCACCAATTATCAAAAACGCAGTAGAGATTTGTATTGAAATAAAAACGGGCCTATAAAATATACTATCTGATGTTAGTTCAAAAGAAAACACATTTATTTACATTAATTTGTAATAAAATGTTTTCATGATTAGATTACAAACTATTAAAAATATACGGGTGGATTTTTCAGCTTAATTATGATAATTGATATGGGCTAGGGAATAACTGAGACGCTATAGCACAAAACAATGTATTAGTCTGAGATTCATAGCCTGGAAGGTCGCATAACATACTGTGAGTGAAGGAGAACGAATTTATCAACGTTGCCACCAATCATACAAAGAAGTGAATGTTTAACCAACATTTATGAAGTTGGCGTAAGGATACATATTAAAAATGTGCTCTCTTCATCCGCAGAGATCTAAAATAGTTCGATTCATTAAACCACATAAAGAAACATAAAAGATGATTTGACTATAAAATAGTTTTCTTATATGTTTACAAGCAATAGGACACGACCTTGCTCAGAATATAATAATCACTTCAATGTGCGTTTTCACTATGCTCATAGAACTATCCTACTTTCTTTGTCTGTACTGTCCTATTCTGTCCACTTAAGCCATTAATATAGTAGAAAGAAACTGAAATAATGCAATACACTCTAAAGTAATACTTAAGTCACCCAGAGACGTGTGCATGTAGATATTCGGCAGATAAAAGGTAACGTAGTATTGGATTCTCTAGAAAAATTTGTAACATTATTTAAATTTTATAGAAGTAGGATAAATATTGTAATTTAAATGAGGTTCCGACCAAATAACTATCTTTGGTGTGGATGGCACTAAAAGATTCCGGATAACACCCATTGCCATCTTTTGTAAATTGAATAAATATCACTTAAATTGCATAAGCATAGACTATACTTAAAGCTGTAAAATATGTAAAGCCTCGTAGCCATTTTAAGAGTGGGCAAAGATTCGGAAACACTTTATTTCCTTATATAAATTTTACATATATATGAGAATACATTTTTCAATTATACGTTTATTGTGTAACTTATATATATATATATATATATATATATATATATATATATATATATGTATATTTACTTAATTAATTTTTCATGAATAAATTTTTGCGTTCATAAAACCAAGGACATAGATACGTGCCTTATCGTTAGTAAAAACAATAACACAACAACAATCTATGTTACATCACAGGCGATACAAGTCGTGCATAAAATGTTGCGGGGTATTCTGGTCTTGTGGTAAAACGCTATTCTACGGTTATTTACATCGAGGTTTCGACCCCTGCCCTGGTTATCATGCTGTTGACGGCTCATGGCCTAAAATAGATGTCAATGTATTTCTTTTTATGCATGAAAAAAATAATGTATATACAATTATTAAATTAAAACATACATTTATAAAATTGAACACATGTCAGGAGTAATGAATGCAGTCACCTGCTTGTTCTTAAACCTGCTCACCAAACAAAAAATTAATAAACAATTAATACACAACAAAAAACCCAAAAAATATTTGTATATATATATATATATACATAAATATATATATATATAACACATATATAATATATATATATATATTAATATATACATATATATGCATGTATATATATATATATATATATATATATATGAATATACGTGTTGTATATGTACATATGAATATATATAATTAGATATGTGTATATATATATATATAAACATATGTGTATATATAGACATGTATATGCAGACGTGTATATATACACAGATATATATGTGTATATATATATATGCAGATGTGTATATATATACACATGTATATGCGTATATATATGCATATGTGTATATATATATATATACAGATTTAAATGTGTATATATATATGTGCATACATATGCACATGTATATATATACATGTATATATGTATATATATATGTGTATATACACTTGTATATGTATATACATGTGTATGTATATACGTATGTGTATACATATGTATGTTCATACGTATATATACCTATGTATATATATACCTACGTATATGTGTATATACATATCGATATATACCTATGTTTATATGTATATACATATGCACATGTGTATACATATGTATATACCCATGCATGTATATACATATGTGTGTATATATATAGATATGTGTGTATGTATACATAAATATGTAAATATATATATACATATGTATCCGCATATATATACATATGCATACATTTATATACACTTGTATATGTATATGTATATATATATATATATATATACACATATGTATCCGCATATATATATATACATATGCATACATATATTTCTATACACAAGTATGTGTATATATATATATATATATATTTATACATATGTACATATGTATACATATATGTATATACATGTATGTATATACATACATATGTATACATATATGTATATACATGTGTTTGTATGTATATACATACATATAAATGCATATGTATGTTTACATGTGTATATGTATATACATATGTATACATATATGTATATACATGTGGTTGAATGTATATACACACACATATATATATATATATATATATATATATATATCATTTTGTACACCAATATACGATTCAAAAAGAAATCATACAGTGTAAGATTCTAATGCGTATTATTATGTCTTTCTGATTTAATTCGATGAAAAATGTAAGTTGACGATAATGTATAAGCCTTAACATAGATATGTTATGTTTTGTGTCGTATGAAGCTTACCAGATTTCCGAGGGGCTGTTCTTAAATGACGTGTTTTCTTCTATTTAACGATGAAACAAAATTGCTTACATCTCTTTATATAATTCAAACCCTTACTTTTTCAATTATAATCTATGTTATCGAATTACTAATGTAATTGAATAAAGATTCATGTACATGCATAAGTTTTCATCTTTGCAATTCTGTTGAACATGTTTAGTGAACTATTAAGTAAGACATTCAATTATGACTACACCAAGGAGCCTTTTGGCTAAGATCAAAGTGTAGTATCTGTTCCGATGGATACTGCACCCCATAGACTGGTATCGTCTTGGCTTTTGGGGATTGATTTACGCCGGTCTATGGGTCTGTCCTATGCAGTTCTAAAAGGTTCCCCCTCCCAGGCTTCGCCTCCCCTCTTTGGGGAGGAGTGAGTTTATTGCTTACTGTCTGAGGTGCCCCTACCGAGGAATGCCGACGAGGCTGCCCAGGCAATTGTTAAACCCCACTTTCCCGACCCGACCTTGGGTCACATCTTACTTGTGGGAGTAAGATAAAACTGGCCTTGTGCCTAACTCCTGGAGAGGAGTAAATCAATACACCAAGGAGCTCATGTTACGGCTTAGTTTATATGTGTCGCTTCACAAATGTTCAACAGATTGGTTTATAATGTATGCTGCGCTCTAACTGATAACTGATTTACTGTTGTGATGTCAATGGACGAGTCATAGAAAATGTAGCAATCTCTTTTTTGTCGATAAGTATGTTCTGTTAATCGCATAGACTCGCTAATTATTTTGTATAATATCCAACAGAATCGCCCATCTAATAGTATTGATGCTTAAATTAGATATCGATCTTTTAAAGTTTGGTCAATGTAGAAATTTTGACGGAATTTGAAATTCTATGTGTTGTTGTCTAATTTAATGTATAGATCTGATAACAGAAATTACCATTGGAAATGTCAGCTTTCTTAAGATACAAAGTTTGTGAGCCATAGTGTGTATAGTTTATGCAGTATCGAGAGATGAAACCAAGGTAAGATGTTGACTCATCCTCACGTTGTCAGGGTTATTGTTATGCAGTATCACGACTGACTTTCGTCCGTTTTCTTTTTACTGTTGCGTCCATAATGTTATAAAGCACAGGCACGAAACTCGGGGTACTACTTAGTGGGGCAATAATCTAAGTGTCTTTGCTATTTATTGGGAAAATAAATGGACGAAAATCATAGCTCAATGATGTCTATTTTCTTAACGGATACGTATTTTTAAACATCATTTTAATTTTTTTACTAAATAACTTACATCTATCACATTTGACATATTCATGATCATGTTTGGTGTCCATATTTACGGTACTACTCCAGGGTTTGCGCCTAATTTCCGTGACTGCTCGGCCGCATCGATCCGACAGGTCGCGGAAGTGTCCGAGACCTGCCGAGTCGAAAACGAAGCTGTCGAGACGAAAACGCGGCTGTATAAACAAAACCGTAAAATCGTGCAAAAAAAAATGGAAGGTTGGCAGACGACAAATATACGGAAAGAAAAAGTAATGCATATATTTTTATTTTTAAGAAAAATGAAAGAAATGAACAAACCATAGCTGAAGAACTATACATACACTTTTTTATTATTGTTGCTTTCGTTGGGAAAATGTTACGTAAAGCAAAGAAGGCAAGTTCTTTATATATATATATATATATATATATATATATATATATATATATATATATTCTTTTTTTTTGGGGGGGGGTGGAATTACGTATATTTTCTCGTAAATGTTAAGGGTTTACTACTACTTTGGCTGCCGCTTGTTTCGTTAGGCTGAGCAAAAGACTGTTATACGCCCTCCAGCAATCGGATACTACCGTCGTCCCAGGTACTGGCTTGATTATTGGAAGAGTTAGGGGTTCGGCATTCCTGTTAGGCGCTGTCACCAGGAAACCCCTCCTTCTCTGCGGGGTCGTATCCCCCCCCCCCCCCCCCGAAGACCCAGAGCGGCTGGAGAAAACACGGTCAGCATTGTTTTTTTCCCCCCGGCGGTTGAATAGAGACTCGTCTATTTCCACCGTATGCCCTGGGCCTCCGAGTCGCCGGTTAGGGTTGCGCGACAGTTTTTTTTTGTCCAGTTTTGTTTACAGCCTCGTTTTCGACTCGGCAGGTCTCGGACGCTTCCGTGAGCTGTCGGATCGCTGCTGCCGAGCAGTCACGGAAATTAGGCGCAGACCCTGGAGTAGGACCATATTTACTTACATCTATCACATTTGACATATTAATGATCATATTTGGTGTCCATATTTACTTACATCTATCACATTTGACATATTAATGATCACGTTTGGTGTCCATATTTACTTACATCTATTAAATTTGACATATTAATGATCATGTTTGGTGTCCATATTTAATTACATCTATCACATTTGACATATTAATGATCATGTTTGGTGCCTATATTTACTAACATCTATCACATTTGACATATTAATGATCATGTTTGGTGTCCATATTTACTTACATCTATCACATTTGACATATTAATGATCATGTTTGGTGTCCATATTTACTTACATCTATCACATTTGACACATTAATGATCATGTTTGGTGTTTATATTTACTTACATCTATCACATTTGACATATTAATGATCATGTTTGGTGTCCATATTTACTTACATCTATCACATTTGACATATTAATGATCATGTTTGGTGTCCATATTTACTTACATCTATCACATTTGACATATTAATGATCATGTTTGGTGTCCATATTTACTTACATCTATCACATTTGACATATTAATGATCATGTTTGGTGTCCATATTTACTTACATCTATCACATTTGACATATAAATGATCATGTTTGGTGTCCATATTTACTTAGATCTATCACATTTGACATATTTATGATCATGTTTGGTGTCCATATTTACTTACATCTATCAAATTTGACATATTAATGAGCATGTTTGGTGTCCATATTTACTTACATCTATCACATTTGACATATTAATGATCATGTTTGGTGTCCATATTTACTTACATCTATCACATTTGACATATTAATAATCATGTTTGGTGTCCATATTTACTTACATCTATCACATTCGACATATTAATTCTCATATTTGGTGTCTATATTTACTTACATCTATTACATTTGACATATTAATTATCATGTTTGGTGTCCATATTTACTTACATCTATCACATTTGACATATTAATTCTCATGTTTGGTGTCCATATTTACTTACATCTATCAAATTTGACATATTAATGATCATATTTGGTGTCCATATTTACTTACATCTATCACATTTGACATATTAATGATCATGTTTGCTGTCCATATTTACTTACATCTATCACATTTGACATATTAATGATCATGTTTGATGTCCATATTAACTTACATCTATCACATTTGACATATTAATGATCATGTTTGGTGTCTATATTTACTTACATCTATCACATTTGACATATTAATGCTCATGTTTGGTGTCCATATTTACTTACATCTATCACATTTGACATATTAATGATCATGTCTGGTATCCATTTTTACTTACAAAAATATTAAACATAAAACAAAGGTCGAAAATGGACTCATCGAAAAGCCTAATTGTCTAAAAAATTATCCTAGTTGCGTATGTATGCGGAGTAGTGGCGAATGTAGTAACTTTACACAATATAAACCGTACGTTTATCTTGTAAATGTGCCGAGATTCATCGGCATATCACCACTTTTCCGGTTTTTTTAATGGCGAATCCGGTCATTTTGGTAAAAAAGTTGTTATGCTCCAAGTTCTTTATATTTTCACGTATTTATTCATGTTGTTTGACTTAGTAGTTTTGTAGAGGAAAATGTTGTATTTGTTTTTGGCTTTGCATAATTCATGATTCAGTTTTGCAAAGGGAAGGGAAAACACAATAACATCAATGTGTGGTTCATTTTCATCAGAAAGCCGTATTTCCAGACACCCATATCTGGTAGTACATCACACGCATTTTGACATTTTGTATAAACATCGTACAGACGAAATATCCAGGGAAACTTATTTGAATGTCTTATTTGCATAACGAATTTGAAGCAGTTTATCAATATTGCATGTTATTCATTTGTAATTGCACTGTCCTATTGTGTCTACATATATGAAATATGTTTGCTGATATAAACAGGAATCAATTAAGGTGATTTTATTAAAAGTAAATTATTTACTAAAATATGTTAAAATAAAACTAAAATCACTTAGTAGAATTCGTACAGGCAGACATACGCAAAAAGAGAAAGCGGAAGTTACTTTTATATCGTTTATAAATTCAATTGTTATTTTGCTCGCCTAAACCAAATAGTTCACATTTCTGTTTAAAAGTAATCTTTTAAACTTTAAGGGGAATGACTTGATTTTCAAAACTTCATTGTAAATTTTAAAAAATATCTCCCGCACACGCACCATCGCTAATGTGAAATTATTTCTTCTTTCTTTTGATTACATTACGGTCTTATTAAAAAGATGAAAATATGTGTAACAGATTTACAAAACTTTATTGTTAATCTATTAATAATAATAAAACCGAAAGGTGTTTTGGCTTGCATTTGTGAGAAACTTATTAATTAAATGTTTATTATTTTAAATCTCTGTTTAAAGTATTTCAACTAGTGAATTTTGCGAAGCGATAGCAAGCTTGCAAAATTACCGAGTACAGTTTATGACAGGAAAAAAAAACATAAAATATTACCGTAACAAAAAATTGAAATATAATCAATAAACAAAAATGAACAAATATGGTTTATTCTCCCCTATCACCGCTTGAAAAATCAGAGGACATATGCGGTAAAATTTAGAAGGATTTTTTTAAAGCTAACTGCTTTAATATAAATACTACTACTACTACTACTACTACTACTAATAATAATAATAATACATTTTAATTAGTTGTGAAAACGAACCTCATCCAAGAAAAGAAACGATAGAAAAAATAATTGACCGTGCAATCATATTTCTTAACTAAAAACATAATATTCTTTATAATTTGAGTGTTTAACTATCTTTAACACTTATCCACGAACGGCTTTTAACCTTAATAATGATGACTCATTAGTAGCATAAAACAAAACAAACATTAGTTACAGTAATAGTTGCCAGTGCCCGTTTCATGCTCATTACTACTATGAATATTAATCATAAGAATACTAATAACATTCCCTGACAAGGGACCGATTACTAGTAGTACTAAGAAAATAGACACGACTAATTATATGCGAATAAAGATAGTAAACATGATATCAATGACGAAAAAGCAAAAAAAATAAACAATAGCTGCAGTAGACATTATCAGTGGTCGTTCGGCTTCAGTACTGTCACCATCACCACTAATACTACTGTAAATAGTGCCCATAGATATAATTATAACAGTCCAGTGGCAATATGAGTAATACTACTACTACTACAACTACTAATGGCGATAATCTGATTTGTAATCTGATTGTCCCTACTCTTTTCTTTGGCTAAGATCAAAGTATAGTATCTGTTCCGATGGATACTGCACCCCATACTGGTATTGTCTTTGCCTTCGGGTCTTGATTTAGGCCGGTCAATGGGTCTATCTTGTGCAGTTCTGGGATGTCCACCTTCCCAGGCTTTGCCTCCCCTCTTTGGGGAGGAGTGGTTTTATTGCTTACTGGCTGAGGCACCCTTACCGGGGAATGGCGACGGGGCTGCCCAGGCAATTTTTAAACCCCACTTTCCCGACCCGACCTTGGGTAACATCTTACTTGTGGGAGTAAGATAAAAACTGGCCTTGTGCCTAACTCCTGGAGAGGAGTAAATCAATACTCTTCTTCTTCTCAGCACCCCCTCTCTCTCTCTCTCTCACACACAGACGCGATGTTGCACGTGTCAGTCTTTTCGATAAATACTATTATGCCACGTGTTCTTCAGAATTATTGGATCTATTCCTCGCTTCTTTTGTTCCAGCTCGTTTGACTCGTTGGTCTAGTGGCCTCCATCAATTCGCTGTTGTGATACATCATTGTAATACAGCTTTCTTTTTCGGTAGCTTCTTTCAACGAACCACAGGCTTGTGGAACTATCTTCCTGTGGACTCTATTCTTCCTACCTATAACCTTGTTTTTTTTATTAAGGCCAATAGGCCTCTCCTGTATTTGCGATACTCATATTTGGTATTGTTAGATCCTGCCATCAAGTGGCTCTATGCCTTGTATGAAGCGATTTTCATAAACAGCAAAAATATAATAATAATCATAACAATAATAATAATAACAGACAAGAAAAGAATATATAACGTTATGTGAAATAAAAAAATGAAAAAGAGAAATGGAAAGAACGCGAACCTATATTGTCGCCATGTTTAAATTCCGATTTCAATTTCTGTTTACTCTTCGTAAATGGCTTTTGGTTATTCGATAATATGAACATATGTATAACAGTGACAATGTTTAATCAAAAACAACAGGATATATGACTAAAAACAACGGGAAATAATTGAACGCACACGGCGGGATTCTAGAAAGTAAGGTTTTGTTTTTATTAACAGAAAAATGTTCAATACATTAAAGAAATTCTTGTTATTGTAAATATTGTCGTGTTCACTTCGAACTAGTTCCGTGCGTTTGATATCGAATACTATAATCCTTTATTCTATTAATCTTAAATCCGTAAACCAAATATGAAACTGACAGTCAGAGAAAAATAGTAGCGTGAAAAAGAAACACAAATGTGTTGTTTTTTTTAATAAATCCATGAACAACGACCAACACTAACTCTGTAGAAGTAGATGCTAGTGTGAGAGTGAAAAAGCCTGCGATGTCCTCTGGAAATGACTGCTTTTGGGAGAAGCAGCTTACTCGGAAACAATGTAAGATATATTTTAGCGTTCGAAACGAACACATCTTTTCCGAAACATGTACCCCGCTTATTCTTAGTAGTTGGCGGATTATCATTATGTACATTTTAGCTTCTACAAAGAAAGAAAAATAATTATAGTTTCATATAAATCTGCGCGCTTTAACACTCATATAAAAATATAATAGTTTTCTTTCTTTTTTTCTTTTTAATTCGAAGCATAAATTAAGACTGTCACCCCACCCCAACATCCACTATTGCCAAGCTCGACTTGATAATTATTTGACGTAGACATGCTCCCTAAACTAAAATAGATATTTGAATTAATAACTCCAAGCTGTCACCTCATTTACTCTTTTCCCTTGAACTCTCTAGACTGCTGCTGATAACGAATTAACCTAAATTGGTGATTTTAAAAATTGTTTGCCTTCTCATCCACATCAATGTCTGAACTTGGACTATTTTAAGCAAATCTAAATTAATAACTGTATATGAGTTTTCTGTGTATACACAATTAAAATTGTAGTATTAATAACTCATCTTTTAAATAAGACTGTATCATAGTAAAACTATTTAGGTTATGTTTTCTAGATTGTCAACAAACCTATCTTAAGTCAGCCGTTTTAAGTGTCTACAGTCAAAACTTATATCGTCTCGTTGATTTAGGAGGCACACTTTTATCATGGAACATAATAATGGCCAACTTTTCATTGAGACATAGAAAACACATGGGGATAGTGTGAGTGTCTAAAACTTTTTATAATGCTCTATTTTACTATGGGACCAATGTTTTTATATTTTATACATTTAATAGACTAAGTGAAATTCCTAAGTTCATATTATCTGTAGTATTGAATGAAAATGAGTAGTTATTGAACTTGGCCTTATCGTCAATACTTGTCCACCTATTTAAACTATATATATATATATATATATATATTATCAGGAGAGGTAGTTTTCTTGAAGCATTGTGTGTAATATGTATATATAGGAGTATTAGAAGGCTATAACAATGCAAAAAATGGAAATATGTCGGCGTTGAGAAGTAAGACAATGACAAGTGATTTTACTTCATATATATTTTCAAAATAAATTTTTTTTTTCCTATATAGAAAATCTTACTTGATTAGGCAAGATTTCAAGATTGTGATGTAATTCGTGTGACCGTGTTCCATAATATATTTCGAGGAAGACCTCTTTGTCAAATGGTAGGTGTTCAAATTTAAAAAACGTGCGGAGAAAATATATATATATATATATATATATATATATATATAACAAAACAAATAGTTATTATTTGTAGCTCCTAGAAAAACCCGTCTAGTAGAGCACTGTTAGTGTAGTATTAACACAGCATAACGTCGCTAACTGTAAAGGCATCGTTCCTTTTATTAAAGTCGAACGCTCTATGACGTCAAGCCGCCGTATAAAGTGTTAAAATGATCACCGTTTATTCGTTGTTCAACATGGCCGAGTGGTTAAGGCGTCACATTTGAGTTGCAACATATTCGTAATCCGAGGTTTCGAATCGCATGACCGGTATTGAATAGTTATATTTCCATGCTGATGAGTCTCGAATATTACGGACGAAACTTATACGTACATAGATAATAAACAAAACATATATTTATTATATATATATAATTGATCTTTCATCGATACCTTTATTTTGCGTGTTACACTATCATTACGCATGAGACAAAAATATGTTCTTTCACAAGTCTTACTACACTATGGCTTTTTATTCGAAATTACACTATATATTTGTATGTGTCTAAATATATCGCCACAAAAATCGCGAGTTCCTAGTTTTAATAGTTAACGTTTAAAAACAAATAGACAGGAATAACTATTTAACTATTTGTCATGGTAAGCGAACGTACATTATAATTAATACGTTAATATTAATGCGCATGAATTATTGCCCTCATGATGATTAAAATATACAAAATTAAATTACATTATATTATATTTAGAATTTTTTTCGAACGAGCTTTATATTTCATAATTAAGTATACGTACTTATTTGCATTCTTGAGAGCAGAAAGCCCTGGGAACATCTACCTGAGATAAACGAGATATCCACCATCCATTATGACCATGAAATGTCCACAGCTAATTATCCTGAACACACAGCTGTCAAACCTGACATTGACATATGGAACAAGTGAGAGAGAGAGAGGGTGGTAACTTTGGTTGAGGTACGTGTCCCTAACGATGGGGGTCTAAACAGAGCTGAAATGGAAAATAACAACATATCATGGTCTAATGTATGATATGAAAAGAAACTGGAACTACAAATAGATATCCATCATTCCAGTTATTATAGCAGCACCTTGACTCATGAAAAAGAACTTGAAAAATATGTTGCGAGTATACCTGGTGCACCAAGTACAGGAGAAATTCCAACATCTGCACTCAAGGGAACAGCTAGAATCCTGAAAAGAGTTCTCGGTTGAAGTCTGGAAATAGCGAGTGATCGTATGGCATTTGGAAGAATGCCCCGTCCTCAGCAAATGATAGAAAATAAAAATAAAAATTCAAAAGTGAGACAATGGATACCCGCTGTGATCTCCCCACGTCCCTTTTGTACTTAATTTGTTTTAAATGTATTTTTTTAAATATCTTCTGCAAATAAATAATTAAAAGTGCAGTATCTGTTCTTACACTACACTCCTCCTGTTCTCTCTTATCATTGAAGAAGAAATCGTCATTACCGCGATCAAGATTGACCCTTTCAATGGAGCTTGCTTTTCCTTACATTAGGAGCCGAGCACGTGTCTAACTATAACCTCGTAAAAAGTTAAGTAAATCGAGACACATATTTCTTTTACATTTCACGTTGACATATGTTCCCATATACATATATATATATATATACATATGTATATATATACATATGTATATATATCATATATATATCATATATATATATATACATATATCATATATATATACATATATATATATATATATATATATATGTACATATATATATATATATATATATATATATATATATGTACATATATATATATATATATATGTACATATATATATATATATATGTACATATATATATATATATATATATGTACATATATATATATATATATATATATATGTACATATATATATATGTACATATATATTATATATATATATATATATATATATATGTACATATATATATATGTACATATATATATATATATATATATATATATATATATACATTTTAGAGGTAAAAGATGAAAATAAAGAATTGTAAAGATACAATATTTATTAAAAACATCAATAGTTCAGAGCAAGGAACCGCATATCTTTAATCCATGGATTTTCAAAGAACAAATTTCTTCTCATCAGAGGATGGGGAAGCCGATAATGTTATTATAAATATTATCGGCAACATTTAACTTTGAAAATTGTATATAAGTAAAATAAAATAGATTAAAGAACAAAATAAGGGCCAATTACTAGAATAATATATTTATTCACTTTTGCCATTTGAAGATGATTCCGGAGAGAATCAAAAACGTTAGTCAAACACACGGATCCTACATTAATTCATTCCATTTCAACGTCAAAAAGATCATTCGACGAAAGGAAAACATAAAAAAAGGAATCACTAAACAGAATAGTTCTGTTGTTTTTAACAACACATGCATTAATGAAAAAATGCTGCCTAAATACACACAATATATATACACACATATATATATATATATATATATATATATATATATATACATACATATATATATATATATATATATATATATATATATATTCGATGCGTTCATGCTTGTTAAAATATTTTCGGTCTGTCGATAACTAGGTAGACTTTCGTTTTTTTTTCACGGTTAATTTTATTCTTGTCGGCCATT
>OY744536.1:85891002-85893502 GCA_963556195.1 Sepiola atlantica | reverse complement strand
AATCCAACAAAGATATAAGCGTCAACTAGTATCTTATAATTAGTGAAACATCCGGATAAAAACTGAAGCTCAATATACTGGATAGAGCATTAATATTAAATAATAAAAATACATAACATCAAACATATCAACCCAAAAATATACTGTTTGTTGAATATATACAGTCCATCCAGGTCATACAAATTGAGAAACATAATCAGGAAAGACATTACTCCAAGTTATAAACAGTAGTCCATATATGTGAAATTGAAGGAGCTGACAAAGTTATCCAGTCGCGAAATGTGTCAATGTTCAATGTTAATGAGGAATAAATCAAATAATATAGAAAGTATACATACATATATATATATATATATATATATATATATATATATATATATATATATATATATATATATATATACATATCATTTGAATGCAATTTAACGAATATTTCGGTTGCAAAATTGTATTGAATAAAGTAAATAATAAAAACTAGTCAATTACAGATCGCTGCAACTCATCGTTGTATTTATTACATCTCTCCGGTTCGATTTGACCTTCTTTAGAAGTATTATATATATATATATATATATATATATATATATATATATATATATATATATATATGATAATTTTTTTTATTTACACAGACATGTACAAAATCTGCGACACTGGCATGTCGATGTTATCGATCAACAGTTACTATAAACTGAGATCTCATCAGGAAGAGTTAGAATCCGATCTTCGGATATATATATATATTTATATATATATGTCGCTCCTTGAAAGTAGAGCACTGTAATTGGTAGTATTAACACAGCATGACGTCACTTGCTTATAATGCATCATTCCTTCCCTTAATAGAAGTAGAATGCCGCGACTTCAAAGCCGCCGTTAAAGTGTTAAAATTATCATAGTTTATTCGCTGTTTACAATTGGCCCAGCGATTAGCGACGTCGGACTGGAGTTGAAAAATACTTGAGGTCCGGGGTTTTGAATCGCATGACCGGTAGTGAATAGTAATATCTCTATGCTGATGAGTCCAGAGTGAAAAAGGACGAAACGTATACGTACATAGATAATAAACAATAACAACTATTTATTATATATATATATATATATATATATATATATATATATATATATATTTTGTTTCTTTTCTCATTAGGATGTTGGAAATTTTCGCCAAATTCTATCGCTGTTTTCAGCCGAATATTAACTGATTAAAATCCGTTAAGAAATGCCGACTTTTTAATATGATGTACAATTATATGGTTATATTTTTTTTAATTGGTGTTAACTGTTTTATATGTTGAAATATGTTTTAGATGATAATTACTAGTGTCGATAAGTTTACAATGGATCCTTCATATAAAAGTCCCTGACAGTAGAGATGTTCATTAGGTATTAAATAATTCTATTAATACAACAATTGTTTGGCTTTACAATTGTAGACATATTTCGGTCAGAGCCATAAATAACCATGCATTATCGAATAAAAATCATATGAATGAAAACTTGTACTAACTGCAATCGCAGTAAAAGCTGTTTCGTCTTAAACGATTTGACTATTTATAATTCTGACTGAACATGACTAAACCATTTATAGCCAAGTAATGTGTGTGTAAAAAACACATTTCTACCTAATACATATATATAATCATAATAAACAGTTGTTTGTTCAATCCTTGTTAAGGACCCCCATGCCTGGTTTATTTCGACCTTGTTTTATACTTCTCTAGCCGTTGCTACGTCGGACCTAGTTGACAATTGAGATTCTCTCTCAACCGGGTTTTTGTCTTTCCTCTATTTTTTTTCCATTGTCTAGGTGTCCATACTCTCGCTCAATATGTCCATGTGTTGTCTGTATATGTCATTATATATATATATATATATATATATATATATATATATTAGTCCTCAACAGATTCAACCGTGGAAGTGACCACCGTCTGGTACATGCCTCGCTCTGCATCAACACCAACTTAGAGAGACTAAATCTCATCATACAATCCAAAAGACTAAACTACAATTAGCTTTACGCCAGAGCCCAAGACTTCCAACTGGAAGTAGCAAACAGGTTCAAAGCACTCGAAACAACAGGAAGAGATGTTGGCATCACATGCGATTGTATCACCTCCACTCTCTTGGAAAGGTTACTTGACACCGCTGGAAGAGAAAAGCAACTAACACAGGGAAAGATTTCAGCATAGACCACACGACTTGGAGAGAAAAAGGAGACAGTTTAAAAGAGGAAATACGAATATTCAAAACATCGAATATGCGAGACCATACGTCATAACTTTTTTTGGGGGAGGGCCTGTGGACGAGTGGTTATCGCACTTGTCTTTGGGCTGGACGACCCGGGTTCGATCCCACTCACAGCATGCGAATGTTCGGGTCTGAAAACTCCCTCTGTTCACCCAGCAGTAAATGGGTACCTGACTAAAACTCAGGGAAGGTTCAAGGCAGCGGAAGGAGAGGGATGGGCTCCGCCTTCCATATGCTGTGCTCTAGA
>OY744536.1:85876002-85883502 GCA_963556195.1 Sepiola atlantica | reverse complement strand
CCGCGGCTCGGGCGAGAGAGCCTGTTGAAAATGGGATTATAGCCGCCCTCGGCTCGGGCGAGATGACCCGCTGAACTAAGCGGAGAAAAAGTAACCAGCCAGGAATTGTTTTTCCTGAGAAAAAAATGTATTTCAAAACTAAATGTGCAAGGAGGTACGGCTACGACGACATGCCGGAAATATCAACTCTAAATCGAACAATGCATCCAGTTGTGAGTAACAACCTGAATATCTCTTCACGGACATTCGCCCCCCTAGGGCTGTTATATGTATATTTTTTGTGTAGAACTGAATCCTGCTACTATAGGGATATGATAGATAACCCCTCCTTTTCTTAAGAATGTACTTTCGTTTTGATGTTTTATTTCGTTTTGTTTTATAGAAACACTCCCGTTTTTTTTTCTAGTATACAGTTTCATTAAATAAATGAATATAAATGTAAGTCCTAATGTCTTTTTGTCGTTTCTTCGTATCTTTTGTTTGTTTCCTGACGGTATTTTATATTGGGGAAATCTCATCCCATATCATTTGACATGCTTTATTTGAACCTGGGATAATACGAGCCACTCCGGACTTGAAATTTTTTTTTTTTTTTAACTTTTTTTTTATCATTGTCACGTAAGGTCTTTCGGTGGTCCCGACCGGCAGCATTCGTGACAAGATTGGGGGCTTAAGTCCGGGATTATTTTCTCCAATTTTAATAAGACCCGTTAATAGGAGCAGACAGTTGCGAGGCAACGAGACAAAGGACGCAACAATGAATAAATAGATCAGTAACCCGATGTCGATAGTAGAAGCCGGTTTTTTCGAGAGGGTGGTAAACTCCAAAATAGGGTTACGAAAAAGGTCTCGCGGTGCGAGTCTTTTTCATCTTTTAGGGAAGGAGGTGTTACAAAATGTATAGAGAGCTATCGAGATTCGAGCTCACGACTCCGGTTTACGGAGTGAGATAGGATTCATGTTTGCACATTCATACACGACCGAGAAATTACATAATGCGACTCGAATGACGTCAGGAAAATGGATAAAAAGAGAGAGTGAAGACAAAATAAACTTCAGCTGCACGGGAGCCGCACGCGAAGAAGAACAGTCGAGAGGAAGTTAACGCGACACAGTGGACGAAATATGCCGGCAAGGAAGTACGTTAGCTGCCGGGTTAAGACGGACATATTTTGAGGACAACTATTATGAGTCTTCCCGAGTACCTCTGCGCTGAACGGGGAAGAAATGAACAACCGTCGACAAGAAAGTCGCGAGGAAAGGCAGGGGCCTTTTGTAAATGGAATTTAAAGATGGAATTATAGCCGCCCTCAGCTTGGGCGAGAGAGCCTGTTGAAAATGGAATTATAGCCGCCCTCCGCTCGGGCGAGAGAGCCTGTTGAAAATGGAATTATAGCCGCCCTCGGCTCGGGTTGAGAGAGCCTATTGAAAATGGAATTATAGCCGCCCTCGGCTCGGGCGAGAGAGCCTGTTGAAAATGGAATTATAGCCGCCCGTGGCTCGGGCGAGAGAGCCTGTTGAAAATGGAATTATAGCCGCCATCGGCTCGGGCGAGAGAGCCTGTTGAAAATGGAATTATAGCCGCCCGTGGCTCGGGCGAGAGAGCCTGTTGAAAATGGAATTATAGCCGCCCTCGGCTTGGGCGAGAGAGCCTGTTCAAAATGGAATTATAGCCGCCCTCGGCTCGAGCGAGAGAGCCTGTTGAAAATGGAATTATAGCCGCCCTCGGCTCGGGCCCCTAGGGCTGTTGTATGTATATTTTTTGTGTAGAAGTGAATCCTGCTACTATAGGGATATGATAGATAACCCCCCCCTCTTTTTAAGAATGTACTTTTGTTTTGATGTTTTATTTCGTTTTGTTTTATAGAAACACTCCCGTTTTTTTTCTAGTATACAGTTTCATTAAATAAATGAATATAAATTTAAGTCCTAATGTCTTTTTGTCGTTTCTTCGTATCTTTTGTTTGTTTCCTGACGGTATTTTATATAGGAGAAATCCCCATCCCATATCATTTGACATGCTTTATTTGAACCTGGGATAATACGAGTCACTCCGGACTTTAAAAAAATTTTTTTTTTTTAACTGTTTTTTTTATCATTGCACGTAAGGTCTTTCGGTGGTCCCGACCGGCGGCATTCGTGACAATACATATATATATATATATATATATATACATACATAATAGTGTGATTTGTTTTATGTCTTTAATGTAACTTGGACATTTTTCTGGACATGTATCTTGAACAAAAATACTGATGAGCGTCAGCATTCATATATGTTAACGATTCATTTTTTGACTTAAAATAAATGCTGTTTTTAAACAGTCGTACAGAATCATATTAAAGTCCTTGGCGTATGCCTTTCTATTTGGGACTTGATTTTACAAAAAAAAATTATGATCTCCATAATTTCTCTTTCTTTCTCTGTCTCTTACTATATATACACAGATATAAAGAGAGACAGAGAGAGAGAGAGAGAGAGACTGAGAGAGAGCGATGGATGGGAGTAAAATAAACAGATAGATAGGTATAGAAAGTGACAGTCATATTTTTTACACTTTTTGAGAGGATACGTTAAAAGTATTACACGTCCACTAATATCAATATTCATGAGATTCAAGAAAAGGTTTATGATGGTGTAAATACAAAAATAGTCTATCAATATAGTAAGAATGTCCGCTTGGCCATCGCAAAAACAAAAAAAATTTTAATTTAAAAAAATAAAATGAATTCACGCTAAGTTCAAATCGATATTTTCTTATTGCTACAAAATTGTAGCTATTATAAGGAAGCAAGTATTCGTAGTCCGATTTACTTGGATAGAGTTAGACACAATGTCGGCTTCTAATGTAGAGAAAATCAACATGTTTGAATAAGGTCACTAGTGTTTGGGAGAAAAATAAGTCTACTAAAATAAATAATAGTAATACATTGGATGTTTGTGTGTCATAATATGAAGAATGTGTGTGTTTTTAAATAGGAATCGTAACGCTTTTTTGTTTATTTTATTTACTTAATTAGCTGTTGTTTTTTAACTGAAGGTTGTTAGTGTCATACACCTAAAAATGATTGTATTGCCTCTTTTCGAGGTCAGATTAGAACACCCCGTCGCTTATCAATAGGAACAATCCAACCATCTAAGATCTCCGACTCTAGATTGTTACAACAAATAAATCAGTCTAGAAAGATTTCTCCATCTACTGCCCGAAGACAGAAAAGATACGGTGTTGTATCAGAACATATATTGTTTTCTTTTCTCCTAGACAAATCGATATTGACTAACCGAACACCAGCATTAGACAATGAGAGTCCGTTTCATAATAATGCACCTGAAATATATAAGTTATGCACATTTGATATCGTCACGTTTGTGCGCATTTCTGTCTAACCATACCGAATAGTAATGTATCGATCCCATACGTCTTCAATAGACGAACATTGATTTTTTTTTCTTCTTTTCATTGTTAATCATCGGAGAGTTTCGCTTAATTAGGTGAATGAGTGCACGTTTGCTCCGCCCGTACCATCGAGGGGAATGATTGAGATCGCAGATGTGTGAACAATACTCTTTTAGTTCAACCGTTTGCTATTTGTTGTATACAATTCTCGCTCTTTCTTAATGTTTTCTAAATTTCTACGCTGATTTTCACTAAAAGCATGTGCACATGTGAACGCTACTTTCGGAACCGTGATATCTACAATCAGCATTTCGTAAAAGTATGATGGAAAATCGAATTAAAAATAATCACAGTTATATTACAAAATTGGTCTACTTGAATTTCCAGGTTGTTTTCTGGTCAGTACGTATATATTTTATATATCTATATTCATGTATATGTATATGTGTATAGTTGCATTAGCAAACTCCATGAGGCTTTCGAAGAGTTCATTAGAAATTGAGGGGTAATAATTAATTATATCAAATTGGATGAAGGAACAATTTATTTTGTTTTTTATTTTGTGAGACCAATTAATTGTATCGGTCGTGTTGATCCATTGATTGAGTTTATATGTTGATCTAATGTTTTTGTTAATTTTTTGTAGAATGATTTTGCTAATTTTTCCGGTTTCTTGTTTTGTAGAATTAATTAGTCTAGTTGTGGGCTTTGTCTGAAAGTCAGGTTTGTGGTCTTTAAGGAGTATATATGCTTCCCTTACTTTTAGTTTACTAACCCTATTACTAATTTTGAGTTTGTCAGTAATTTCTTTGCTACTAATATTTATATTTTGGACTAAGTCAGTGTTTGATTTTCTGTAATGTTTAGTTATATTATTGTCGAGTAATTTAAAATATTCTGATTTGGTGAGTTTATAAAGGTTTTGAGTTTTGAGTTTTGTCTGCCTTGATTTATATATACTCCAAAATAATTAAAACTAAATATAATAGTATAATCCATCAATATCAATGTCATAAACTTATATACGATCCTTACCAAGAATAATTCCCAATATATTTTAACGCATTATTATCTAGAACTAAATCTACTAATATTACTGGCACTAATCCATATATGAATCTTACTAAAAATAAAGATAATTACCAATATATTTTATTAATTAATTAATAAATACTATTTGAAATACATTTAACTATCCATGAAAATAATCAAAATTAAATGCCAACTGATCAAAATATAACAGCATAACTTATTAATATTAAGGTCATAATGCCATCACTAATAATAATTCAAACTAAAATATCCCCGTAAGCTTTTTGTCATGTAATTGTTATATGTCTGCATTGAAATAAATTGAGAACGCAATATACAGGAAGCAGACACAGTAACTTGCTTAAACGGCCCAAAACATACAATGTGACACCTCCCCTCCTCCTCTTTCTTTATCTTCCCTTTCTCTCTTGTTTCATCTAACCCGACCCCCTTTTTTATCCAGCCCAGCGCTGGATAAACATTAATATGAATTTAACTCGAATCTTACATTAACCATTCTCAGCCCGCAACAAATATTAAATGGCTACAGACATCCACCCATGACATCCCTCTACCCCTCTCCCCTCTTCTTCTTTATCCTTCAAACCCCCCCCCCTACCCTGGCTAAGCGTAGGATAAAAAATAAAAATATAAATAGCTGTTAATTAAACTTTTCTAATGGCAGTTATATTTTTCTTCCTTTTCTTTCTCTTCTCTTTTTTTTCCCTCGACCCCCCCCCCTTCCTACCCCAGCTTAGCGTTGGATATAAAATATAAAAAATAAAAATTTAAAAAATGAAAATATTAATTTCTAACGTCAATCATATTTTTTTTAAATCGGTCACATGAATTTTATTTCTTTCTCTACTTCTTTTTCGCTTGACTTCATTCTCCCTGGAATCCAGCAACCAGGTTGGATCAACAAATAATTTGCTGCCTTATGAGCCATCAGCTCTTGAGAGCTGAAGATCAATAACATCGACATGCCAGTGTAGCGGACCATGTACATGTTTGAATAAAAGCATTCACTATGTATATATATATATGTATATATATGTATATGTATATATATATTAATATATATATATATGTATATATATGTATATGTATATATATATGTATATGTATATATGTATATATATATATATACATGTATATATATATATACATGTATATATATATACATGTATATATATACATGTATATATATATGTATATATATATATGTATATATATATGTATATATATATGTATATATATATGTATATCTATATGTATATCTATATGTATATCTATATGTATATGTATATATATATGTATATCTATATGTATATGTATATATATATGTATATATATATATGTATATCTATATGTATATATATATATGTATATGTATATATATATATATGTATATATATATATGTATATATATATGTATATGTATATATATGTATATATATATATATCTATATATATATATATATATATATATATATATGCAGTATCTTCAATAAGTGAGTATAACCAACGAATTTGTTACTTTTTACTTCCTTGAACTTTATTTAAATTTTTCGTAGGATTTTAATGAACATAGCCATATATTTAAATTTAAATATGCATAAGCGTTAAGGTTCGAATTTATGGTTTATTACAAATAATAGGAAACTAAACAATCAATAAAGTCACAGTAAAATAAATGAGTACACAGTTATGAAAATCACTTATCATGAATAAATATGTACTCAAATAATATTAAAAGCAGAACTTTCTGTTGACACCTTTTTATTGTACCCTAATAGATAACCTAAGGCATTTTACCGGCTGTTTGCTTACATTCCGCTGCTATTGCTTGGATCTATTAATACCAAAGTGTTTTTCATATTATTCTTGGAAATGGCTCCTCATGGCAATGACTAAGATTAAAAAAACTCGTGAAACTATTGTTAATTTATTCAAGAGTGGTCATTGATGTAAGGAAATTAGTGACAGTGTAAATATCCACCGAAATACGGTAGCAATAGTTGTTCAACGGTACAAAAAAGCTGGAACCGTCAAAATGGCCGTCGTCCCGGTCGACCAAATAAGTTTTCTGATCGAACTAAGAGGAACATCAAACAACTAATAGAGGGAAACAGAATAAATTTCGCACAGTTTAAACGTAACTGTGAGTGCTTAGAAAGTGCGCAACATTCTCCATGAATACGGGGTTAAAAGCTGCATGCCCCTGAAGAAGCCTCTGCTTGAAACTTCTCACCAAAAAGAAGCGCTATGAATTTGCTAACAGGTAACATGAACTGGAACAAATACATAAAGACAAAGACATGCTGTTTTGGGACAAAATCCTTTGGTCTGATGAGACAAAAACAAATCTATTCGGATCAGATGGTGTTAAGCGTGTGTGGCGACGAAAAGGGGAAGCTTACAAGCATAACTGGGTCGTGCCACCTGTAAAGCATGGAGGTGGTAGCTTAAATGATTTGGGAATGTATGAGGGGCAAAGAAGTTGGACGACTTGCTTTCACGAAGGAAAAATGGATTCCAAATTCTATTGCCAGATATTGAAGGAAAAATGTTATCAAGTCTAACAAGTGTTGACAGACGTGGAGTGTTTAGCAAGATAACGACCCTAAGAACACGCCTCGGGCTACGAAGGCGTTCTTAGACAGTAAACAGGTGAATACCTTACCATTGCCGAGTATGTCACCTGATTTGAACCTAATAGAGCATTTGTGGGAGCGTCTGAAACGGAAAATTCAAGGGAAAAATCCGAGAAAAAATAACGAACTGAAGGAGTTCATCAAGTGTGAATGGAACGCAATTCTGGCGGACACATGTCATAAAATAGGCGAATCAATGTCCAGGAGGGTGTCTGCTGTTTTTGATAACAATGAAGGCATACAAAGTATTATAAATAAGATCATTTGTTTAAAATGCTCATGTGTACTAACTTTTTGTTACTTGTTCCAAATGTTTTTGTTCATTTTTTTTGCATTGAACGGATATTTGTCTTTCATAGTTTATAAAGGTATTAAACCATTACATGGCTATGATCAAGTTTCATTTAAATCCT
>OY744536.1:85863502-85871002 GCA_963556195.1 Sepiola atlantica | reverse complement strand
CCTATATATATATATATATTCATATATTTATCAATATATTATATATACACATATTCATAAATATATATTAAATATATATACACATATTTATAAATATATAATATATATACATATATTTATGAAGATATATTATATATATATGCATATATTCATAAAGATATATATATATGCATATATTCATAAAGATATATATATATATGCATATATTCATAAATATATATATATATGCATATATTCATAAATATATATTATATATATATGCATATATTCATAAATATATATTATATATATATGCATATATTCATAAATATATCATATATATATACATATATTCATAAATATATATTATATATATACATATATTCATAAATATATCATATATATATATATACATATATATATATACATATATCCATCAATATATCATATATATTCATATATTTATAAATATATACTATTTATATACATATTTATATTCATATATTCATAAATATATCATATATATACATATATTCATAAATATATTATACATATATTTATAAGTATATTATCCATATATTTAGAAATATATTATACATATATATACATACATTAATAAATATATTATTTTGGGGGGTGACCCCCCCAAAAACGGGCCGCCGTGTACACTTTATGTGATATCTCCTTTATTTATTCACCGATTGCCCTTATTTTACAGGACATGGAAGAATCAACGACCGTGAGTACACCACTACCTCAGTGGGAGCTAGGACAAAGCATACACTGTGTTAAATGTTACTACAAGACAGGCTCGTTTAAGAAAACCCAGGACAGTTTCATGCATTATTTCGGATGTGAAAAGACCCTATCCAAAAGAAGAATGCAGAACTGGGTGGACCACTTCGAGAAGTATGGGACCGTTGAGAACCTCAACGCTGCCAGTGACAACCGTCCAAGCCACTTGGGACGTCCCAAGAAGCGGACAGTCGAGATGGTCGAAAGTGTGACAGAGTCTCTCCAGGAGAGTCCGAAACGCTCTGTGCGTAAGCGAAGTCAGTCCGTCGGCATTTCCTGTGAGACTTGCAGAAGAGTACTGGTGAACGATATCAGGGCTTACCCTTTCAGAATACAGACGCTGCAGACCCTTACAGCCTCAGACAAGAAGCAGAGGAGCTCTATGGCAGTGAAGATGCTCGATAAGATCGAAGAGACACCAGTTTTCCTTAATCTACTTTGACCTCAGATGAAGCCAACTTCCATTTTGACAGAAAGGCGAACTCCAAAACAACTGTCTTCTGGGGGTCCTTCAGACCCAATAAAATAGACACCAAGCCCCTGCACTCTCCTAAGTGCACGATGTGGCTGCAATCTCGGTCAGAGACATCATCGGACCAATGTTCATCGAAGAATCTGGCGCAACAGTGACAGTCACCAAGGAGTTGTATGTCGAGGTCCTCAAAACCTTCAAGAGTGAGCTCCAGATCCTGTACCCGTCGCTCATGAGCAAGTTCTGGTTCCAGTAAGACGGAGCAAGTTCTCACACCTCAAACTTGTCCCGACATTGGCTGAAAGAGAACTTCGGAGTCCGAGTGATCAGTCTCAAGACTAATTTTGAGTGGCCACCCTATAGCCCGGACCTAATTTCCCCCTTACTTTTTTTCTTTGATGCTATCTTAAGGACAGAGTGTACGCAGGGAAACCTAGAACCATTACGGAACTCAAGGAAGCCATCAGGGAGGAGATGAGAGCCATTCCCAATTCAGTCTGTAAGAACGTAATGGACAACTTCGTTCTGCGCCTCAAGAAATGCACGGAGCTAAATGGAGGCTATCTAGAACACATGCTATAGAACGGAGAAAATAGGCCAAATCCCCAAGTGTTTTGATATGATGTTTTGAATATAATAAACTAGTTATGTCCAAAAATTCATTTCATTCGGACGAAACACTAAGAAACGGCGCCTACTTACATATATTCATAAATATATTCTACGATATTATGATAATGGTAATATTATATGTTTCGTTTTTATATTGTCTCAATAAACATCGTTGCTAAGCGGAATATCCTTAGAGCCTACTTTATAATACATCTTACAAATACACACACACACACATATATATATATATATATATATATATATATATATTTATATATTTAATGATATAATGATTTATAAGTATAAACATTTCTACATTTTTGTAAATACATCACGTTGACAGGACACACTTACATACCGACATACGAGATAACTTATATTCCAGCTAGACGCTGTCCTCGAGTTTTTATGGTTTCTCTGCACAGCAGTTCGTCAGTAAAAACTTGCATGAGAATACTTCACCTTACAAGTAAAACCTGATTACATATTCGGAATAACATAGTCATCGAAGCCCAAATAAGATCCCCTCGACACAGCTTTAGACTTGCTCATACGAGAAATGATGAACCTCTTAAAATTAATGTTACATCAAGTAACAGCACTGAACTGGATATTCAAGCAGACAAGATGGGTTCTTGTCCTTGAACCCAGTGAAAAAAGAGACCACAAGAAAGATATACTATTATATAGTTAACTAGTCAATTACGGAGAGGTATATTTATGTTATTATTAAGAGGGAAAGAAATAGACGGAAAGAGAGAGAAAAAATAAAACAAAGAATGAAGAAAAGATAAAGACTAAAAAAAGAGAGGTAGGGTAAGAGAGAAAGAGACGTATAGAAAGAGAGTGGAAAAGAACAATGAAAGAGAATAGAAAAAGTAAAGGAGAAATAGGACAACGAAAGACAAAGACGGAGAAGTAAACACAAAGAGAGTAAAGAAAGAAAGAAACAAAAAAGAAATACAAAATGAAAGAAATAGAAAGTGAAAAACAAAAAATATACAAAGAAAGAGAAAAAACAGAAAAAAGATGGAAATCAAAAACAACAAAAAAAAAGAAATGAAAGCGAGAGAAAGTCATACTTGTTTATTAGGATATTGTAGATTATGAGAGTTTTACATTATTACTTCCTTTTATCTCATTAAAACTAATGTTTATATGTAACGAAATAAGAATAATGATATAATTAAAACCGTTTTATTTCATGAACATTGAAAGTAATAAGTATCATCTTTAATGGTGCCATGTTCCGCGTCATAAATGTTCGTGATTATCTATTTAATACAATTGTATTTTTGAAGCATATATTTATTAATTAACATTAGAATCACTCATTACTTACTAATTATTGTCATCACCAGAGACGATAGATATGATCTCACACTGGTGGTTCCATTTTTCTTACGCATTTTATATTGCATTGTATCAGAAATAGCCCGCAAGAGCCGCCAGAAAAACACGAATACCTTCCATTACAGAAAACTGGAAATATGAGCCAACCAACAATGTGCTAAGCATTTCCGAAGTGAATTATCGTTGGAATATATAGATAAGGAAGGCTCTGTAGACTGGCTGAAAAGATGCTCTCTCCACTAGAGTTAGGAGAGAATCACAATGGCTGCCTAAGATCAAGGCTTGATGACCAATGCCTTTAAAAAGATGAGTGGCCTCACCAACAATAACAAGTGTAGGTTCTGCCACACAGAAGTAGAGATGGTGAGCCACCTGACATCCAGTTGTAAGGTTCTCCTGGGTGATGGCTATTATACAATGCGGCATAACGGAGTGTGGAAATATCTTTACTGGAGAATATTAAAACGTTGAATATCCGGCAAGCCCTTGGAGCATACCAGAAAGAACAGTTGAAAATAATTTATACGCCATCCACTATGACTATGCAATCCATAGAGCTACATATCTATGAAAACGGAGCTGTTAAACCTGACCTCGTGATATGAGACAAAAGGGAGAAAGTAGCAACCCTAGTTGAAGTCAATGCCCCTAATTATGCAGGATTAAACAGAGATGAACGGGGAAATATTACGAAATACCAACGTCTTATATTCGACATAAACAGAAACTGGAATCATAGAAAATTCTCTATCATCCCAGTAATTATAGGAGCAACAGGACTAATGAATAATTATTTCAAAAGCTATCTGGTTAGTATAACCGGTAGACCGAGTGAAAGAAAAATACAAACAATTGAACTTAAAGGGACGGTTAGCATCTTAAAAAAGATCTCTCGGCTGGAGTGTCTGAAATAGCCGGTGAATGTCTGCCATCTGGTAGGATGCCCCATCCCCAGCAAAAACAAAAAAATTAGAAATTGTTTTTAAAATATTCGAGAACGACCTGTTTTCAGGAATTTCTAAATTATTTCGACAACCCTAGTACTCTCCGTTCCCTTGCAGTTGAAATGTCCAGTTATCTCTCGATACTTGCTTTTTTAAAACTCCCTAGACCTTCATGACTATTTTATAGGGTACTTACATATGTTGGTTACACCACGTTATTTATTTATGGGACGGCAGAATATGACTTTTGTTTTATATACTAATAGTAGTAGTAATAGCTGTGATAGTAGTAGTAGTAGTAGTAGTAGTAGTAGTAGTAGTAATTGATGTAAATATTAATCCAGAATATAACACGCGGCATATACACGGGTTTTCAGTCAAAATCCTATTCACATTTGTCGACTACATATGAAGCTCTAAGTGTTTATTAATAGCGCTATTATTATCACGCATCGTTGTAATATTAGTAGTCGAATATTCTAATTACACAGTCAGCATCCTAAGTTCTCTTCATCTTGAATTTTGTGAAAAGTATGTACAATAGTTTAGAAACCTACTATTGTCAATTCTATTCGTGTTGTGGAAAGATCAACCCTCTTCATTGCCATAATAACTAGCACGACACACCTTAAATAGAGTACAGGTGCATCTGTAATTGTAATAGGTTATGTTATAAACTTGTTCTTCAATAAGTAGAGTTCTTTACAGGTTATGCTTATCAATGATTTTGGAAAAGTATAACAGACGCATGAAAAAATGTTCACCTTTTTAATAATATATTTCAGGATATGTTAGTGAGCGAACTACACATGGCATATAAAAATGCCGATTTTTAAATATCCATAGTTTGGAGACGTTTTCTATCCGTGCGAAGCAGGTGTCTGATGAATAATATAGTTCGTGTAGAAATGTATTTGTGGTAATAATTGTCACATACAACCGCTCGCATACTCGTCGAGTCCAACTTAGCATGACATCAACTAGCAAAAAGAAGTATTCACGCATTGTCTTCACGTCACTCTAAAAAATAGACGAGCCTTTAAGAATTAAATAACGGATTACTAAAAGAATCCTATTAACTTATGTATCTCATGTAAATACTACATCGAATTACAGTCCAGCAACTCTTTGTCGGTACAAGTTTCTCACTGCAGTCTCGGAGATGTGTTTTATTGTCTGGAATTTCTACAAAGGCAGTTTCTTATTTGTGATTGTTCATACTTGTGGATGGCTTTGGTTGTCTTTCAAACCTTCGATCCTTCTAAGTTCAGAATAACCAAGTGTTTCTTTTGAAGATCCGCTCCACGTGTGAGGTGTTCTTAAGGTTCTTGAGGAGCTTCATGCAAGTAGTCATCTCAATAATTATTTATGTCCATGTTGTAGTTCTGCGATTGTGCTGGTCATGAAACTATTTTGTTCTCTCAAGTGCTGCCACTTTATTAAAACTAAATGGAGACTGAGTGCAACGGTACATGTTGGTAAACAGAGGAGTGATTTCAACGTTGCAAGATTCAACACTAAAAGTATTAAACCAGCGAAGACAAAACTTATGTATTACATACACATGCATTCTATGTCTTCAAGAGACACACACGGATATTCTCCACCCACTATCTCTGGCATTTTCTCAGCATACACATCGGTAGTCACATCCACTGAAGTGGCAGCTATGCTATAGATAACTCTTTCATCATTCGTAGCGAGTATATGTGAATCATGAAATACACATACTAAAAATCGAGACAACACACCTGACAATTATAGCAATTTACAAAATACCACAAGTGGACTTTGAATGCCACCAATTAAAGAACTAAAACACAAAAATACATGTTAATATATCAGCAAAAACAAAGAGTGTTCATACAACTGTTCTAAAGAAGCCCCCGTATCCCTTAGAGAGGCAATCGATACGCCATGTAAGAGTACTTGCACTGAAAGGTTATTGTGAAGCAGGGGTTGCACAATTTTTAACTACATCCTTAATTAGCAAGCATTGCTTTAGCACAGTTGCAAGGACAGTACATGATGACTGAAAACAAAACCGGGATAAGGAGAACGCCCTACTAAATACATGATATCGAATTCTCATCTGGGCACGCATTTAGTACAGACCAACCACAATTTTGTTAATCCGTGATTAAACTGGATACGTTTTTATAATAAATCCTCTAATGAGTCACTGTGTATTCTATTAATTCTTGAATATGTCACTATTGTATGGTTTCGTTATCATACTATATTAGTATAGTTTTAATCACGCCAGCATTTTAAGCTAGTGATAATATAATTGGTCGAACGTTCATTCGAAAGCCATAAGGAAGCAAAAATAAAGGGTATTACTATAATTGTTCTAGAGCTGGTTCCGTTCATTCCCGATAGATAAAATAATACCCCCTGTAAAGTACTTGCGCAGGGAGGTTATTGTGAAACAAAGGTTGCAAAATCACCAACCACACATTTAACTGTAATTTTCCGAGGCCAGTGGCAGGGAAATGTCCAGGATATCTATGAAGAATGCCGGGATAAGAAGGAAGTTGTTCCTTATACAATATTTAGTATTGCTAAATGGTTACACATTGAGTTAAGACAGGCTCACTTTCGTTTAACTTCGGTCATCCCACGTGACTAATCTTTATAATTGTTTTACAATATATTACCAAATTGGTCAACGTTTATTCTATTAACTCTTCGATATATCAACATTGTTGACGTACGTTATAATACTATATCAGTATTGTATACAGTACGCTAACACTTTCAGCTAGTTATAGTAAAATTGTTTTAACGTTCGTTTGTAACGGGATACTGAAGAAGTATTATTACATGCATAACGTTATAAGCATTCCTTGAATGTTGGCAACATCTTAATTCACGAAATTTAACAGCATTATTTTGGCAAGATAAGACCTGCATTACATTCAAGATGGCGTCTTTTTTATAATATTATATTACTTAATTTTCTGCAACTTTTATTTTATTCATTGACCCTTTTTCTCATAAATAGCGAACTATCTCTGTCGGGTGCTAAATAATTATGGTGTTTGCCAAACTCATTAACTACTCCGTAGACTAATTAATCCTTTAGAAAAATGATCATATAAAATAACTAAAATACTTATGTAAAACGATCCTTCATTCATTTAGAAGTCTGTAAACTCATCAATCTATGAATTAGCATTATTTTTTGATATTTCAAAATAGCGTAATAAGCATTTAAATAATAGATATCACACTTACAACATTTCTTATGAGAGCGAGAGATATACAAATGCCTAAACGTTGTATTGGTTCATATCACTATGATGTGTTTCCAGTTGGGTATGTTAGAGGATCAAACATAAG
>OY744536.1:85828502-85858502 GCA_963556195.1 Sepiola atlantica | reverse complement strand
ATAATAAATATAATATATTTATGCCAATAAGTAAATTGGAGATCCATACTAGTCATAGGCTTATGCCAATTAATTATCAGTTAGACGAATTTCTTTGTGAACTTGATGAGATAACATTATAGATTGTTTCACTATAGAGTCACCACATTCCAACGCCTAGACACCACTCGAGCATATCAGTTAATATATGCTATAATATATGCTATAATATATATATATATATATATATATATATATATATATATATATATTAAATAAAAATGGAATAAAATATAAACAAATCAACGACTAGCAAAAATTTAAACTAAACACGTCAAAATAACGTCATAATAACAATTATTCAAATACCAGGGGTTAACAATATTTCTTCGTCATCTGCCAGATCGATTCTAATAGAAATGAACCTAAATCAATATGATAACGGATAACTTCTACAATTTGAGTCCGTTTTCCTCCTCATCATCATCATCATCATCCTTAGTTTCTCCCTGCTGTCATTCAATTTAAATTACTACTACTCTCCCTTTCCCACTTCAATTAACTAACATCGTTCCGATTTGTTTGTACATGCTAAACCAAAGCTAACTGCTGATTTTTTTCTTTCTTTTTCTTTTTTCACATTTCTTTCTTTCTTTTTCCCTTTCTACTGTTTATTACACGTGACTATATTTTTTCCCAAACTGCGTTCATTGTACAAATTTGAAAGTTTTCTTTTTATTTAAGTTCTGCTGCCAACCGATGAGGATTGTCCTAACAATGGAAATATTTTGGGAGAACTATTCAATATGTTTTTGAGTTTATATTTCTGCTAGTTGTTGATTTGCTTATCCTTTATTCCATTTTTATTTAACATTTTGTCTGAAACATTGTTTTTTTTAATCCTCATTATATATATATATATATATATATATATGTATATATATAGATAACCCATTCTTTGAACCTTGTACTAGCATGTTTAGAATTCATTTAGGGCACTTAGAACGCCACTAAAAAGCGCATATAAAAAACACTATTACAGATACATAGATAAATAGATGACATTCTCATTCTTATTCCGTAAACAATATGAAAGGGAAACCCTAGCGAACCCCTCAAATAAAGTGTAGCCTACAATGAAATTAACATTTCATGTAAAGAAAAAAACAATATCATAAATTGCACTTCTTATTCGCTAAGTAATACACTAACATGCCAAGTTCATCGTAACACAATAGGGTATTTATTATTTTCTATATAAATATCACACACTAAACACCAGGTGTAATCATAGGGCTATACCTTAGTGCATTCATGATATGTAGTCGACGCCATATACTACAGAACATAAAATCCTTCCTACTCCTTTAAAAATATTCAGAACACTGATTTCTTAATTAAAAAATAATGTTATCAGCATTCACCAATGAACCAATACGAAATCAATATATATCTTTTACACTCAGAACCGTCACGTAACGAAAAAAGTGAGTTTATTTAACGTTATAAAACCCTGCTTTAAAAAAATATACAACCAACTAAACTCATTGTAGAAAACAGTAAACAAACCAAAATAACCTGAACCCCAACTATCAATATACGCCGTCATCGCTGCGAGTGTTTAAAAAATTTACATTGTAGGGAAATCTCATTTCTACAAAAAGTTATATTACGGTTGGATATATTTTAACTTACTCTTTTCACGTGCGCTATTCGATAATCAGTATTTCCATACACAAGAAGCGGTTATATCAACACTCGCACACGCGACCAAGCATAGACGATTTATCAAGTCTAGCGGCATGACATAGCCTAAAAAGAGAACTGCACACATATGAGGTTCATTCTCATCAAACATAAATGGACTGAATTCGACCAAAGTTTATACAGTACGTTACTCGCGTGTTTCCTTTCCTACGCGTCCCCTCCTCAAATTGCCCCCACTAATTAACAACTTGTTTATTTTTCGTATGTGTTTGCTTTAAACTGTCATTGTAGGGATACCCTGTGATATCCTCGGTGAAAATAGATATATATCTAAAGCGATTTTCTCGAAGATTCTCGTCTATGGTTGGGAATAAATAGGTGGGGAATCATGAGAATCACCACCCAATAATATGATACTGATCACGATGATAATGATGATGATGATGGTGATGATTACGATGATACTAGTTGCCCACTATCCTATGCCAATTCTGCGACTTAATGTTTAATTCTCCTCTTCATTTGTACTGCAATTCTATTTCCATTGTTTTCCTAGTTAAAAAAATAGATCTCCAAACAGCTCTTAAGAAATGATATATGCAAAGCGATTTCCTTGACGATTCTCGTCTGTGGTTTGGAATAAATAGGCGGGGAATCATGAGAATCGCCGCCCAAGAATATTAAACTGATCACGATGATGATGATGGTGATGATGATGCTGACCACGATGATGATGATGATTATTATTATTATTATGATGGTGATGATGATGATGATGATGATGATGATGATGACGCCCACGATGATGATGATGATCACGATGATGATGCTTACCATGATGCTGATGATGATGATTATTATTGTTATGATGATGATGATGGTGATGGGGATGATGATGATGATGATGATGACCACGATGATGATGACCACGATGATGATGATGATTATTATGATGATGATGATGATGATGATGGTGATCACTATTATGATGATGATAATCACGATGATGATGATGGTGATCACTATGATGATGATGATAATCACGATGATGATGATGAAGATACTAGTTGTCCACTATCCTATGCCAATTCTGCAACTTAATATTTCATTCTCCTCTTAATTTGTTCTGCAATTCCGAGTTTGATAGTTTTCCTGGTTTAAAAAAAATGGATCTCCAAACAGCTCTTAAAAGGGCATACTTAAATTAAATGGCAGTGCAATTGTTAGGGCCCCAACCGATGGAACTGACAAGCTGAGCTTTTGCTGACAAGTCAAAATGATTTATTTGACGGAAGAGGAGACAGGTCAAATATTCAACTCAACCTTGTAACGAAAGTAATCGCATCATGATGGATTATGAATCCATAAATGTCAGATGCGGACTAGTAAATGAATTAAACATGCATGATGAAAACAATGAATGGGATACTCCGACACGGTGAACAGTATCTATCAAGTAGACAACAGTTTAATTGAATAGTTGTGTTTTAATTCCTATAAATTTTATAAACACGGGTGATTATGTTTCAAAGACGAGTTCAAAATGAATTCTCCACTATTAATTTCAGTTTTAAGATAATAAACATATACTAGACATGTACACCCTAATTCTAGGTTCTAATGTGACAGATGTTTTGTTCTCTAATATAAGTGGTCTGTTATGTTGACCACTAAGTTACAGAAGACCGAAATGCGATAATAACAGGAAATCAATGTAAAGACGACGTTTGAATAATTCTGATCTCCATGTGTTCGTATTTTTTCGGACTTTTTGAATGATGATTAATAATAAGTATTTATACTATTCGAACTACAAGTCTTATAATGGATGTTATTTTCCAAACGTTTTGCCCGATTAACATCCGACGTGTTCAGGTGCATTTTGTAGAAATCGGGAATCTGTACTTCAAAATCGCATACATATTCTCCAGTTCGATAGTTTGTTTTAACTTTAAGAAGCCCTAATAATCATAAATTAAAAGCAATACAAATTTCATATATTTCAATTTTCAAATGAAAGATTTAGAATACTCAAACGATATTTACATTCTGCGAATATTTATCAAGTTATGTGTAATACCTATTGCTAACATTTAACAAAACAAATCGGAGGTACGTGAATGTTCGCGTTTTACTCCTTTTCAAAAAAAAAAATACGGTATTGAGGATGTTTAATTAATTCCGACCTTTGTGTTTGTATGAATCGATATGTGTGCGATTACTGTTCTTTTGATTATTCAAGATACTGTTCACATTCTGAATGTACTTCGCATAACGTTATTGCCGATGTAACCTCCGACCTTTTTTGAGAGCGTCTTGTAGAACTAGGGAAACTACATGTCAAGCTTTATATTCAGTTCGATATTGAATGTAACTTTTCGCGGTCGACATTTAAATAATGCTTAAGGGGTTCTAATAAGAGAATGAAATTCATGAAATATTGGTTCATTGGTATGTAATGATTATAGATAAAATTCATTGCAAATCTTATATATTTGAATTTTTAAATCAGGGTTTTTCTCTATGCTTTTGTATAATAGCCCCTAATAACCTATACGCACGCTTGTTCATCGGCTCGTCGCCTTTATCATCGTCCTGAAACCAAGCTCCTTTTCGTCCGCTGAAACACATTTTTGAGTCGATGCTTGTTAGTTACTTAATAAAAAAGTGTATTTAAGAGAAAATAACAGAAACATCTCACGTCTGTGAAATTTTCAGTTTTTTTCAAAAAATAGTGCTTGTCATGTCCAAAATGTTTATCACAGCCATGGAGGCTTGTATAAAAACATGGACGAGCACGTAAGTCCGAACGGTTCGGTATAGTGCAACACATTTTTAACTGAGACAAAATTAACAGTTTCACTATGTTAAAAATAAACAGATCGGACGAAATTACATTTTCGACCTACTAGTGATTTTTATTGATTTTATTGAAGTAACATTTTAGTTGTTAAACATAGGGCATCAAACCTTCACATATAATGAAGAATACCGGCAATGGAAGTCTCTGATTGGTACGATACTAATTCTGACATCAGAAGAAATTTAAAAAAGTTTTTAAAAGTCACAATCTATTCAGCCCGATTGAAGATAACATTGTCTTGCGTTTGATATAAGTTATTTGTTTCAAACCTTTTTAACCATTTTTTTTCTTGTGAATTATTGAATTGTGTTACTTTTCTGAGTTTAGCTCTCATTTATTTGTATTTGCACGACATTTTGTTTGATTCATCTCAGAACGAATATCGAACTAGAGTTGTTGTCTGTCAAAACAAATAGTAGAAATCGGTAATGTGTTTTCTTTGATTTAATCCATGATTCATTGTCTAATGAAGAAAACCAGAAAGTCGTGCTGATTATCTAAAATTATCTTTGTCTCACTATTTCATTTCGAAACCCTACGAACATTTGTAGACGTAGACACATTCGATTAAATATTTCAAATAATAAATTAGAATTCTATACGTGAAACGAAAAACAGAGGTCGCAGCTTGCTTGTTCCATAACATTGTGTAGATTTATTTAATAAATATGGCATACACGCATTATTCATGTTTTAGGAACTTTATCATCATCGACCACTTTTTAAAACAATTCTATCGCTCTATCTGCGAAGATGCCATGCACATTTTTTTTTAAATTCATCTAATTTGACTCTCATGTCGAACATGAAAATTAAACGAAAATTAAATAGTGTATGGTACAAAACATATTGCAGCATCCGTGTTCGTATCGGATATAGATAGAATTGAATGGTGTCAAACTATTACCAGCGTTTTATAGATAGACTTAATAAAGCAGGGATATTCTTAAACTACATTAACTTACGTTTGTAGATAAGTATGTTTAAGACTTTACAAAGGTGGTACAATACTATTATGTTTTCCGTTCGGGCACGACGTCTATAGAATACACTTATGTTGAAGTAAGCCAGCCATACATATATACACCCATGGAGATATACAAACTAGTGTTTCAACGGACCGTGCTAGTTAAATATTTACAACTACTTTATTAGAAAATCGTATTATAAATATAAGTTGTATATTTATTTTTAATGAATATGCATTCGTGGATATGTTTATTAACAAGGTATTAAATCAGATTTAAAAAAATCTATTATGTAGATTATTTTAACTGAAAGCAGATGTATTCAGAAATTAATTGAGATTTTATACAATTAATGTATGAAATAGTTCGCATATATACATTGAGGGGATTTTATATAATTAATGGGTGAAGTAGTTCGCAGATATTTTTTAATTAATGGATTGGTAAATGATTCAGGCTAGGATCATATTAGAGCAAGTTCTGAGCGAATGTAAGATTCAATCTACATGTGTAATTATAAAAAATTACCCAGCATGCACGATGAGTCTAGACCTGCTTAAAACTGGTTAAACGTCTGTATGTTGAACACAGCTTATGACACTGGTTCAAATGCCTGATGACCGGAGCGGAACAAAGAAGCCTTTTTGTCGATTTAGCCGAAGACGTTTCGGGTACACCTTCTTTAAATTTCCACGAAGCAATCTCTGTAGAGTCAGTGTGAGTAAAGGATCCCGTGAGACATCATTTCAAAGGCAGGGATGATGGCGCTACACAACCACATACGTTTCAAAACGTACAAGTTGAGGAAATCGATATATTGTAATTTTACAAAGAGTGTAAATATCCATGGAAAGAAAGAAATACAAAAACAATTTCTTTTTACAGGTTATCTTGAGAAGATAATTAAAAAATGGAATTCTGGGATAGGTAAGAGCCATTATCTCTCTATATATAAAAGTGTGCAATTGTGTCAGAATGTCAAGCAAAAGCACTGATTAGCAGGTGGTAGAGAAGACGTCAAATAGGCTAAGAGCAATTTTCAGAAAATCAAGACGAGGGAAAACTTATATAGAAAGGGATACATTGAAGAGAAATACAATTGGTTTTCGTCAACGCTGTTCTTGGTATGCCATAAAATGTCAACTAGTGCTATGACGTTATTTTGACAGCATCGAATACATGATACATCTTATTTTATTCGGAATAGACATATCGGCAAAGCAGAATATACCTCAAAGTCAGTAGATAATTGTTTTCGACCAGATATAGTTTCTGATATAAAACATCATTCGTAATATAACTTCCGGCGAGCGTTTCAGTTTTATAAATATATTAATGTATTTATAAAATAATTAGGTTAATGTACAGAGTAGTTAACATATCCCCATCCTCATGTTAACACGTGTTTTCTAAATAATAACGTTATTACTACAGTACCGTTCATATATATATATATATTATATATATATAATGTTATTTAATACGCACATAAAAGTAATCCATGAACACGTGTTTCTGGCTTACAGCTGTCATCAGCATGGCTAACTTACACAGAGATCGAACCCTCGATGTTGATGACTATAGTCCAGCGTTCTACCGCTGTACCAAGATGCTCTGTGTAGAAATATGTGCGATTTTTATCACCCAAATATACGATGTATTTCTATGTAATTATTTTTATAAGTTGAGGGCGACAAGTAGTGCAGTTTTTCTGCATCTTAATCACTTAGGAAGTGAAACAATTGAACTAATAAGTAAGCAAATAACATGTAACGCTACAATCACCTATAAAAATAATTACATAGAAATACATCGTATACATTATATATATATATATATATATATATATATATATATATATATATGCAACTAAATCTGACCAAACACAGTTTGCTGCTGGTATTGAGTTGAGTACTCTTACGGTATAATCGCGTTGACACACCGGTTCTCGTTGTATCACAGAAGTTAGGCTACATCAAGCCTAGACAGTACAAGATGGGTGACTATTTGGGAGTACAAGGCGCTGTATGCTATATTTCTTTGACTTTGAGATACATGCAGGTGAATACCGCTAGTGAATTTTGTATTCCCTGTAAACTTCCTTATTCGGCATATCCCGCACATGGTTAATGCCACCCCAGGTATTACCTGTTAAGTTGTACTTTTCTGGTTTGCTGACATTTCTTCTTATTGTTAATGAGACGTCATGTTCTTCCTAACAGTTTATTCAGTGGGCAATTGTTTTTTAAAATACGCTCACCAAAAACACTTTTTCGATTATGAAAAAGAATGAGTTATAATTTATATTCCAATTCTCTAGACTACTCACTACGTTTTCGCTAAATGTTACAACGGAAGTTGTTCAGATGTATATTTTAGAAGTTTATAACAGTTATGTCGAACTCAAGAACCTGATCAAGGGAGATTATTTTCATTATCTTACATAAAATAACACTTTTACGAAGTTTAAGTTCACAATTCGTCTAGGTTCGAAAAAAAATATTCCTTAGTTTGATTCGAATATTAAAGAAGTCGGAAATGACATCCGCAGAAAAACTGTGAATATAATAACGAAGATGAGAAAAGGCATCTGAATAATTAAAACAATACACAATTAAATTTTACTCACAATTTCAACAAAAATTGAATATTTTTCTATAACGTATACAATATAATGGTGACCTATAAGTCTTACATTTCATGGTGTTTGCAACTTTCAAAGAATTTAATGTCAATGAAGAAAGCAACGGTGGAAATTCCACGTCGTCTCCTTATGTCTACTCTTCTGTTGGGCGTGGTTAGTCGGCTTCATCCAAAGAAGGAAGTTTTTAATAAATATCAGATTCATGTACTACTAAAACTTTTTCACCAGACAAAACAGACTTTTGCCGATGGGGAATTACGTAAATAGCCGGTAAAATCCGAATGAAAACAAACCAGCGTTAATATAAAAACGAGGCGGCGTTCCAAAATGAAACAGATAATTAAAAATATTAAGCAATCAGAAACGGTTATTTTTATGAAACAATTTCTTTTGACGAAATAAAATTAAAGAAACTCCTTTTTTGCACGAGAAAGTTAAATTACATTTAGTTTTCCGCAATTGGTCCAGCTTTGGACCCTCCAAAAAGTGAATCGTTTTTTTTACCTGAATCCGAACTTAACACTAACCTAATCGTATGGCATTTGAAACAGTTATTTGTTGACTATTGTTGTGTTATTTCATCCTTTTCTTTATTTGTTGGAAACTGTCGACAATAGCCAATTTGTAATTAGATCAATTTACAATATAACCTGTCTGCTTTTTACGCCTTCTAATTGGATAATTTCTTCGGCATTTTCAGGCTGGTCATGTAAACAGACGAAAAAAAATAGTCGTTGTTGTTTGTTAAAAAATCTGGCACAGTACCCACATTCAAAAGCCATCCTCAGTCGCACGTGTATTCAAGTAATACTGCTGTTCAACGACATTAGATTTTGCCGTTAAGGAAGGCAGTTTCGACGTACTTCCACATACACTGCTTAATATTTTCAAATATATTCCCTATCTTGGAATGACTAAGCCCCACACCGTTAAGGAGAACAAGTGGATACACGTTATGATGCCCTATCGGCGGTTGGTCAATCTGTTATTAATATAAATACACCAAATAACTTTTATGTAATGATTTAATAATTGAAATAATACGTTGTTCGTGCGCAAGAAAAGTGAAAATGTCATATTTATATAGTGTTCTTACATTAGTAACTAAATTGTGACCGCATGCCTTTGTGGCAACATCTAGTCTCGAATGTGACGTAAGTTTTGACATTAACTTACTCGGCGGATATGAGCTTTCCGGAATAAAGTTCAGTGAAGAGTGCTAATTATTTTTATTTTCATATCAAGCAGCCTGCTCTGAAAGATTTGCTGCATAATTTAAAGACAATTGGATAGACGGGAGACACACTGTCGCAATTAATATAAAGAAGCATATCTTATCAACTTTGTAAAAGAGTGCAATTTAAAAACCATGATTGTAAATGACGATAAATAATTCAAATATGTTTTCCTGTCATGTAACATCCGCCGGAAATGTGTTTTCGAAAGCACTGACATTTACCTCAACTGAACTTTTTTTTTATTTTACTCATGAATTCATTCATGTTGCTTTAATATATACGTAAGCAGCGACAATGATAGATATATTAGAATGTAATATTCATCATATACAAAGGTGTCGCATAATTAGCTAAATTCATAGTAAGCCTTATTTAACTAATCCCGGCCTAATTGAACGATAAACTACTTAGTAGTACTTACATTCGAAGACTTTAACATATATTAAATCGTAAACAATAGATAGACAGAAGTATTATCTTAAGTCTTATAAAGACAGGTCATCGTTAGCCTTTAATATATATTAAATCGTACACAATAGATAGACATAAATATTATGTCAAGTCTTATAAATACAGGTCATCGTTAGACTTTAATATATATTAAATCGTCCAAATTAGATAGGCAGAAGTCTTATCTTAATTTTGATAAAGATAGCTCATCGTTAGCCTTTAATATATATTAAATCGTACAAAATAAATAAGCAGAAGTCTTATCTTAATTTTTATAAAGACAGCTCATCGTTAGCCTTTAATATATTTCAAATCGTACAAAAAAGATAGGCAGACGTCTTATCTTAATCTTGATAAATACAGCTTATCGTTAGCGTTTAATATATATTAAATCGTACAAAATAAATAGGCATAACTCTTTTCTTAATTTTTATAAAGACAGGTCAAGGTTAGCCTTTAATATATATTAAATCGTACAAAAAAGATAGGCAGAACTATTATCTTTATTTCTATAAAGACAGCTCATCGTTAGCCTTTAATATATATGAAATCGTACAAAATAAATAGGCAGAAGTCTTATCTTAATTTTTATAAAGACAGCTCATCATTAGCCTTTCATTTGTTTTCCTTAACCCTTCTAAAACGTGTTCCTTAATTAGACTTGTGATTTCAGAATGTGTTTAATTAAAAAGAAACACACCCAGTAGGTATTCGTGATTAGATATTAAAGTACATGTCATAAGTTGATGACCATTGTTGGCTGTCGTTTCGGCTCTTCTTATTAAAACAAAAAACAATGGTGAGCCCCGGCCTCTCCTTCTTTAGTATGAGGTATGAAAATTGGCTGCTGAGACGGTTAAGATATTCGATAGCCATTTCCATAATTTCCATGTTCAATCATCATGTACTTTTTATCCAGAGGTAGTAGCTGTTTTACTCAACAGTTTATTGTAGGAGAAGTAGTGCGGATGTGAGGGGGCAGGGGAGAGAAAGCCGATGGTGGGAAGACCGGGGAATATACAACATTTGCTCGGGGTAACGGAGAGTGGTGGCAGCGGTGAGGAGGGCGACCACGGTAGAGACGGCTTTCGCCCAGACCAACGAGGAACAGGGGCAATGAAGCGAGGAGGTGACGAAGCGGAGACCAGGGAGAAGAAAGCCCCAGACAACGCCGGGTACCACTGCTAGTATGTGTTTATGTTGTGTTTTCTTCGCTGTACTGGAAAATCAATGATTCTTATCTAATGATTAATCTATGAGCCATTAATCTTCTAGCTCTTATCTCAATTAGTAATCCGTGCACAATCCAGCCAGAATCATTGTTTTCTACCACCAACTTCACATAACACTCATCGTTTCTAATTTATGTGTTTCCAAGTTTGCTTCCATAAGGATCGTCAGCTACAACAATTTGACGGTCTTCTGTGTCGCACACAAAAGTGAATGAAACAACACTATTCCAAAGTAAGTATAAACATTAAAGGTACATTTACCAGAGAACAACACAGAGACGTTGATTTGTTTAATGAGAGCTTATATATAGAAGCACATCACAGACGACCATCCTAATGTCTTAGAACTTATTCAGATTCATCTGAAAATGTGCTTGCCCTTCTTTTGGGGTAGGGGTTACACAAAACCGTACATTTTTTTTCGGAAACCTCTTAGCATAGCAACTTAGAAAAACAGTGCGAAAAGGCACAAGCGGGGCATAGGAAGATAGAGAATAGAGAGTTTAGGTATTTATGCCACTATATTTTGGAGGATTGTTAGAGTTGATATAGTTTAGCAGCATGGGGTGGTTGTACAGTAGTATTGTTATATAGCGAAGCGGCGGGACAAGGGCAAAAGAAGCGCGCCCCAAAGGGAGGGATAGCCTGGGCAGACAGTCGTAAATGACGCCATTTCGCGTTTAGAGAGCGGTCTGCCTCTTTACTCTGCACCAGCGGACGAACAAGACGCAGAAACGGATGGTCCTATGCCAGTGGGCAATGGCATGAAGGAGGTGGAGTGTAGTGAATCACACTATATCCTGATTGCGATGTTATAGGTTATTTTATCTCAGAATAATTCATTCTATCTAGATATCTCTTTCTCTTTCACGCCTTGTCTTGTATACATGCAGTTAATTTCTGCCATGTTAAATACACTTTTTAAAAAAAAAACCAAATCCGGCATCCAGGTGTTTATCGATCAAAGGCCGAGAAGGACAAACCAACATCGATGCCACCTGGGTTGCAGAGAAGATGAAGAGGTATATAACGATGTGCACACTCTCAAAAGTGAAGCAGTATCAAACAGTCAATACTTTTTGTGACTTCCATAACTAAAAATGAACGTTCACCTTCAAATTGCTACTATTTATGATACCATTTTTGCGATCCAAAAAATATTTAAGACTGAACAAATAGAAAAACAATGTGAAAAAGCACAAGCGAAACATAGTAAAATAAAACCTAGGATCTATCTTTTTGTAACTTTATTTTAAGGTTATGATTTTAAAACAAATGAGTCATGTCTAAGAATGATATAAGGTTGTTTACTCACGTACAATTAGTCCATCACGGTAAAAAACAAAAAAAACAATGAGGCTTGAAACAATTGTCAGAGAAAGAAAGAGAGAGTTAACAGATGATGATTAGCCAGGGAGATGCGTTGGAACAACCAGGTTGACTCACGGGGCTCGTGCCTAGACGTTGAAATCCTCCGTCCAATGTCCTGAACAAATTTAACAGTCTCGGGGCCAAGCGCACCCGTCGTTTCCACTGAAATTGGTTGGAAGACGAAAAGGTCAGTGAGCGAGCTATATTTTCCGCGCTTCCTTGTTTCGGCGAGCAGAACCGCCGTGCCGGGCTTCACCGCGGATTCCGCAATCCTTGCTGGTGAAAAGGAGTCAGAACAAGTGGCGTCCCAGATCAACGGCTTTCCGGCTCGGAAAGCAAACACAGTCATCCCGTCAGGCCTGCGACCGGCGCCCCTGTTCAAGCCGATAGGTTATGATAGTGGATTAATCGACAGTGATATATGATATTAGTGTCTTCCATAGATAAAAAGAAAGCACATTCGTAAAATTTTTATGTTTAATTTTGAAAAAAAAAAGAAGATATTTAAAACTGAAGTCTGACCGAATAACGGACGGACACAACATCAACTATAGATCCGTGGACGCAAGAAAAATAGGAGTTCAAACAAGCCTGCCATAAGCACTGAAAGACACTCTGATCGAAATGCTTGGAATCTTCCCAAACGTCCGGTTTCCATAAATACATGTTTTCAGGAAAGGAAATATTGTGAATAAAGCCAATTATCTCAGCTAGCGATATGGATCTCCGAAACACTATATTTACGGAAGTAGCATTTAAGAAAGAAAAACAAATCTCGAATTTCCAAGTCAAGGAAATTGTTTTAGATCGGCGAATATGTGGCTATCCTAAAACTCTGAAGAATAGAATTACACCCAGCTGTGTAATTCATAGTCGTCCATCGATTGTTTTACCAGCTTGGGTCGCAGAGATTTTTTCTACCATGATGTGTTTCGTAGAACAAAGAAATCAAATTAAATGCGAAAGTATTTTAAGCTACGGAATTATTTGTATCAATACATGTATTGCCACTCATGTGTGGGTATGTTTGCAAGGCGTATACATAACTGATGATAAGAAATAGAAGGTGTACCATTTTAAATACGCAGAAAAGAATGGTCATACAACCATGACTGCTGTTAAGTCAGTCAGCTACAGCATATAGGCATTATGTTGATAGTGAAGTCATACGATGTATGCATTTCTCCCAATTAGTCGATGAAAAATGGTATGCATTTCTACCAAGCAGTTGATTACAAATCGTATGCATTTCTCGAAATTAGTCGATTATAAATGGTATGCATTTCTCCAATTAGTCGATTATAAATGGTATGCATTTCTCCAATTAGTCGATTATAAATGGTATGCATTTCTCCCAATTAGTCAATTATAAATAGTATGCATTTCTTCCAATTAGTCAATTATAAATTGTATGCATTTCTCCCAATTAGTCGATTATAAATGGTATGTATTTCTCCAAATTAGTCAATTATAAATGGTATGCATTTTTCCCAATTAGTCGATTATAAATTGTATGCATTTCTCCCAATTAGTCAATTATAAATGGTATGCATTTCTCCTAATTAGTCGATTATAAATTGTATGCATTTCTCCCAATTAGTGGATTATAAATGGTATGCATTTCTCCTAATTAATTAATTATAAATGGTATGCATTTCTCCCAATTAGTCGATTATAAATGGTATGCATTTCTCCAAATTAGTCAATTATAACTGGTATGCATTTCTCCCAATTAGTCAATTATAAATAGTATGCATTTCTCCCAATTAGTCAATTATAAATAATATGCATTTCTCCCAATTAGTAGATTATCAATGGTATGCATTTCTTCCAATTAGTCGATTATAAATGGTATGCATTTCTCCCAATTAGTCGATTATAAATGGTATGCATTTCTCCCAATTAGTCAATTATAAATGGTATGCATTTCTCCTAATTAGTCAATTATAACTGGTATGCATTTCTCCCAATTAGTCGATTATAAATGGTATGCATTTCTCCCAATTAGTCGATTATAAATGGTATGCATTTCTCCCAATTAGTCGATTATAAATGGTATGCATTTCTCCCAATTAGTCGATTATAAATGGTATGCATTTCTCCCAATTAGTCGATTATAAATGATATGCATTTCTCCCAATTAGTCGATTATAAATGGTATGCATTTCTCCCAATTAGTCGATTATAAATAGTATGCATTTCTCCTAATTAGTCGATTATAAATAGTATGCATTTCTCCCAATTAGTCAATTATAAATAGTATGCATTACTCCCAATTAGTCGATTATAAATGTTATGCATTACTCCCAATTAGTCGATTATAAATGGTATGCATTTCACCCAATTAGTCAATTATAAATAGTATGCATTTCTCCCAATTAGTCAATTATAAATGGTATGCATTCCTCCCAATTAGTGGATTATGAATTGTATGCATTCCTCCCAATTAGTGGATTATAAATGGTATGCATTTCTACCAATTAGTTATAAATGGTATGTAATTATGTGTATAAACGGTGGTACGCTCCTTGATGTGTAGGTATGTATCAAGTCGAAGCATTGGTAGAAAACAAAGAAAATGGAGGTTATATTTTAAATAAATAAATACACATCTAAGTTAAGGTAATCATCTCACATCTTAGTACAATCAGCTGCAGAAAAAACCCATACTCTTGACTTAAGTTATTTACGGGAAGTGTTTTCATCAGTCAATTATAAAAGCTGTACAATCGTGTGCCTTGATGGCCGTATGCCCGTTGGATGTTGTAAGTGTACAGTTCCACCCAATTAATAAGTTATACAAAGAGGTAGATGTATATTTTAAAGATACTGACAATCATTCTGAGGCAATCATGTCATATCTTATTTCAGTCAGTTGTTAATTATACACATTTTGCTAATTGTGACGTCATATATTGGATGTGTTAAAATCAAGGCGATCCATAATACAGGCCTGCGAAACATGCGATTAAGGTCCACGACCGGGGTCGGATATGTGAATACAAAAATAAAGACTAAATGATAATTACCGAGAAAATTTTGAGAAAAACATTTCTTACTAATTTCCAATAATTAGCAAATATACATGTAAGCAATCAGCTCACAATTATTAATTTATTTTCATCAAATAAAACGTAAAAAGTAGAAAAATATTAAAGAACGAAATTTACAAAAAACATACTTTATTCATTATGAATTAGAAATATTTTAATTAAATAAATATTTAAGTTAAGGCAATCATGTCAGATCTTAGCACAATCAGCTGCGGAAAACACCCACACTCTTGACTTTATATACGTGAAGTGTCTCCATCAATTAGTCAATTATAAAAGCTATACAATCATGTGTCCTAATAGCCGTATGCCGGTTGGTGTATGTGTATGTATACAGCTTAAGCCAATTAATTATATAAAAAAGGAGGATCTCATATTTTAAATATATTTACAATAATGTTGAGACAATCAAATATCTTACTTCAGTAAGCTGTTGCTTATACGCATGTTGCTAATTGTGACGTCATATATTGGATGTGTTTGAATCAAGGCGATCCATAATACAGGTCTGACAAAAATGCGGCTGGGGGACACGACTGAGGGCGGATATGTGAATGCCAAAATTACTACTTAATAATAATTACCGAGTAAAGTTCTAGTAAAACATGTTTTAGTAATGTCCAGTAATTAGCAACTATAAATAGTATTAAAAAGCAGCTTACAATTATTGATTGATTTCCGTCAAATTAAATGTAAAAAGTACAAAAATATAAAAGCACTAAATCCACAAAAACATATTCTATCCACCATGAATTAGCCACATGTTTGACATTTCAAAAATAGTTAGTCAATTTGTTTATGTTGACTACTTGATTATAGAAAATATGAAATGATATAATTAAAAAACAAATTCAATATTTTATCAAATAGAATACTTCATGAAGTAACTTATATTCGGAGGAAGATAATTTTGACAAAATGTGTTTTGTTTATTACACACACACACACATATATATATATATATATATATATATATATATATATATATATATATATATATATATATATATATATATATATCAACTCTACGAAATCGGAACTCGGCCATGTATCTAGGGAGTTCCTCAAGAATATCATTAAAGTAACTCTGGAGGCTACTAAATTTAACCTTTAGAAGGATTCTTCGGATACTATCAAATGGTTCATATCAATTGAAAATAAGAGGAATGCCTCCTTTATACAATTCGATATTATGGAATTTTACCCCTCGATTTCCAAGGAGTTACTTACGAACAGCATTAACTATGCTAGGAACTTCGTGGATGTATCCGATGAACAGGTAAGAATAATTATGGCATCTCGCAGATCCATCCTCACAAACAACCACGAAACATGGATTAAATTAAACAACAACAGCTTCGATGTTCCGATGGGTGCCTTTGACTCAGCACAGATTGCCGATCTGGTAGCATATTTATAATGTACACACTTAGCAGAATTGTAGAGCCTAATTTAGTTGGTTTATACAGGGATGATGGACTAATTATCATCCCTAATAGTGACGGCCCCCTGGTATCCAAAATACATTAAAAAATAATAAGAGCCTTCAAATACCTAGGATTTAAAATAGACATAACCCCAAATTGTAAAGAAGTAAACTATCTAGACATTACACTAGACTTAAAAAAGGGGACTTACAAACCCTTCAACAAAGATAATCACACACCATCATATATCAATATTAGATCTAACCACCCGAACTGCATAATCAAACAAGTACCTAAAACGATTAATACTAGAATTAATAAACTTTCGGCTAACAGGGAAATTTTTGAAACAAACAAACATTTATACAATAGAGCGCTAGAAAAAAGTGGATATAGTGAAAAACTCAAATATACCAAGAAAGAAAATAAAAATAAATCCAGGAATAGAGGCCGGAACATAACATGGTTCCATCCTCCGTACTGCCAATATCTAACATCAACATCGAGAAAGTATTCTTGAACCTAGTAGATAAGCATTTTAGCATGAATAATCCACTTAGAAAGATATTTAATAGAAAAACCATAAAAATTAGTTACTCTTGTACCAAAAACATGGATAGAATAATCAGCACCCATAATCGTAAATTACTAAACAATTCTAGTAAAAATAAGGTTACAGTAGATAAATGTAATTGTCAAGTTAAAGAGAACTGCCCACTGGACGGTAACTGTAAAGTTGAATGTGTGGTGTATAAGGCCACTATTCATCCGGAAGATAATAACAGGGACAATAAAGTCTACATCGGCATCTTCGCGGGTAACTGGAAACAACGATTTTATGACCACAAACACTCTTTTAACAACCCAGAACTCAAGAACAAAACAGAGTTAGCTAAACAATGGTGGCTTCTGAAAAATGAGAACCGGTCCCCGGTGGTTTCGTGGTCAATCCTATGCTTTTCGGATATCCCAAATGGATTTAGGCAGAGATGCAATTTATGTTTAGAGGAAAAAATAAGAATCCTAAAATACGACCGCAATAATCTTTTAAACAAACGCGATGAGTTGATGGCGAAATGCAGACATAAATGCAAATTTAAAATTACCAATATCTAATAATCTGATAGACCTCTAGATTTGTAACGGTGAAGATACCAAATAGATCATTTACGGCAAACCCCCATAAATATTTACAATAATATATGTTATGGACATGTAATTACTGACTTGGTGACATTCGTTATAGTTGTTTTTCGGATGTATACATATACGATTGTATTTTAAGATATTCGTGTAGTCAGAGTACTTACTTGAAATAAGATAGCCTTATATTTGCTTATATGTATGCATGCGCGTGCGGATGCGCGTGCATGCATGCATGGGTGTATATGTATGTAGGGGAAGAGTATGTGCGTATATATAAGTACATATGTTTTTGTATGTATATATATATGTGTACGTACATGTATGTGTTTGTTATGTGCAGGGATGTATGTGTGTGTGTGTGTATGTGTGTGTGTGTATATCTTGCATATTTATTTTGTCAATATATGTTTATATTTAATTAAACTCTTACCCAAGTTATTTAAAACTTTCCAGGCCGTATATATTATTTTATATATGTGTATGTGTGTATAGGTGTATACATGTGTGCAGGTGTATGTGTGCGTGTATGGGCATGTGCGCGTATATGAGTATAGGTATGTGTGTACGTATGCGTATGACTGTATGTTTATATGTATGCGTGCATATGTGCATTTGTGTATGTCTATGTATACATGTATGTGTGTCTCTATTTTGCACATCTGTGTCTATGTGTGCATATGCGTATATATGTGTGTGTATGTATATGTATATGTGTGTATGTGTGTGTATGTGCATATGTATGGATATGTGTGTGTGTGTGTGTGTGTAGGTATACATTCATTTAGTAATGATATTTTTTAATGAATACTTAAAGACGAAACACATTTATCCTCGATGTCTTAAACATTTTTAATTCAAGGTATTAGGTATGGGTGTGCATGTGTATATATGTATGTGTGTGTGTGTATGTGTGTATGTGTATGCATATGTATATATATATATATGTATGTATATATATATATGTATATATATGTGTGTGTAGAAATATGTGTGTGTATATGTGGGGATGTATGCATATATAATTGTACTTTAAGATATTCGTTTATTCTGATTATTTACTTAAAATAAGATAGTGAATTAAATTAAGTGTATAATATTATCACTAGACAATATTAGATTGGAATTAGGCTATAATTATAGGCTTCCATAGATTATAAAACTAATGTAAGATGAATTTGTGAAACTCAGAGTATTAAAATATTACATTTGGAATATAATCTTAAATAATTTTTAGTTTTCAAATTGATAATATCACGCGGATCTAGACAGAATGGGGGCACGAGAAGTGTCAATCGGCCGATGACACGTTAATGTGTGTTAGTGTCTTATCTCTCTTCCTCCTTCCGGGCCGAAAACTGAATTTCGAGCTAGCCAAAAATTGTGTGTGTGTGATGTTAAGAATAGGTATATGTGTGCGTGTGTATGGAGGCGTATGAACGTTATATGTCACCAGGTCGGAAATGTAGAAAGAATATGTGCCCTTAACTCAGACGTTATTATTTTAATAAAAACAAACAAAAAAAAACATAAGATCCCTTTCGATTGCTTTAGTTAAATATAAGATGTTAATTCCTACTCGCTCTGTAATAGGTATTTAGATTGGCTGCGACCACCACTCTCTCTGGTTGTGTTTGAAGTGTCGAGGATGAATTCAGTTTTCTGTCAGTCTCAAAAATGTAATTGTCTAATTGGATGCTTGAATAAAACCGCAAGGTTGAAATAAATTATTGCATCGACAATCATGTAATTTCGTGTTATTATATTTTACGTTATATATATATATATATATATATATATATATATATATATATATATATATATATTATACAGAAGATGAAATAAATGCTTATTTCTTCATGATACGACAGCATATATCACACACAGTCTTAATAAAACATCAACTTACATTAACAAGAACGTAAACTAATACAATGTGTAGAAGCAGTTATCATATGCTTTACATATCAACCTTTTCTACATATTTTTCTGATTGTATTGTGATTATATTTTCTGTAATCATGTAGTCATTATACGCACATTGACTCATGATTTTTGAACTATCAAAAATATTTATAATTTATTATGAATAAAGTGATGTTTTGTGAAATTTATTATTTTATATTTTTGTACTTTTTACATTTGATTTGATGGAAATGAATCAATAATTGTAAGCTGCTTCCTAATCATATGTATAATTGCTAATTAGTAGACATTACTAAGAAATATTTTACTAACACTTTCCCCGGTTTTCATTATTCAGTTATAATTTTGGTCTTCACATGTGCACACACAGTCGTGGATCCCAGTCGCATGTTGCCCAAACCTGCATTATGGATCGCCTTGGTTTGAATCAATTAGTCAATTATAAAAGAGCTGTATGTCAGTTTATGTTTGGGCACTTGGACAAACATTTCGGAGGATAATTTGGTAAGCTCTAAATTGTAAACATTATACTGACTGTGAAACGGTATATGGTGTGTAGCTTCATCGATACGTCAAGTATGATACGTATGTAATTATTTGCATAGGTAGGTGTATGTCCGTGGGTGTGTTTGCAGATACAGTATAACAAATAATTTATTTTAAACAATAGAGGATGTTATATTTTAAATACATAAAAAATCAAGCCCTACAATTGTTTATTCAGGATCAGAATATATACATTGTTCGTACTCTGAACTCGTTTTCCATCAAATAGTCAATTATAAACATTATGAAATTAAAAGTATGCATAGCTGTATGCCCGTTGATGTGTAGGTATATTCTGAGAAGAAAATGAAAAAAAATGCTATTTTCTTACATTGCAAATAATGTTCCTGTTTACTTGCCTCCCCACGAGGGCCAACTTTGACACAAGGTCGGTTTTTATGTGGTTAAAATCTACATCCCTAACAATAAAAGATAAATGTCTCCGTCTGAAAAGACTCATTCATTGACCGATGGCAGAATAGACATAGTGTAGCATACAAACAGATACAACACCTTGTTCCTAGACCAAAAATCCAAAGAACATAATAGAAAATTATGTTAAGATGATGATGGCAGCTACAGATTACACGCACTTTGCTGACGTTAACTAATTTATATAAAAAAAATTGTATGTATGGATAGTTATGTGGTTCTTTGTTTCATTTTACTTCAGTCGAAGAACTCAGACATCAGGCGGCACTATCTATGTGGTTCATACTTAATCTCTACATGTGATACATGCATATTCATATATTCTATTAAAGCTCTCTTCTATTTCTCAAGAAGTAAAGAACATTCATTCCCCTTTACCATATTGGCCAGTTACCTGTGTAACAGTATATGTGTGTTGTAGTCTGTTCGTCTTTCGTATTCCAGGACAAGAATTCATCTTGTCTGGTGGAGTGTCCAGCTAAGTGTAGTTATTTGAGGTAAGCACATCAGGAGAAAGTTCCCCATTCTTCGTATAAGCAAGTGTATAGCCCTGTGAGGGGAACTTATTTGTGCTGCACATCCTATTCTATTTTGAATATTTCGTCGTGGTTTATTTGTTGGTTTCATTATCTTCCTATCAGGTTGTCCTGACACACTCTTGTACCGAGAGTCTGAAGACACTCAGGGGCGATGGCTCGTATGTAATTCAATCTCTTACCCATGCATGGGGATATTAAATGAAAAGTAAAAAATTGTCCTGATTCGATCAAGTTAGTTTCAAAATGAATGGGAAACGATGAGAGTCAATATGTATAGGTTTTCTGCCCCGACATCTTCCTTAGCAGCATCAGGAGTAAAATTGAGTTATGTAAAAGGGAACGTTAGAAATAAAACGAGGGAAAATAATCAACAACTGACGAATTCTAGAAGACTCTTAAATTAAAAAAAAGTACCGCGAATAAAAAAAGGTCGGAAAATACAAACTGTTGGAATTATAATTATTTATATGTTAATGACTGTCTATGTACAAGGAAATAGAATGTTGATCATACATCTTAGCAATTATTGCATAATAAAAAATCAAGCATAAGGTGTAGAATTTTAATAAATAAGTAAAAAGTTATGAAACAAATTTTTAGATGACCCATGGATTAAATACGTAATTTTGAATGGAACTCTTTATATAATCAATGAGGGTAACTTGTTTTCGTACCGTCAGTAAAGACCGGGACAACATGTTAAATAATTCGTAATTTTATTCGTGATATACACCGTACTTAGAATTTAACCTTCAATCTGCAGGAGATAGTGAGTTAGAACTGAGTAGTATATATATATATATATATATATATATATATATATATATTTCATATATATATATATATATATGATATATATATATATATATATTTCATATATATATATATATATGATATATATATATATATATATATATATTTCATATATATATATATATATGATATATATATATATATATATGTATTTAATATATGATATATATATATATATGATATATATATATATGTATTTAATATATGATATATATATATATATATGATATATATATATATGTATTTAATATATGATATATATATATATATGATATATATATATATGTATTTAATATATGATATATATATATATATATATATATGATATATATATATATATCATATATGATATATATATATATGTGTATATATATATGATATATATATATGATATATATATATGATATATGATATATATATATAATATATATATGATATATGATATATATATATAATATATATATGATATATGATATATATATATATAATATATATATGATATATGATATATATATATAATATATATATGATATATGATATATATATATGATATATATATGATATATAAATATATATGATATATATATATAAATATATATGATATATATATATATGATATATATATATATGATATATATAGATATATATGATATATGTATATGATATATAACGATATATATATAACGATATATATATAAATATATATATATATAACGATATATATATGATATATTTATATAAATATATATATATATATATATGATATATATATATGATATATATAATATATATCATATATATATATATATCATATATATATATATATGATATATATATGATATATATATGATATATATAAAGATGATATATGTAGTATATATGTGTATATATATGTGTATATATATATATATATATATATAAATTCCGTACAGATTTGCAGGTCTAACATTGCCTTTGCTGTGTTAGACAAGACGCACGTAAATAATGACGGAGGTAACATATGCGGACACCTTGTAAGAATAACATCTAAGATGAGAACAGTAGTTCAAATAATCCAAACAATATTAATCAGAACATGTGGATGATGTTATCTGTAAAGTTATATATAGACAACCATTTTGCGCTAATCATTTCAGATCTAGGATTAGTAGCTATAACTTATTTCTATTCTGCTTACAATGAAGTCATTTGTGGCTTCAATAATTAGTCAGATATAAAAGCCATGAAAGTATGTGCAACAACTACTACATGGCGTTAAAATGCACAGTTGTAGGTAGTGGTAGCATGTAGAATAGCTGTGATGTAAATAACCCTGAAACTAACTCAGGTGTTAAATATACATCATAAATTTAAATTTAAGGAAAGTTCACTATATTTACTCTTTTTTTAAAGTTCACTTGTTTTCTGTGCGAAGTAACATTTATTTTTTGGCTGTAAATGAATGTATGTGTAAACGGATTTGTTTGGGGTTCATTTCATGAGTGAGTATGCGATATTTAAACGAAATTGAAACCTTTTTCCAGCTAGGCTTGAAGGGCATAACTTTCTGAGTGGCCGCATATTCGTATGGGTTGTAGTCGTATTAAATATCCATTGTACGGATTGATCGAAATTGACCAATAACTCAGATTTATTTTGAGTACAAATGGACTTAATGTTCAACACTGCATCGGTCTCTTTTGCGACCATTAATGGAATAAGAACCTAAAGAATTAGGTTGATATATAACTGACAACACGAAAGGAAAAGAGAAAAAAAAACGAATCGGGGAAACCAGACGCGGACGCAATAGAAGAAACTAAAGTTGAATAATCGATAATACTTTCAATCTATAGTCCATCTCAAGATGGCGGCAGTAAAGATAAGATGGACGGTCGGTTGGCGGGAAGTTAAGTATTCTGAATCCCTTCATAGGGTGCAGATAGACATGTCTGGTTTATATGATCAATAGTCTGTTTAGCATCAGACGCTGCGCTGTGGGATATGAATTGACACGAATTCGACACGATTTCGACTTCACAATTCTGGCAAACTTACTAACGACCCCCGTGGAATTAATGGCTGTGTTTGTGTAAGTGTAGGGTCGTGTTTGGTTGTCATGTGTAAACGAGATATAAAAAGATTGAAATAAACCGATTAAATATACGCATATATATACATATATATATATATACATATATATATATATATATGTATATATATATATGTATAAACATATATATATATATATATGTATATGTATATATATATGTATAAACATATATATATATATAAAAATATATATGTAAATATGTATATGTATAAATATATATACATATATATATATATGTATAAATATATATATATATGTAAATATGTATATGTATAGATATATATACATATATATATATGTATACATATATATATCAATACATATATATGTAAATATGTATATGTATAAATATATATACATATATATATGCATTTGTAAATATATATATATATATATGTATAGATATATATACATATATATATATGTATACATATATATATAAATACATATATATGTAAATATGTATATGTATAAATATATATACATATATATATGCATTTATAAATATATATATATATATATGTAAATATGTATATGTATAAATATATATACATATATATATGTAAATATGTATATGTATAAATATATATACATATATATATGTAAATATGTATATATATAAATATATATACATATATATATGTAAATATGTATATATATAAATATATATACATATATATATGTAAATATGTATATATATAAATATATATACATATATATATGTAAATATGTATATATATAAATATATATACATATATATATGTAAATATGTATATATATATATATATATATATATATATATGTATGTATAAATATATATATATATATATGTATGTATAAATATATATATATATATATGTATGTATAAATATATATATATGTATAAATATATATATATGTATATATATGTATATATATATATATATATATATATATATATATATATATATATATATATAAATGAACGAATATCTGTATTAGCGAGGGTACGCTAGTTTTAATTGGTAGTTGTGTGTAGATATATTTTCAAACCATTTTATCGTAATAGTGATATATTAAAAAAACATAACGACGTCTATTTAATCAATCACACACTAATAATCGATAATATAGATGTAATGTAACAGTCATAGTGCGGGTACACACGGGGAAAAGGGTGAGGGCTGTGCTGTGGGTTGTTTGTCGAGGATTCAACACAGAGCGTTCTAATTACAAGATATACCTTTATTATTTCCGTGCAAGGACAAGAGTTCACTTATGCAAACGACCATTGTTTTACATCGGCTACTTCTTGTTGAACTAAAACACGTAAAACTTTCCTCCCTGGCGTGTGACGATGAAATTACGATACATCGAGTGTTAAGTGAAAAAACGAGGAATACATTTAATTGGTGTTTTTGACGAGAGTTCTGTTTTGAAGAATTGTAAATTACAACTCTAGAGTCGTTTTGTTTTAGAGTTGGCCTTGTTGTGTTTTGGGGAATAATAAATTACAATTCTAGAGTCGTTTTATTTTAGAGTTGGCCTAGTTGTGTTTTGGGGTATAATAGATTACAATTCTAGAGTCGGATATTTTCGAGTCAGCGTCGTCGTGTTTTGAAAAAAAATATTAATACAATTCGAAAGTTGGACTTTTGATTATTTTATTCGAGTCTTTTAGTTTTGTTAGACTTTCACTTCTACAATTAAAATACTTATTATGTGTATTGCTTATTTACTTGCATCCCCACGAGGACAGAAAAAAACACGTTGGATTTTAATAGTTAGTAAATCCAGCTTCACTCTCCGGGGTGGTAGAATGATAAAACCCATTGCATTAAGTCAGAAGGATTTCTTTACTGAACGAAAACAGAAAACGTAGTGTTGGATTAGAAACGATACTACACGTTGCTCCTTGTAAAAATATTTTTTTTTAGTTTATATGTGTTATCTTCTATTATACTAATCGTCGGTATTAACTTAGTGCTGGGATTTATTTATGTTTGAAAATGAGTGTTTTATTAGTGTACTCACACGTCACATATAATAAAGTGACCAAATCAGCCATCTTTAGTTTAGCATCTGTGTAAACCTCTTACACTCCTTCACTGTATATTGACTCTATGATGTGTGTCTTTGAACACAGAGAAATAGCGAATCTCTTATTTAATATTCGGCATCTTATTTACATACGTATTACTATATACACTATATACGTGCATGTCAATTAGATTTCACATTGAGTTATTTAAATTTTACATAGAAATATATATAATAATAATAATGGTGGTTTCGCCAAAAAGTTATTTCTTTTTTTTGTCTTTCACTAAAGAATTTAACTTTCGGAAGCCAACAAACCATGTTTGGCACACCTGCTCTGTAACATAATTATTTCCATATACATGGAATAGCTTTATACGGTTCTGTAGAATTTTCTCCTTTAATGTTCTAAAAAACGGATTATATGTCGGCAGTGCTCGTCTTATCTTGCATTTTAACACCTGAGATGTGAGCATAATTAAAGCATCTCTCATCTCGGAGGTGTATTACACACTGACGTCACCACTCGCTACACCAAGTAAGTGCTGGATTTAAAAAAAATAGTAATATAAAACGATATTTGAAATGACCTTTAAAAAAACGAACGGTTTTATTTTCCAACTGAATGATATTATAATTATAATAATACTAATTACAATAACAATAATACCGATTTAATAGTAAATTTAATACAAATACATATTTATTAAAGAATAAATAATGAAAAACTACTTCCAATTCATGTATTAATTTTTAAATGGAAATCGCTGTAGACAATGCATGACGCCACGTATGTAAAAAGCTAACAAAAACGAAATATGGCAGCAGATTCCTATTAGCCTTGGTCTTGAAGATATCAAAGCTATAGTTAGGAGAAAACAGTGATTCGGAAAATAGTTCAACAAGCCTGCAGTTCTTAGAAATAAGCTACTGTAATAGGAGGCTGTATTTGAACTAGGTATCAACACAGCGAATTGATGGAGACCACTAGACCAAAAAGTCAAACGAGCTGTAACAAAAGAAGCAGAAGATAGATCAAATACTTCTGAAGAACACATCCCATTATAGTATTCAGAGAAAAGACTGAGACTAGCAACATCACATCTTTGAGAGAGAAGGTGAGAGAAAGGGTGAACTAATTTAATTACATATACGTTGTTAGTTAAATCAGGGTAGAATAAATATTTGTTCAGTTGTGATCCAACTCTTGACGGTGTGTATAGTAGGAGTACGCAATAAAAGTCTTCTATTTCTATAATTACAACATTTTCTAAATACTTTCAAAATTCAAAATCAATCTACGAAATGCAGTCGTCGTAAGATGTGTGCATTCTTTTGAAATGCTATCGTTGTGAGATAGCACGTATTGGAAATTTCTAATCGGATCTTCTAAGCTCTGAGGGGGCATTCAACTACGCAGAAGGTAATTTATCTTTGCCACTGTTGCAGAGAAAACTAATATAAAATTGACAAAAGTCAACCTTTCGGTTTCCGATAATACAAAAGTCTCCGGTATACATAATTTATTTAACGCATATGCAAGCAAAATATAATAGGAGATACATTTATCTCTCACTCTCGTTCAATTTATATCCCCCTCCTCCCTCTCTCTCTCTCACTCTCGTTCAATTTATATACCCCTCCTCCCTCTCTCTCTTACTCAATTTATATACCTCTCCTCCCTCTCTCTCTCTCTCTCTCACTCTCGTTCAATTTATATACCCCTCCCCCCTCTCTCTCTCACTCTCGTTCAATTTATATTTCCCTTCTCTCTCACTCTCGTTCAATTTAGATCCCCTTCTCTCTCTCTCGTTCAATTTATATCCCCCTTCTCTCTCTCTCGTTCAATTTATATCCTCCTTCTCTCTCTCTCTCTATATATATATATATATACATGTATATATGTAATCATGTTGTTTGACTAGATTATGTAACATCATATATAAATAAATATATATGTTTATATATATATATATATATATATAACATATAAACCTTAGTTATACAAAAAAAACAAATCTGTGTTTCCTTCAAAACATTTTTATTTACAAACAATTGTGTATCCAATTTCAGTGGAAACGTCGGGTGTGCTTGGCCCCGAGACTGTTACATTTTTCAGGACATTGGACGGAGGATTCAACGTATAGGCACGAGCCCCGTGAGTCAGCCTGGTTGTTCCAACGCATCTCCCTGGCTATCGTTCGTGGCAACGCTATGTCAGTAACGGCGGCGTCACTTCCGTTCTAATCGTCATCTGTTGACTCTCTCTTTCTTTCTCTCCCCCTCTCTATCTACCTATGTCTGTATATGTTTCTTTGCTTCTCTTTCTTTCTCCCCCTCTCTATCTACCCATGTCTGTATCTGTCTATTTGCTTCTCTTTCTCTCACATTATTGGTTTATAAATAAATGGACTTGTTTCTTTCTCTGACAATTGTTTCAAGCCTTATTGTTTTGTTTTTTTTATCTTTATGGAATAATTGCACGATAGTAAACATTGTGTATCTCTATCTTAGAAACATATAGTTATTATTGTTGTGAAGTAGTCCAACAGTAAATAATAAATAAAGGAAGTCAAGTCGAGGGTTGGTTTAACAAGTGTATTAACAAAGTAAGAAAGTGACTAGCACTTGGCTAGACAGTTACAAGACTGTGTTTTGTCTTCTCTGTGTTTCTGGTGACTCGCACTATTTATAGTGACAACCGGCGTTGTTTCTCCTGTGTAAGAACGGCCGGTGTAACAATTATATACACAGTCTAATCGATTTCAATGATGAGGCGTCGTCAGGAACTAACCATTCGAGTCAGGGTAAAAAAAGATTAGAATGCATCTAACAGTCATTTGACATATAAATATTTGTGTTTCACTCATTTCCTTCAAAGGAAAATACTTATTAAAACTTATCTCTCGTGTGTGAAAGTTAATGTAGGAATAGGTACATGCTATTTGCTTTTTCATACTTTTACAGTGTTCACATTCAATCAACAAAAAATAGTCTTCACAGTGAACAAATAACTAATCAAATTTTAAAATTTTCCACTAACCGATATTATTTGAATTTAAAACAATAATAATCATAATAATTAGAAAAAAAACAACAAAATAAAAACTAATAATATAGTGAACGCAAAAAGAGTCGTTTTTCTATCAATCTAAGAAGAATGTCTTAAATATATGTCATCAAGGTACAAGCAATACTAGTAATGTTAGAGATTACAAGGCTTACTTGTAAGTTTACATACACACACACACATATATATATATATATATATATACATATATGTCAAGTTCGACTGCCAAACGCGATAAACGACATTATCATCACTACAAAACGCGGTGCCTTTCAGCACTCTGCCACACCTGAAAATCATGGTTTACATAATGTGATAACTGCATATATGTTCTTTCCTTTTAATTAAAATAAGTTGTTAGTAAAAATCTAGAATTGATATGGTTTGTCCTTTTATAAATTACCTTCTTATTTAAAAGATATTGGATCTATCGCGTTTTGCATTCGAACTTTTCATATATATATATATATATATATATATATATTTAT
>OY744536.1:85823502-85826002 GCA_963556195.1 Sepiola atlantica | reverse complement strand
GCATTTTCTCTTCCCGTTTTACGCTTGGCCAGCCTGCACCAACCAACGCGCTCCCTGCAATAGCATTATCTCGTTAACACCGGGACCTGTTATAAATTCACGCGCCCAGACGAGATTGTAGCGTCCGACTTCTAATGACCGACCGACGCAATGTGCGCCGTTATGATATGGTTTATGTTTAGCTGCGACAAGATTCACCTAAAGAATGGAGACGAGGCCGAGGAAGATGGTGGCGCGATAAAACGTGAACTAAATATATAATATATATAATTCAAAGGAACCTTGAGAGCGTTGGGCAACGGAACTTTTTAATGTGGCACAACTGGTCGTAAGATTTGAAGTTTTGCAGGTACGCAAACGCTCAGAAAATCTGCATACGGACCCGATCACTTTCTTGCCCCGCCTGCTTTGATATCTTATAATATAGATATATATATATATATATATGATATAAATATATATAGATATATATATAGATATATATATATATATAAATAATTGTTCTAGGATGGTTAGAATTAATTCGCTAAAGACAATATTTGTTACGAGTGTATGTCTTTTTATGGATCTGGCAAATTAAGATTAAATGATACTAAACCTTATGTTTAGAATATTTATTCAATTTTGATCAGAAACAATTACAAGAAGTTGATTCAAAAAAGTATATGAAATGTAAGTCTTCTAAAATACCAAAAATGTACCTTTGTTTCTGATTAATCTCTATCAATAAATACCAATGCAAATCTGAAATATTTTAATTTATAAATAGAAAGCGGTGCATAGAGTATCCCTCATAAAACATAACTTTTCAAAGAAATGACTTGAATTTGAGCAATATTTTGTAACTTTTATATACTATTTTTTGAGAAAATTTTCCAAATGCTGTATGTATCTTAATTTTCACGATGATTTTTACGTTATTTTCTTACCCTTTTGCATGAAAATACAGAAAACTAAAAATAGCCTATATAAACACATCTTTCGCTCTGCTGGACTAGCTGGGTTTAATAGTAGGAACGGATGCTATATTCCTTCATATCACCACTATGCCAAACACAAACTTCTATGTACTTGCATGACATTTTTCTTCAAACTCTAATCTTGAAGAAGTCTTACAATAGAGAGGAAACGGTGTATTAATACATAAACAACTATTTTTCCGCTGAACCTGTTTAACTTCCTATATATATACACATATATATATACATATATACATATGTATATACATATCTATATATACATATATATGTATATACATATCTATACATATATATGTATATACATATATATACATATCTATACATATACATATCTATACATATATATGTATATACATATATATACATATCTATACATATATATGTATATACATATATATACATATATATACATATATATATATACATATATGCACGTATATATATATATATATGCACACATATACATATATATATATATATGTATATACATATATATATGTATGTACATATATATATAAATATATATATATATGTATTTCATATGTATACTTACATACATATATATACATATATATATATACATATATATGCATATCTATACACATGTATATACATACATGTATACATATGTATATATAAATACATATATATACATATATATATATATATATACAAATACATATATATACATACATATATATATATATACATACATATATATACATACATATGTATATACATATATATAATATATATATATGTATATATATATTATGTATATATGTATATATTTATAATATATATATGTATATATTTATAATATATATATGGTATATATAATATATATATGGTATATATAATATATATATGTAATATATATAATATATATGTGTATATATAACATATATATATAATATATATGTGTATATATATTATATATGATATACATATATATAATATATATAATATATATATATTATATATATAGTATACATATATAATCTATATATATGATATATATATATTATATATATATAACATATATTTAATATATATATTTGATATATCTATGATATATATATATATATATAATATATATATATAATATATATAACATATAATATATATAATATATATAACATATAATATATATAACATATATAATATATATATAACATATATAATATATATATAACATATATATATAATATATATAATGTATATATAACATATATAATATATATATAATATATAATATATATAATGTATATATAACATATACGTGATATATATATATGATATTTCTATGATATATATATTACATATATACTATATTATATAACATATATACTATATATATATATATAACATATATACTATATATATAATATATAATATATATATATATATAACATATATAATATATATACATATAACATATCTATGATATAATATATAATATATATAATATATATAACCATATCTATGATATATATAATATATATATAATATATATAATA
>OY744536.1:85806002-85818502 GCA_963556195.1 Sepiola atlantica | reverse complement strand
ATCCGGAGTTTACATCGGCCGAACAGTTGTGAGAATAACAATCATAATGAGAAGAGTTGTCCGAATAACCTAAAATGTACAAATTAGCAATCATCATCACAAATTCAGGAACCATATATACATCTATATGTTTAGAAATACATATAGTTTATCTTAAACCTCTTCATATATTTTGGATACCTACACGACATTCTCTTACACACAAAAAATAATTAATGTAATATTAATGAAATACAAATGCAAATGGTACGTATTAGTAAACTTGCCACAGAAGTTAAATATAATTGGCATAATTTCCTTCAATATTACTTATTTCCATATTAATAACACTGTTCTATATTTTGATATACATTAGTTCACTACTTACTCACACAACAAAAATGATAAAAAAATCACGTTCATATAAATCTAGAAGTAAGAAATGATAAGTGTTTTGTACATTAGCATGTGTTTTCTTTGTCATGAAAGTAGCGTAGATCAGATATTTCTGCTTGCAAGTTTGCTGCCTTTTTTTCCTTTTTAAATATTTTAGCTTCGTATGAAGTCCGCGAAAATATGGAAAAAAGGCTTTTGTTATGAGCCGCATTTAACATGAAGCCAACGGAATAATTAACGTTTTTCATGACGTTTTTTTATCACATTGGCATTAGTTGGACTTACATGATTATCATATATTTAAGTTCTACTGAATTAATGACGAAAATCTTAAGTTAATGCTTATGTGAAAAATCCTCGAATTAGTGAAACCGCGAATGGTTATCTCTTGGGTATCTCTAAGTACAGTACGTTTATGTACATGACATGGGAAATAATCTCTCTACAGATCACATGCAGTATCACCTCCCCAGAAATTGTTCTTAACCACTATTTAACCTCACACGAATAATAAGTTAATATTTGCTGTTGTTAGTAAAGTAGTTGGTATCGAAGAAAAATGTCATTGGTACATAGATGATGATGATGATGATGATGATGATGTGGACTTTGACTTTAACCTAACGTTCTTTCCTCCTCTTAAGAACAATTACTGTTTCTTTTATTTTAATTGGTTATGTAACCTGTTCTTTAGAATAGAGTGGTAGGCAAAGTCAGAAAAACATTCTATCCAATCCGATTTTCAGAATTATTTTGATTTGAAATATTTAAAAAAAAAAAAAACTATATCTTCATCTTTTCCCTCAAAAGTAGTAACATACTTTTGGCTAAGATCAAAGTGTAGTATCTGTTCTGATACTACACTTAATCTTTTCTGTTCTTCGTCAATAAAGGGAGATCCTTCTAGATACATTTCGGCAATTTATAAACTGAAGACCCATCTGTCCTGTTAATGTCTTTACGATGGACCAGCATATGCAGAGATTTAGATGACTCGTGTAAGTAATCTTTGAACGGAAACCTTAAGTTTATTTTTTAAAGATCCACCCAAATGACTACATGTAAAGGGAAATAGCAACTTACTTTAGACACAGAACACACTTTACTTTAGGATAACTATTAAAAATAAACAATAAATAAATGAAATAAATAATGAAGAAAACACTAAATGAAACTAAAATTGCGACAGATAAGGAAACAAACAGAAAATTAAAATTATTTTAATCCCCACGTTTTATAAAACCAGTCAGATGTTTATTTGACCCACTTAAATGTAGAAAGCGGCAACACGAACTTCAAACAAAAACAAGAACAGCAAAGGCCTTCGTTCGCGAGAAGATCGGTTATTGGCGAATGAAAATAATAATTCGAGAAAAAATAATAATACTAATAAATCCAATTGGTTAGTTAACTAGTTTAAACACTAGATATAAAGGTAATCGTAAACAACAAACCCACACATTATACATCTGGCAGCATTAACCCCACCATGAGGAAACGATTTGTAAATGTTTTAGAAACGTATTTTTTATTTAATGTTTAATAATACATTAATCAGTTTGTATTGAGCGTACGACCATTATCACATGTTTGTTTTAATGATACATTAATCAGTTTGTATTGAGCGTACTACCATTATCACATGCTTTTTTAATGATACATTAACCAGTTTGTATTGAGCGTACTACCATTATCACATGCTTTTTTAATGATACATTAACCAGTTTCTATTCAGCGTACTACCATTATCACATGCTTTTTTAATGATACATTAATCAGTTTGTATTGAGCGTACTACCATTATCACATGCTTTTTTAATGATACATTAACCAGTTTGTATTCAGCGTTCTACAATGATCAGGTTCTTGAACTCACGCGAGTTGAAAATACTAGTAAATATGACATGTACCTTTGTCCTACTGGCACACAGAATAAAGCCGCAGTTCCGTAAATGAGACAACAGGGAGCGAAAGAATAAACATATGATTTTCTATCCCGTTCAATTAACCTGTAATACTAGTTAGAGTAATCATTATATATATATATATATATATATATATATATATATATATATATATATATATATATATATATATATATAGTATTGGAAGTTTCTCAACCATTAAAACTATATTAAAAAACACAAAAAAAACCACTTTAAGTCCCAAGTCGTTCGGTGGAAAATCACTCATGTAAGTCAATTTCACTTTTTCAGTTATATTAGTTTGCTTCTAAGATTATTTAAGGAATCATCGGTTGTTTACCATTAAAAACTGTTTCGGGAATTAAAAACAGGACAGTATTTAATTTCATTTCATGGCTTCCCAGCAGAGTTGATCAGACCCCACTTCCCTTAAAAGACAAAAACATAAACGTTCCGTATACTAAACCTAAGTTTTGTTCTGTATAAATATATATATATATATATGTATATATATATATGGAACATTAACAAAATACAAAAACAAAATATACTATTAATCAACGTGTTATCTTTAAGGACTTTCTCAAGATGATTGATTTAAAAAAAACAACAACATACACATGAGTTATTTTTTATTAGTTGTAGAGTTTGAAACAGGAAAATAATACCAGGAAGCTAATCAAAATATGCGTCACAGGAAAGAAGCACAGTAATTCAAAACCGCCCCACAGACAAGACGCGTTCTGCAGAATGCTAACGATTAGAGGGTGTTGATTTTCGAAAAGCAGTGATAAAATAAATGATATTTCTATACGAGGTGCTTGCCCACCTTTTTATCAAGTGTTAAATATTCACCTGCTATGCTTCCTCGATCGAAATTTAGGTAATAAATTATCCACAATAACATTATGATAAACGTCTTATGCGACTAAATATTACCCATTCGGCCAGGCAGCAGTGCACATGTTTTATGGATATGACGAGAAAGTATACTTAAGACAATTGTCCACAGCAGATCCAAGCGTGAATTTCACTATCTACTCCATGATTTACCAATAATAGACAAGACTAGCGTTTCCCATGTTATTCTCATTGTTAAACCCCTAATTCTTTCTTCCATTAATCGTCACTCCCAACACGGCTAACTTAATAATTCACTTCATTAAAAATGCCTGGCCGCCATCTTGATAATTTCGTTACAACATTTTTCTACCTCTCAAATTAAGTTAACAATTAATTCATGCAGTCCGAGGAGTGTATATTGCTTAGGTTACGCCGACAGATCTCTCGATGTTGATTCTTATCATCCTGGAAGGGCAACACAATGTTTTATTTTGAGAGATGCGGTAACGATTCTTGTTTTCTTCGACTGAAAACAGGCCTGCAAAAATCAAGGGGAGTGTATCTCCTGACTGAATACAATACGAAACTTAGACGACAATAGAGAGACGATTCGAAAATGTCAGCTGTTAATTAAAGCCTTACCATACAACCCACGTACGAAGATTAATTTTGGAAAATCTGAAACATGAAACCGCGTATCTGAAGAGATATTAGTTTGTCAAGGATTGTAAGTAGTTTTAGTTGCGTAACATTAAAGTCATATTTAAAGAGGCAACACCTTTTCCAAAAACGGAAATCTAATGTTAGGTGGTCCTTCTCCTAGAAGCGAAATATTTTCTACTTTCAGATTCTTTACCCGTAGCATAAATCTACACAACCCTAGTTAACATTCTGCCTTGCGCATGTTCATACTTGTTCTCATGTCTATAATTTATTGCGTTAGGACTGTGTTCATACTTTTTCATTTTAATATCTTATGTGTAGTCAGCAACTAAACGAACCAAGGCATCGTTCGACGATTAACAGCTTTCCGTAATCCGAGAATACGATATAAGGCGGGAATATTACAACACTAACGAAATAAACACGAAGGAGAACCGTCTCGTTACTAGATAAATTATTACAAAGTAATCATCCTGTATAGAGACTGCATCATATATATATTTGGTTTAAAAAGCCTCTACAACGAACATAGAACTCCTAAAAAAAACATTTCTACAAACAACTATGAAAAATGCTTGAAATAAACACTGGCCGTCTCGAAGAAAATCAATATTTGCAAAAGGAAAATACACTATTTATATTCTTATTATATTGTAAGTGTCGATACTGTATATCTTGAGGCAATTGGCGGGCTCATATGATGTGAAATTAGATTTATATTTCTTTTAAATTAATGCTGGGAATTGCAAGGAAAAGGAGTTTATATCTGTGTATATAAAAAAGATAAAAATGCTGACTTTTTATATTTGTGCTATATGTAAGATAATTGTAATGTTATAACCAAAAATACTTTTACCTCAAAGTGCCTCATAAGAAGTGACAGGAATTTTAAATTAATTCAAGCGAGAATAAAAAGAAACGAGTAATCGAAGGAACGAAATAAAAGATACATTTGCGGTTAATCCAGTCATTACTTTATACTATACTATACTAATATATATATATATATACATATACATATATATATATATATATATATATATATATATATATATATATATATAAGCAATTATCTATATAGTATAAGGCTCATACTTACCTGTTTCTAGTCTCTCTCATGTATATACCTATGTATATACATACAGTAGAATCAAATATGAAACTAAAAGTAAACTTTTAGTGGATAGACTCTATAGTAAAATGTTTTAAGTTCAATATACGAGATAGAGCAATTTTAAAGATAGATGAAAGAAGAGTTATACACATGTACGAATGTCCAGAGTTATTTCAAACTTCGATTGTTCAATGCAAGGTATATTCTGTAATAAAATTATATTTATTATTCTTTCCTTAAGCCAAGGCTTTCCAAAGATCGAAATCTTTTCTTCAGAGGAATTATGCAGATAGATAAGTTGGCAGTGGAAAAGCCCAAATTCAACATTTGAAAAAATATTAGGAATGGAGAGTTGAAAAACTGTTCGTGTAATAAAGATATGGGGTTTGTCCGGTTGGTAATTATCCGTTGATAAGCTGTCCAATGAAAGGAGGTTTAGATGGAGAAGAAAACTATTCCGTGAAGGCACCATGGAAAAGCGTTCCAAAATGAAGTAACTCCAATAGTGAGATGTTGAGTTCAAATCGTAGGTAGAGCGCACTTAATCGGAATTAATATGAGAAATCGGGCTATTTTAAAAATACTTTCTGGGCCGGAGCTGAATTGTATACAGATGACTTTGGTAGTTAAATAGTTAAGAAATTCTAAGTTAACAAAGAGGGAAATATCTTTAAATATAATTGTGGCTATTGTGCAGTCCTCTTTGACGGCTTCAATTTGCTGATATATGCATATTGTTCTGGTATAAATTGAACCATCATTTTAGGAAATGTGTGTATTCGGTTTATTTTATCACAAGCAATTTTAATCGAACACGTGACATCACGAGTAACAGGAGGGCATCATTCTGCTCATTGGTATCTTTTAAAAACACGTATTTCCCGCTGACCTTTCTCTGTGTGCGTCTTGATTTGCAAGTCACATTATTATTTTGTCATGTAGTTAGGACCATTATCTGACTACAGTTAGTTGTTCAGGAGTCTAAATTTACTTGCTCCCCACGTGGGGAGAGTTAAACACACGGTGGGTATATAATGTGAGGAAAATTTAACTTCACAAAAAAGTAACTAAGAAGATATATTGTGATTTCTATTTCACTGACCGAAGACAAAAACGGATGAAGTGATGAGAACATACACTACAATGTAATCTTTGCTTTGGAAATCATTTCTGTAACATTAGTTTTTTTGACATCGATATTAAAATGACAAAACATAAGTATTATCAATGTTTTACAAGTATACTTATTAAAACTATCACAGTTGAAAAAAGTTGTGTACTCATCAGTCGGGGTACGTCTTCAACATCAGTCTGACAGTGACATTGTTGCTGTCGGGCTGAGGGAGTGTTCTGTTAAGTCTACGGAGGAACAGCCTCCCAGTCTTTACCTTTTCTCTTAGAAGGGGTTAGTTTATTGCTAATCGCCTGATATGCATATACCGGGGAATGCCAACTGTGCTGCTCAAGCATTTTTATAAGCCAAAGTGCGCTAATCCTAGTGCGCTGGCTTTTCAAAACCACCCTGACCTTGTGCTTTACCTCCTGGGGAGTAGGTAAACAAAATACTTAGTAAGATATTCTAGTCTATTTATTTAAATCATTAAAGTTTAAATTAAGACTTATCCCTTAGTTGCTTTTTGGTGACTCATTAGTAAAAAAAAAAATATTTATTTAAAGAATTATTTTATTTAGAGATTGGAGAAGTTTACGGTTATCAAAGATGATTTTAGTTTTGTGTTTATGTTTCGAAACAGTTTAAGAATGTGAGAAAAAGACATTACAACAACAAGCGCTGTTCTTATTAATATTCGGAATACCATTCGGAAATGAATCTATATCATGTATAGTAATATTAATTTTGATATGATTTTGAAAGTTACATTTAGTTTGTAACTTGATTATTAAATAATGAATTGGAAACAACTGTTCTATAACAAGGTCAGGTTTTATTCAGAATCCATCTCCGAAGAGAGGGGAGACCTGTTGCTGCTGCACTAATACGTAAGTGGGGCTCAAAGAGAATTATCTGAATGACGAGGGTCTATCATGCGACAAATCATATTCACTCCTCCTCTGCAAAATAAATATGAAAAAAGCAATAAACATATCGATGTGACCCATAGCAGTAATTCATTTTTTGGGGAACGACCATGTTTGAAGGAACTTATTCTACGCTTTGATCTAAGAATAATCCGAATTCTGTACTTACATTTTGTTTTCATATTTTTTTTCTTTAAATTAATGTTTCGGACCAAGGTGTATTCTTAGTTGTAAATCAAAGCTGATGTTTTATAGTATCACTCCCCGCCAAATTTTTTTATATTATTCAATAAGACAGACATTTCTGCTCACTAGTGTATATACACAACTTGAGAGATAGACCGGTGTATTCTTAGTGTTGTGAAGTTGTCCCACAGTAAATAATAAATAAAGGAAGTCAAGTCGAGGGTTGGTTTAACAAGTGTATTAACAAAGTAAGAAAGTGACTAGCACTTGGCTAGACAGTTACAAGACTGTGCTTTGTCTTCTCTGTGTCTCTGGTGACTCGCACTATTTATAGTGACAACCGGTGCAGTTTCTCCTGTGTAAGAACGGCCGGTGTAACACTTAGTTTAAAATCAAAGCTCATGTTTTATAGTATCACTCCCCGCCAAATCTTTTATATTATTCAATAGAACAGACATTTCTGCTCACTAGTGTATATAAACAACTTGACAGATAGACCGGTAGATTTTTTGGTTCAGATAAATTGCATGTATCCTTTCCTTGAAATATGAATTCCAAAATAATTTCTTATCCGTAGTTGACTTATAATGGGTAAATAACGGCATGGTATGTCCAATTACGCTGGGTTCTCAAGAGGAAACCTACTGGAAACCGCTTATCTATACAGCCTACCATATATCATAACGTCCTCTCCTAGCTGTCTTCTTCAACCCACCACCAAATCTTGCCTCTTTTTATTTTACATTTTTCATCACAGGCTGTGTATCGACTGCGAAGCAATGCTGACCTTATTCAGCAAACATCCGCTAATTCAAACAAAACTGCCCAGATTTCATCTCTGGATCAATTGTTGATCGATACTTATATCCTCCCAGTGCTCGCTCGATCTTTCTGCGCAAGAGTTACAGCAATAAAAACTATAAATAAATGAAGTAATCAAAACGGGAAATATTCTTCCAAATCAACGATTGGAATCTTAATCATTTTTCACATTGTTATATAGTTTACAGATTCTGACCCTGGCGGGTAGAAGGCGTTACCGGATCGATACACCTTCGTGAACTTTTAGTGCTTATTCCTTAGCCAGTTTGGCATTCGATTTTCCTTACTGAAAAAGAAAACACGTATACAGTGAGTATTCACAAAGTTATTATTTTTATAATATCTGCAATATCCTTGGCCCATTAACTATTTCCAGAATTCTACCCTAAGAAGCTTACATTAAATCATTTCTAAATTGGATGTGATAAAAATAACTTTAGTTATAATTTATAAACAATGTAAATGCTTTTGACTTGCCGAATTGAATCTTGCCAATAGTTTTCTGATTCTTGTGTTTAAACTTATGTAATAACAAAAACACATGAAGGTTTCCAAGCTCTCTAATTAAAACGGGGTTATGGATACAACAGAACTCTGGTAGCTAGAATGGTGACACCGGTACGCTATAATTTCGTGAACGTCTAGTGGCTCTATCTTATACTTCTGGGAGTTCGTGTCTCCTTACTGCAAAAAACACAGATATTGACTATTTACAAGTTTAAGTTAATTAACAAACATCTTTTATTCTCGTGAAGTTGTTACACTTGATCTGGCATGGCAAACATTGCGTGAAGTTTCTTATTTGTCTTATAACAGATTGTTTTATTCCACAGTAAAATTTTTCCGCAAACGAATCAGAGGCTATAGGGCTAAGCACACCGACACTTCTACTTCTATGTCAGTCGGTCAGCTGTTAGATATTTTATTCTGCGTCAACATCGCACACGTTAAATAACTTTTGTTTACGTCGTCTGATCTCATGTCCGAGATCAGCATCTTACTTTTTTCCATTCTCAACGCTTTTTCAGTCAATACGATTTTTGCTGATCGTGGCAAAGTCTACGGATGGTGTTCGCTGTGTTCGTTTCTTTCTTAAAAATATATTACTTTTTTGTCCTAAAGCACGTCAGCAAACGATAGAGGTTCAAAACACAAACGCTTCCTAATAGCGTTAAACAACAATTAGAAAATACTGACTTAGGAAAATTAGATTGATATATCCTCCATATAGATCGTTAAAAAAACAGTATACTTATTTAGCATGGCCCATTTAGTTGTTTAATTCAGTTTGGGAACTGGCTTTCAGATTATTGTCTAAAATTAAAATAATCCGAAAAGAGACATCAAGGTATATATATATATATATATATATATATATATATATATATATATATATATATATATATATACAGAGTGATTCATAAGTCACTTATCTATTTATTTTTGAAATTCTAAAGTTAAAAAAATACGGTAATACAAAACAGAAAGTTTATTCAACAAATTCATTTATGGGGGTTTAAAATTACAGCACATTCTCAAAATGTCCACCTTCGTTCTGCATGCATAGCTCCATTCTTTTTTGCAAGGAATTTACGACTCTTTGTAGCATATTTGATTGATTGAGTGTTGTGCGAAGTAGGCTTTATGTTCACATCATGTTTCCATTGCCTTTCTATAAGTGTAAAAGATTCATCAAATTTGGCCATATGAATAACAATAAAAATTCGCTCTTCAATTGTAAATGACATACTGCCTACAAAAATGCACATATGATTTACACAGATTTAAATAAATAAATATATATATAGAAACAAATATATAAACAGACAAATTTAAAATAAGAAATAGCAGTAATTAGAGAGAAAGATAACAACTATCAAAAGTTCATAGTATGTTTGTGCTTCATATGGTAATCATTTTAAAAAGCTAAGTAACTTATGAATCACCCTGTATATATTTCGGCAGCAAGTCATTTATTATACATGTGTCGTTTAAGACCACGGAGTTTTCCTTCTTTACTATTTTTCTAGTTAACGTCTCGACGCGGCGAGCGATTCGTCGGTTTTCCGGTGTCAATTGGTGGATTATGGCGCCTAACATTGTATCTTGGGCTATTTCTCTAGCGCTTTCGGTCTCTACACTGTCTTCAGGAGGCTGTGTCTTCTTGTTAGTAAAGAGCCGTATTTATGGTTTTATTTTTGGTATAATCAGTCTCCTTGCAACGTCGCCACAACACTAACCCTAAACTTAGTTTAGGGTAAGGCTCGGGTAAGGGTTACAATTTAAAAAAAACACAGTTCTGTGTATTATGTAGAGTGTTTCGGTTATATATATATATATATATAAGCGATACTTAGAAAGAAATACAATGCAGAGGTGTGACGGATAGACACAAATTGAAATAAATAAGACATATAATGCTGGAACAAGTATAACAGTTTGACTTTTAATACAATGTATATATATATATTATATATATATATATATATATATATATATATATATGTTAATCTACACAATGTGTCAATCTTATATAATACCTGCACCAAGATGGTCTGGTGGAAACTTCGTATGATATAATATTTCCGAAACTGTTCCGTTCTACAGAACTGTGTTCAACTCAAGTTAAAGCGTGTATATGAAGGAGGCAGGGAGGATGCTGCTCGCAACAAAATACTGGTTAAATTTGAATTCTAACCAGATTTGAAAAAATAAAAAAATAAATAATCACATAAATAAAGTGTTTATTTATATATATATATATATATATATTTCTTGAGATAAAGCAATAAACTCCACCATCATAAGTTTTACAAAATCTAATATGAAGTATATTTTTTAAAACATATATATTACAGTGTATCATGTTGGTGTACCGTGGTTTCATCTTTACACACCAATTATTTCTGTAGTAGAAACTGTATTTTAAGTACCTGCAATGATCAGCACTTTGCAGAGGTCGACAAACTCAAGTACAAATGGCAACCACAAGAGGAAAAAACGATTCACGGTATCTGTGGACAATAGAGAAGCACATCTATCTCTTATATATTTAGTAACAACTAGCTCGCTTCGATGTTTTTTTTAAAATCTCTTTATTCTATCTTGGAACAGTAACTGATATAGACAACAATAGTATATACCATGATCTAGTGGGTGGAATAAAATGTTCGTAGATTTTTTTTTTAATGTTATATTTCATTAATTTTATATTTGTATTCCGGCGTTTTATATTTGCATTTTTGAAATCATGTATCTGGTGTTACAAGTATGTTAACGACAATGTATAATACGTTTTCGGGCATAGGGGTGCTTATATTTCAGTTTGTAAATGAAAGATCAAGCAGATAACCACGGATATCTGATACAATTTTACTACAATAAAGAGGTAAAAGCTGCATAAACTTACATAAAAATATATCAAGTGTTTCGGGAGAATGGGGATTCTCCTCGCTCACGCCGGCAACGTAGAAAGACAGTGTCAAATTGAAAACTGTAGTAGACCAAATTCATCGTTTGTCAACTAAACATCTCCAACATTATCAATATTTTAAAACCAAGCGTAAAAAATGAATTGGATTAATATTCACTAAAAAAAAAAACGAACTAACCTTTTGGCTTACAATCATGTATTTGGTGTAGCGAGTATGTTTACGTCAGTGTGTGATAGGTTTACTAGTAAATGAGTTCTTACATTTCTGCTTGTACTTAAGGCCTTACATAGAAAGTCAAGCAGAGCACGATGGACATCTGATTTTTTTTTATTAGAGTAAAGTTACATAAACCAACATAAATATATGTCATGGGTATGGGGGGGATGCTGATTCTCTTCGCTCAGGCAGCAAAGATGAACACCGGTGAAAAATTGAAAGCTGTAGTTGAACTAGATTGTCGTTTTAAAACTAAACAAATCCCAGACATTATCAAGATGTTCAAACCAAGTGTGAGAAATCAATTAAATCCATATTAACTTGATGAAAACAAACGAACTGTTTGGCTTATCCAGTAAGATACATTTTTACGTTTTCCACACAGGGATTTGTATAGATTTTTAAAAAAGTAGAATCTTATTATACTGAAGTATACACACATGTAACAAAAGTAATCTTATACTCATTTTCATAGTATTTTATTTGTATGAACATAGCGAGATAACCAGTTTGAAATATGCACAGAAAATATTTGATACAGCAATAATTTTTGTATTGTATTTTTAATAGTTTATTGAATGCAGTTTTACCAGAATGCCACTGCACTACAGATTATATTGTATTGTCTAAGAGGAATTTCCGCGAGCGATCAACATTGTAGACTTCTTTTAGACATGTGGTCATAACTGTCTCTCTTGTTTCTTGTCTGATTAATGACTCGGTTTTCAGACGAGAAGCCATTATCCAGAAATGTCTCCTTTCACGAGTCTTAACGGGTTACTATCATGATGGGGCCTTCACTCATTAAGACATAATACGAACTGTTCCGACTCAGAAATGTTTGCGAATATAAGAACATTGCAGTATATATACATATATATA
>OY744536.1:85748502-85801002 GCA_963556195.1 Sepiola atlantica | reverse complement strand
CTTATATATATACATATATATATATATATATATTTATATTTACACATTATCACGTAATATTTTCATAAAAGCGTCTGTGTGTTTCAACAATGTTATTAACTTCTATATGTGCTGCCACTCACTTCATCTTCACCTCTATATCTATCTATCTCTATCTCTATCTATCTCCCCCTTTCTCTCTCCCCCTCTCTTTCTCTCTCTCTCTCTATATATATATATACATATATATTAAAGAAGTTGGAACGCAAAATAATGTTTACTTGATGAATACAATCGTTTATTTAAAGAGTATCTGACACTTTCGAGGTATAGCGTCTTTATCAGAGAATATTTCCCTTTTATTTCTTCATTCTACATGTATTGAGTCAAGAGGAGTAGCCTTTCCATGTGTGAAGCAAAGTGTTCGTTCGTAATTATTAACGAGTATCAAAACGTATCCGTTTCGGTTAGGATTGGCGTTTTTTACTGTAAGGAGTTGGTAGCATCATGGAAAACGTGTTCTTAAATACATCAGTTGATTCATTAAAAATGAATAAATACCATTGTTTGGTGTTCTAACCTTTAAAATAATTTTACAAAATAATGGATTGGCTGCCCACCAAAGCTTCAGTACCTAATGCAATCTTTCAGCATTAACATGAGAGGGACAGTCAAGTTTTGCGAAAGTTGCTTCAACCACTTCAGTATCTGCAGTGTTGTTAAGCAAAGTTGTGTAATTTCTCTACAACTCTTAAGGATCTTTTTCGACCCCCTCCTGAAGCGTGTATTTTGCAATGCAACTCAAAAAAATCTATCGGAGTGCTTAATTAAATAGGGCATGTTTAAGTTTCCTGTCTCAGAGCTCGAACAAATGTTCTTTAAGTTCCAATCAGAGACATGTTTTTGCTGACAACGAAGCAGTTGCGACGTATAACCAGCAGGACCTGCAAGGAATGATGTGTTGCTTATCACATGCTGCAAAGATTTCGGGCTTATTGTTTGTCTGAATTAGACAAACGGTAAAGGACGAAGGACCGATGCGCTATTTGCCGTCACTATCAATGATTATGGACTCGATTTAGTTAACCAGTTGAGGTATTTTAGCTCCACGATAACCGACAACCTCTCTTTTGACAATGTTATCGAAAAGAAGATCGGGAAAGCAGCTTTACATCCAGAGTAGTAAGGACACCAAGCTGATGGTAACGACTAAGATGGCAGTTTACAGCGCCTGCGTCATAAGAACACTGCTGTATAGTAGTGAGACATGTATTATCCATGTCAGAAAAGATCACCGATTAAAACTTCACACTTACGAAACATTCCCCAAATCTTTGTCCAACAAAGACGTATTGTATCGTAATAGCCTTCTTAGTAGATTCACTATCCTCAAGTAACGCCGACTACGCTGGCTGAAGCATATCCACTGCATAGAGGATTGACGCATTCTAAAGGGCGTCCTATGGGCAGAGATCCAACGGCCGCCCACATTTTCGATACGGAGAATGCTATGAGGGCCGAGATGATGACACTCGACATGGATATTAGATCCTGGTAGAGCGTTGCATATGACTCCTGAAGCTGTAGGGTTAGGAGATGAGAAGCTGACAAATACTGCTGCAGTGTAATTTGCACGCAGAAAAAAGAACACCAACGCAAATAGTCAAGGGATACACTTTTGTGGTCTATGCGACAGCGATTCTCACATTAGTCCCTTTAATCACAAGTGGCGCTGCCCCTAGCCGGGCAGACAGCCAGGACAAGTCCAAATATGCATCACTCACGGTTGATCCTGACTGAAGGAGGCTTGCTGCTAGGCGACGAGGTGAATTTGATTTTGGAACAATTAATTTTTAAATTGGTAAAGTCAGAATGTTTAACTTTAGCGCCATGTGATTAATCATCAACGATCGTTCCTAATGCAACTCATCTTTAATGTGTGTAAAACTTGATAATGTGTGTACGGACATAAAAATGACAAAAATTGACATATTATTATTTTATTTTCACTGTCTGAAAATTCTCAATCATCTAAATTTCTAGAAAATAATTCATAACAAATATGACAACATTAAACAGTTATATCACACTAGAAAATAATTTAGCTTACACTATTTAAAATATTTACATTATTTGCCGAATTATCTTCCACATGATTATAACATGAACTCCGTTTTGTTTCGTAGTTCAAACGGGTTTAAATTTTTTAAACAGAATTCTATCAAACGGTTAAGTATATACATATATGTATATATATATATGTATATATATATATATATATATATATATGTGTGTGTGTGCGTGTGTGGTGATCGGGAATAGTCTAGTTCTTTTGTAACTACCTATGTTCATGTCTGTATATGTATAGCTAGCGTCAATTCCACCCGACAAATTGTTACCAAACTGGCCATTGTCTAACTTAGATAAATTTAATTCTAGAATATCTACACCCTAAGCCAAATGCAGGATAACATATATGGTTAAAGTCACAATTGTAAAAAGTCACAAGTGTAAAAACTCGCTCCTTGGCCCATATTTTTTTCGGTAGATAAAATTTGATTCCAGGACAAGAAATACAATTTCAATCCAACAATAAATAAACAATCATGGCTGCCATTGTGAAGACAAACCAAACAAGTCCAATTATTTATAAACCAATAATGTGAGAGAAAGAGAAGCAAAGAGACAGATACAGACATAGGTAGATAGAGAGGGGGAGAGAAAGAAAGAGAAACAAATAGACATATACAGACATAGGTAGCTAGAGAGGGGGTAGAAAGAAAGAGAAGCAAAGAGACAGATACAGACATGGGTAGATAGAGGGGGGGAGAGAAATAAAGAGAAACAAATAGACAGATACAGACATAGGTAGATAGAGAGGGGGGAGAAAGAAAGAGAAGCAAAGAGACAGATACAGACATGGGTAGATAGAGAGGGGGTGAGAAAGAAAGAGAAGCAAAGAGACAGATACAGACATGGGTAGACGTTGAAATCCTGTGTCCATATTGTTTCCAATTACGTCCTGCCTTTATTCCAACTTCATGTTGGAAAGGTCAGTTAAAGTGGAAATTTACAGGAAATTTCTACTTCTGATTTTCCATATTTGATTAATGGACTTGATGCCCTTTGGTAACACTAAGCACCATGCCACATTTTACCCAAATGAGAAAATAGGTTTGTGATTTAAAAAATGGCCATGGAATAACATGAGGATTACTTAAAACAATATGGAGAAGTAAGAACTAAACACAGCATTGATTCGGCGTTGTTTTATTTGCAAAGTTAAAGGAAAACGAAAAATATTTGATTAACATTTTCAAAGGTAAGTTATCGAGAGGGCCGTGCATATTAACTGCGACTTAATAGCTCCCAGTTGTGAGTGAATTCTGCGCCAAGTATAATCCTATGCTCGCAAATACGTCTGTGAGCGTTTTAATGCCGTCTCACACACCTAAAAACGACGTTTTGTCATATTTACAATCGCGATTAGTTTAGCGAATACAAAATGACCGACCTCTCACATAAATCAACAAGTGTAAACCCCATTTAAAAGTGTTATTGTCCCCAGGATATACATATCGATCACTTTGAAAACGACTCGCCGAAATCATACGCAGACCTCAGCTGGACTTACGTTTAGATCAGGAAATGTGAGAAATCGACCTTACGAAAAGAGTGTGTCAATGCTGAACGAAAACGGTTGTATACTTAAAATGGAAGTGTTTAAGAGTATATACCAAAAATTGAAAGGTGCGATAATTCAGTGAAGAGCTAAAGTCAGATAGTTAAGCATAACAAATGAGAGTTTATTAGTTTGAACCAATGACGCTTCAGAAACGTTTCACTGTAAAATACATCTAGAATCACATAGTGAGTAAGCTGTAATAGTTATTTGACGTATATATGTCTTTAGAGTCAATTAGCATTTGATTTAGCTCCTCTGCATGATGTAAGACAACAGATCAACGTTTATTTTAGTTAACTCACTTCAAGTAGGCAAGACCCAATGGCAGGTGTGGAAAGCGAGCGCACTATTGTTTGGCGCGTTATGGTCTACAAAAGATTATGAGTAGCACCGTCGTCATTCACCGGTAGAGGCGGATCAGGCGATTGGTATTCAACTAAGCTCTTCTAGAAGAGAAGGCGAAGCCTTGGAGGGTAGCCCTCCTGAGACTAAACAGAACCATACCTCAGCGCGACAGCAACAAAGTAACTGTTGGACTGATGTCGAAGGTGTATCCCCGACTGGTAAGAACACATCTACATAGCTATAACGTCAGTAAGTATTAATGATGGGGGTCTCATAAGTTTCGTCTGCATTTGCATTCGCTTAATTATAAGTGACAATGAAAATGTTTAAATAACGCAATGATTAGTATAAAGATCAAGATATGTGCATGCATATATATATATATGTATATATTTATATATACATATATATATATATATATATATATATATGCAGTAGATGAAAGAGGAGAACAAAAATTGTATACATACAATATTTATTAAGACATCAGAATTACAAAAAAATTAGTTACATTATCCTTAATCCAGGGTTTTTCGAAGATAAACTGTTTTCACTAGAGGATGAAACTCGTAAATGTTACTAAATATTTCCAGTTATATTTAACTTTGAAAATTAATATACACCCACACACCCATATATATATATATATATATATATATATATATAAACACTTTTGGCTGGGATGGCCGTGAAGTTATGGCAGGCACCGTAAATAAATGTTGTTAAAGTAAATACATTTATAAAACGAATACTCAAGAGCTTGTCGTTAAAAAGCTGATTGCTTTATTTTCTGAAGTTATTGCTCTATTAAATATGTTGAGCTTCATATTATCACGACACATTTTTATTTAAGAGTACATCACTTATCTTTAAATTCGTTATATATATATATAGAAATGGTGAAATGGATAATATTTGTATTGTCTAAAACTTGATTAACTCATAAATTGTTCACACAAGAAATGAAAACACAGCATGAATTGAAATCATGGCTTTTCAAAGATAATCCGTTCATCAAAAGGTCTGCCCACTATAAAATAGATAATTATTAATCATTTGAAAATGCAAAAGTGAAGTATTTTTAATAATTTTGTTAAGGAAAATGTCTCGATTTAAGTCCTGAACAAGATAAAAAATGATTCTAACCATAGACAGAATGTTGTATCACATTTTACTGATCCAAAATGCTTAAATAGTCCATATAAAGAGGCCGAATAAGCGGCTTTCATGTTATTCACAAATCTTGAGTGCTCCGAGAAATAGTATTTTAAGGCCATAGAATATCCCGACCATTTCTGCTGGAGCACCTTCCTTTTCTGTCTGACCGTCGGCGAGAATTTTTGTAATTACTATTTACTTTATCTTTTCAAGTTAATAATCTTTGTATACGTTAGAATTAAGTTAGGAAACTATTAATTACTTAATTTAGATTAAATAACAAATAAATAGAAAGAAATGTCAAGACGAGACTGCGATTCGAACACACAACGTGTTAAGAAACTTACTTAAAATTAATGAGGCTATAAATGATCAATACTAAGCGTAACACGCTTTACCGTTCTATTTAAATCGTAACAGAAAATCAGTGGCACATGGTGAGATGTAATAATTCATAGGAATGTAAACGTAACCTATAACGTTATACGTCTCATGTCTGGCATATAGATGTCGCTGCTAATATAAATAAACATGTGTTTGAAACAAAACAAAAGCCTTCAAATGACAGGAGTAAAATGTTAGCCTAATCGGATCATTAGTATACAAATTACACTAATTTTATTGTAGCTACTGTTTCAATATTCAAAAACAACGGAAACCCCTCACTTTCATGTGTAGAGACATCATAATCTTTTAATAGTAGAAAATACTGTTCAAAAAAAGAAATACCTTCATAATTGTTATTCAGGTTCTTTTTAGTTCGAAATAGAAGTTTAGTTGTTATATTCTGGTTTAACCGCGGTGGTATTGACACAAATTATCCTGAACTCTCAAGCAGTCAGACTTCAGTAGTTCTTACGGAAAACCACTTGGCTGGGCCGATCATAAAGTGAAGTTGCATGAGTTACACACGAGCTTGTAAGAAAACAAGAGTGATGAGGATTTGGCAATGCTATTTAGATGTATAAGAATTATCAGTAACAAAAATTGGCGGACATATCCTGATCGTTCCCAGCAGGGATTGAACCTGGACTTTCATGTGTAGCTTAGTTAACATAGATATATTAGCATACTATGACTTTATATATATATATATATATATATATATATATATATATATAAGAGGTGTACTAAAAGCGAACTTTTAGGAGAGGTAAAACCTATTGTGAAGAGTATACAGCTCAATATCCAGGATAATTCCTTTCCATTCTTCTTCATATATATATATATATATATATATATATATATATGCCCGGTAGTGAATAGTCATATCTCTATGCCGATTATTAAGGGCGGAACGTATACCTACATAGATAATAAACAATAACAAATATTATATATATATATATATATATATATATATGTGCGTGTGTGTATATATATATTATATATATCGTGTGTGTCTATTAAGGCAGCATATTTTCATCTAGATAACCATACATAACACGCGGAGTTTTTGCTTTAAAATACTTTTTTATTTTTTTCAATTTTCCGAATGGCCCCATTTAGCGTTTCGGTCAAATTGGTGTATGTAAGTTCCGTGGGTTTCTTGTTCCATTGCTCACAAGACATCCATGGAACTAACATACACTGACGTGATCGAACCACTAAATGGACCATTCGGAAACTTGAAAAAATAAAAACAGAATATTAAGCCAGAATACTCCGTGCCATTTAATAATGTTTGTCATTATATATATGTATATATATATATAATATATATATATATATATATATATATATATATATATATGGTGTGAATATTTTAGTTTCGTTTCTTTAGTCATCTCGTCACATACACACAGAGGAATGCGCTTTATTATAATATGAGTACTATATTCTTTCTAGTGGAGGTAATGTAGGAATTGTTTTAGTTTTTACCTCTCGAGGAGTTTAGACCAAGTGATGTGCTATTTTAGAAAGCCTGTACAATATAATAAGCGCACTCTGACCTTCAAAAATGCCTTATTAGCCTAGTTAGCATTTTCTGGTAGAAGCGTCTCAGACGAATAGTCATCAACTTACCTATTCTACAAGGGAAAATAAAGCCTAGGAGCGTTGACCTACTAGAATTGTACAGCATCACATTTCAGCCCAACATCAAGAAAGTGTCTGCCGGACAGAGTATTTGAGAATTTATTCCCGACGCGTTTTATATATATTTTTATTGTACATTTCTGAACATATTTAAATCTAAGAAAAAAGAAAATATCAAATTGAAGTCACATAATCAAATCTAGTACTCATAAGTTATTACAGATGAATCATAACATTTTTTTTTAATTCATTGTGATTGACAGAATAAGTAATCAGTTTGAATATTCTATGTAAGACAGACACGATTTAGTTCATCTTTGGTAATTATTTCTTTTGGAGTTAAAATAAATAGACGAGAGACAGGTTTAGCAATGAAGATCTATACGATTGATTTATAGTGAATATAACTAATTTTAATTTTATGAAAATCGATCCAGAAAAGACATGAATCCACTTGATGTAAGGAGAGAACTAGAGCCTTAGATTATCGCAAAGACAGGAGATGTCTATTAGCCTTAGTCTTGAAAATACTACGTTTATAAGTAAGAGAAAAAACAGTCAGCAGGAAGAGAGTTCTACAATCTTGTGGTTCTTAGAAATAAGCTACTGGAATAGGAAGTTATATTACAACGAGGTATCAAAACAGCAAATGGATGGAGACCACTAGACTACCAAGTCAAACGAGCTGTAACAAAAGCGGGGGATAGATCCTATAATTCTGAAGAACACATGCCATAATGGTATTTATAGAAAAGACTGAGACGAGCAACATCAAATCGGGGAGAAAGAGAGCAGAGAAGAAAAAAGGTAAAACCAATCAAATTAGAGATATGTTTCTGCACCTTATACATAACACTGAAGTCGACAGAGATTCACCAGCCAACATATTACAACTGTACTCCATACATGGTCTGATTGTAGATTTGCATAGATAGGGAATAGCCTCAAGTGTGAGAAAGTGTTTTGAGCGATAGAGAACCGACTTTACGAAAAGCAAAAGGAGTAATGAATGTAATGTATTTATTACAAGAAAGATCTGATAAGAGTTAAAAACCAATAAGTGTCACAGTCGATTTCTTCGCAAGAGCATCTCATGGACGAAAGGGGCAGGCTTACAATTGACAGACACGAGCTGAGTCTTAACAGGATAAAACGAAACAAGCCATTTCGTACCCTAATCCACAACTGAACTCAGGTCAACTTCTAGATAAGCTTCATATTTCGACTAATCAGTGGAAGATGGGCAAGAACTAAACACCAGAATAGAAAGTGGTTTCATCAGCATAGATGTTACTTTTCTGTACAATATTCTCTGGAAGATCATTTATATAGAGTAACACCAGTGTAGGGCCTAGAATAGAGCCCTGCGGTACACCAGTATTGGAAGGAAAACAGAATGAAGAGAAACTGCCGCAAGTTACTCGCAAGCTTCAGTCAGAAAGAAAAGATCTAATAATGTCAAGAACCTTACCAACAATACCATAAGCCTTAAGTGTGTGTGTAGGAGACCAGAATGTCACACACTGGCAAACGCCTTCGAAATGTCAAGCGCAATGGCTCTTCTCTCTGCAACATCAACAGTTAGCTATTATATACTCGACACAAAAAAAGTTACCGGCAAACTTCGATTATTTGAAAATAATTAATATGTCTGCTTATAATAAAACGTTATTCGTAGAATTAAAATAAAAACTATGACCTAATAAACAGAAACAGGGGGAATACGCTGCCTTAGATCTTTTCAAAAATATCAATTACATTTAGTTAGTAAAGTAATAACATTTAAAAAATACTCAGTATGTCAAACTATTTTAACCAGTACCATCATCTACTTTATAATAGAACACAATGTTTATTCAGTTGTGTATATTGTCAGACGAATGTCAGACAGTAAAACACGCCATTTCCGTTTTCTCCGGATTAAAAAAAATCACGCAACGAAGAGAAGCAACGAAGCAGATAGCATCTTACATAACTGTTGCCGCCTAGAAATAAATTTGAAAACAAATCCTCTACTCTAACGATCGGTATTTTTTTCGGTGCTTGTATAATAAAAAGCCGGAAAAAGTTGTTTTGTCCTTTAGTGTTTGAGAGGTAAATAAGGGACAGATAACTCTTACCACGAATTTTAAGCAATATTTTACAGTAATCAAAACTGATCGCTTTAATTGGCGTTACACATGTGGCTACTGTGCAAGGAAAACGTCGATTAGACTTAAAAGGGTTAAGGTTTAGGTTTAGGGTTAGAAAAATATTGTTCGAAAGCTAGAGCTGTTGTGAAGAGTTACCTGCCCCTTATTTACCTCTCCAACACTAAAAGACGAAAAAAACTTTTTTTCGGCTTTTTATTATGCAAGCACCTTTTTTCTTTAAGGTCAGCAGTAACGGTGATGATAATTTATACAAGACAAATTCAATTACCGATATTATTCTTTGATTTCATAAGAATATTCCTGCAAACACTGGGGAAGAGCGTACCCTCGCTTAACAAACTCTATTATATCGTATGAGATAGAAAACAGTCTACTTCGTTCATTCTAAGTCACATACTTACACGATCTATGCGATTATAATTTTACTGACACGGTTAATTCAAATGATCTTAACGATTTATACAATTTAATTATGTTCATGATACTTCTCTTGCTATCTGTTACATGCAATATATTTAATTATGATATAGAAAAAAATAATATTTAAAATGTTGTTTCATGCAAAATGTTACAATTGGCATCTATAGACAATTATTTAATGTGTAATTCACAAATATATATTAGCCGTTAATAACTCAATGTTATACGATCGACCTGTTTTTTTACTGCTCGTCTGGGTTATCCTTACTGACTAAATGTAAGGGAAGTAAATCCGTTTTACTCCTGTATTTGACATAACATAAATAAGCATTGGAACATCACCAGTTATTTTATCACACGGATAAATGCATTCACAAAAAGCCAAACTAGTCTCGGAGTTGAGTAGTTGTCACACAATCCTCCTTCACTTTTCTATTAGTTGTCCACCTGTTAGATTCTTTCTTTGTTCGGCGTCCACTAATTACAAGCTAACCAACGTGTGCTTATATCATCCGATATCATCTAATAGGTCAAAGCTTATTTATTCCCCACTTCCCGCTTTTTTGTCTGGCCGTCCTGGTTTGACCTACTTACCAACTAGGTTAGAAATATTTTTCCCCTTGTTCGTTTTTTTTTAAATAATACTTAAATAGGCATTTTATTATGTGTGCAAACAGGAGATACAAGTTCCAAACTGACCTTCTTTCCTCGTAATGTTACGCTAGATGTAAATCCTAGCTGGTAACTACGATTTGTGCAGTTTTTCTTCATGTATACCACAGAAAATTTGAAATTTTTCAGACCCTGTTAATATACTGATTTTATTATTAAAGTACTTATTTTAAAATGATGACATACTTAAATAGTTTGTACTCATTTTTTCATTCCATCAAGTTATTAATTTAAAGTACCAAAATATCATGAGCAAATTTTATTTCCTAGAACATCAAATCTGTGGACATAAATAACCACGAGGCCTCTTTTATGCTGACTACAATATGTACGTCACTAACTTTCATGTAAAAACACACTTGCTGAGCACTTCTCTTAAAAAGATATGTTCCATAAAGTAATATTCAGTTCATCTCTTGTTTCCAATACTCTCGTTTTGGCGGTCGTCGAAAACACATCATTAATTCTAATAGTTATCCTCGTGTTCCCGGGCCCTTAATAATTAAGGTTTGATGGTAGTTTTGTTTTACGGCATATCAACCCTTTTTGGGTTATTTAATGCCGAATCTGGTCATTATAGTAAAAGTTTTTATGCCTCAAGTTCTTTATATCTTCAAATGTTTAATCATGGTTTTTGGTTTGGTAGTTTTGTTTTACGGCATATCAACCCTTTTTGGGTTATTTAATGCCGAATCTGGTCATTATAGTAAAAGTTTTTATGCCTCAAGTTCTTTATATCTTCAAATGTTTAATCATGGTTTTTGGTTTGGTAGTTTTGTTTTACGGCATATCAACCATTTTGGGTTATTTAATGCCGAATCTGGTCATTATAGTAAAAGTTTTTATGCCTCAAGTTCTTTATATCTTCAAATGTTTAATAATGGTTTTTGGTTTGGTAGTTTTGTTTTACGGCATATCAACCCTTTTTGGGTTATTTAATGCCGAATCTGGTCATTATAGTAAAAGTTTTTATGCCTCAAGTTCTTTATATCTTCAAATGTTTAATCATGGTTTTTGGTTTGATAGTTTTGTTTTACGGCATATCAACCCTTTTTGGGTTATTTAATGCCGAATCTGGTCATTATAGTAAAAGTGTTTATGCCTCAAGTTCTTTATATCTTCAAATGTTTAATCATCGTTTTTGGTTTGGTAGTTTTGTTTTACGGCATATCAACCCTTTTTGGGTTATTTAGTGCCGAATCTGGTCATTATAGTAAAAGATTTATGCTTCAAGTTCTAAAAATAAAATAAAAAAGGGGAGGGAGAAAGGGAGAGGGGCTGTTGTTTTTGTTTTTGGTTTTGTAGAACATAATTAAGTTTTACAAAAAAAACCAAAAAAACAAAAAAAAAACGTCAATGTAGGTGAATTTCGTCTCAGGGAGCCACAGGGCAGCCTGATCTGGTATCACCAGTTTATAATTAAGGAACCATCAGTAATATATATATATATATATATATATATGAAAGAGAGAGAGAATTAAAAACATTCAGTGCAACGGTTTAGAAAGAAATGTGTGCATTAAAAGCCATTTTAAGGACTTCCATGGGCTTTATATAGTGTTTTTTGTATCTTAATATCATTTGGTATAAAATGAAGATATTCTAGAACTAAAATGGTGAGCCGGTAAATAAACAGGCAACAAGGCAGCAGTCAGAAGCTCTAATATATATATATATATATATATATATATATATATATATATATATATATATATACACGTAGTTGGACGGTAAAGTCGTCTTGTTTGCTTTAGGCGAGAAACTAATTTCATGAAAATTAAAATTACATAGTCTTGTATTTGTAAATTTGTGTTATTGCCCAAATCTGATCAAGAACCTTCTTTCAAACATAATTGTCCTATTTTTAACGTAAAGAAAATGGGGTAACATCAAAGTAATAGGTTTAAAACAATCTACATAAACTGAAATGAAATAGCTTCAGTCAAAAAAGTTCAAAACGAACATTTTCTATTAAAGATATTGAACCATTATTGGTTCTTCAGTATTTTAAAGATGTCGCTGAGTGATCACGAACTACACGATCAAAGTATGTGGTTTCCTTTGATAGTAATGAGATTTTAACCTAAAGTAAGTCATTCAACTGTAGTCAAGAGTAACTCCATTTTCATTTGTTATTACACCGATATTGGATTATCAACTTACCTTAGACCCACACATTATAATAGTGAGTGTTTAACAAGGAGCAATGTTGTAGCATTCATTGAGACTTTGTTATGCCTTGACCGGTAATTGAACACCAGTTTCCCGATTTATTAACCAACACTATAATTATGCAAAAGCTTTTTTGTACATTTCCTTTTGACACCTAGGAATGATTCGACGAAAAATCGGAAACCTTCGTGAAACCTCTGGGTCATTTATTAAGTTTCGTGTATTTAATACAAAAAATAAACATCAGAGAAATTTAGAAAAGTATAATGCTCAAGTTTTACAAGTTAAAAAACACAAGATTATGCGTTAATACGTAGAGTAAATGGTGATACAGTGTGTTACATTTATTTTGTAGCTAAAAAGTTTAAAATTAAATACATTATAAAGATACAGCCCCTTTTTAAATTAATGGAAATTATCGAGATTTCACGAATAACATTGAGTGATCTCAGTTGCGATAAAAAATAAACTCAATGTTGTACTCTCGAAAATGATGTTGTCGAATACAGCTATATTTACGTTTATACATTTAAGTCTCTTTCGATGTTCACTACCCAGAAAAACGTCAGACTTATATTTTGCGCTCTGCTGATTTTAATCTCACTGACTTAACAATTAAAAGAGCAAACATCAATCAATTTTGTTGGAAAACATTTTTTTTAATGCGGAAAGCCATGTAAACAGATGCCCAGAAGGTATTGTAGTTGTATCACGTCTACATCTTTGTCATAGGAGACTTAAACTTAGATATGGAAGGCATCTTTAATGACTAACGAGAACAGGCGTAACTTGGGAAAACTTTATTCAGCACACAATGTCGGTACAGTATTAGTGCTACTATTTATTGTGGTTAGCAGAAGCAGGAGAGTTCTCCAAAAGGGAGATAAGTCAGAGTAAGGAAAGTTAATCGTAATTATTCATTACAGAATCATCACGATTTTTTTAGACTGGCTGCTACAGAAAGCAGAAATACGGAGACAATGCATTCTTTTGATCTGTTGAGACAGAGCGAAAATGGTATATTATATGAAGGTGGCACCGGAGAACGCGACGAGGTGTTGAGGAGAAAACTCCTCTAAATGTCGGGCCTATAACTCTACTAACACGCCTCGTCTGTCAGAGAGTGGTTGTGAGATACATAGTTAAGTATACGGTTAAATATAAAGATCGGCCTTTATACAGTATTATTTATACTCGGGAAATAAGTAAAACAACAAAATATACAATATAAAACTTTTACCAAACGCAATAAAATATCATTTTCATTTTCATTTAGCAAAAGACGAGTAAATAAAAAGGCGGTCGAATTTGTATGAAAAGGTCGCTAATCTCAGGCTTTAAATATAGTAAAATAGTCCGGGAACGTTGCCATAAAGAATTTCGGTTAATGGTAAATACCCCATGTTAAAACAACGTTTAAAAACATTAAAAGACCACCAACAATACACGGGTCGGCCATATTGTTTTTCCGACGAATTCCGAAGACAGATAACGACGAAATCTTATATTTAAATGACAATAGAAGAGTTTAAGAATTTTAAAACTAAGCAGTTGTCTAAAAAAAAAAATCTTTTTTTTTTAAATATTTGTTGCATATTTTGTATTTTCTGATGTTACCGGCTGTTTACTAGACTGTATTATTGCTTAGAATATGACTGCATTATTGAGCGATAACAGTACGTGATTAAACCACAATACACCAAGTGCCTCGAGAGTAATTTATGGCAGGTGGATGATGGAATGATAAATGAATGTGGATGGTTTATGTTACACAAAGCGCAGTTAACATTATTTTAGGTTTGGAAATTAGATGCATTTCTCAGGAGTAAAAAATAACATGACTAGCGACATATTAAATATTCTACAAAGATCAATACGATTCATTTATTCAGAGTAAGGAACATATTATAGAATCAGTGTATCTATGAATGAAAGTGCTTCTTTTTATCAGAAATAATTAAAAAGATTCTTTAATAACATGTAAACTATTAAAATATTAAGTGTGTTTCTATTAACATTCTAGATTTATAATGTCATATGGAATAGATCGAACGAAAATGAAGTCATTGTTTCGTAAGTTTGAATTAAAAGATCAATAAGCGGTTAACGTGTTAATGTCTCATTTTGTGGGTTTTATTTCTTTTTAATAACAAACATAGTTAATTTATCCTATGCGTGATTACAAAACGATCAACTGATACCTTATTCTGAACATCTCTAACCAAAAGATTCAACGAATTTTTCACTATGAATGTCTAAATTTTATACTTGCTATTATACTGAATATCATGTGATGAGCTGCTCTATTTCCTTTTCAAAGTTTAGAAAACATTCCTTGCCGAATCTTGCAACCATGACAGCTAGAAAAGTTCCTCTTTTAAACCAGCGTTTAAAAATTCTGGTGTAAGAACTGATACGAAAAATTATCGCCCTATGTGTCTCCTCTCTCTCTTCGCTAAAATCATAGAATCAGTTTTCAACCTAGGGTTTTCTCACAATCTAGTTCATGCTAAATTTCTTTTTTGACTATCAGTATCAGTTTAGACGAGCACGTTTTACTGCGGGTATCCTAACGGTAATATATGAGCGCATATACTATACACTGAACAAGCAGGTTAAACTAGGCCGGTAGCGGTTGATATATAAACAGGTTTAGAGGTTTAAGTGTTCCATGAAGGTATTCTCATGGATATTTATTTGTACGGTATTAATGGACGGATATGTAATATATTAAGATACGTCCTAACGAACAAATACCAGGTAGTCCTTGATAGGTGTACATCAAAACACCATGACATTGATCTGGGCGTACCCAAAGGGTGAATCCTTTAACCTTTATTATTACTGATGTTTCTACACGCTTTCCCTGTATCAATTGTGACTGAGATTGATATATTTGCCTCCGTGCTCTATTCTCGTCATGTGCGTAAAACAAAGAGAATGGATGGATCCTTTAAAATGACATCCAACCTGCAGTTAAATTGGATCATAAAACGATGGTAACATTACATTACTTAGATGAAGCTCGTCCCTTTTACATTCATACGAAACCTGTTAAACCACTAATTGTCATAGTTGATAGCATCCAACCCGAGTGTCCAACCTCAAAACTCTTGGGTCTAACATTCAAATGCAACATGAATTAGAACAAATACGTAGTACATACTGCCAATGATGATGCAAAGTTAATACACCCCACTCTATCGTGATACAAAAGTTCGTCCACCTTCCAGTATTCTATATCTCTGAAGAAACTATTTGGTCATGCATAGAAGTGTAGTTACAACACATTGGATTGTGTATCAACATTTAGCCTCTTACTTTTGAACTTGGTGCAAACAAGAATAACATAACTTAATAGGTCGCACACTGTCTGTCAAGCTCAAGTCCCTGTTGTATCACCACAGTGTAGCATCCTCTGGGCTTTTTTTACTAGTACTTCAATGGATTGTTTTCACATCTTCGCTGGTAATTCAACTACTTGTTCCTTCATCGTAGACATATTTCAAAAAAGAGTTTCTAATCTAAGAAGTCCGTCAGTTGACCAAGCTCCAGCTCCTTTTCTATCGCTGCAGTGCTGCATACCTGTCCTTGCTGTCCAAGTACTTCAATAGGCTGTGGCCTGATGAACTTTCTTTTATAGTGTACACGCAACGCAAATACCCCAACGAGCCTGTCAATCAGCAAAAGTATACCCATTCACTATAGAAGTGGCCAGATGATGTAAAGCCTTCTACTTTATTAACTTCTACTCTTGAACTGAAAACTTTGGAATTCCGTCCCTGCCTCGTGTCTGTACTAAAATGCAGAAATTTAAATGTAATGTGAACAGGCATCTCGCTGCAAAACTTTCTACGTAACATGTCCATATAGATATAGCTCCAGATTCACAGTAGTCCCTTACGGCTTAGGTGAAAGGTGCTTTTGGTAGTTAACTAAAGTAAAATAAAATACTTTTAAACTTAAAAGTCTGAAGAGGTTTGTTTAATTGATACCTCTATGAATTTACTTAATTACACTTTTTAAGAAAATAACATAAACAAAACTTCTGGCAGTCTTCAGATCGTATACTTCGGCCACACAACGTCATTTCCAATTCTGTCACAATGAATAACTTTACCGAAATTGATTAGGTTAATATCAGAGTCAAAGAATATTTGGGGCTTAACATCGAGTTTCCACGATAAACAGAACCGAAGTCATCAAGTAAAGTGAGACTTTTACTTTTATTGTGAAATTGACTTATATATTTTTAATATGTAATCAATTCTACGTTAAACCATTGACGATATTTTGATTCAAGATAATTGACGTTTGATAACACGATGTGGACGTTATCTGTACACCATAAAAATACTGAGATATTCAACCGAATACATAATTTCTTGGGTGTGGTTAACAATACATAAATATTTTTAAAACAGAAAGAAATGTTAACCTGCATATAGATATACGTAAAGTTTATTTGGTATTTGTCCAATGCTAATTAGCTTTGCTTCAAAACATAATCTATCATGTTTGTGACCCATATAAATAGTAGATGAATACATGTATCGTGCAAGCTTACGATCTGATTCAAATAGTTAGTAGTGGTTTAATTCGCACGAAATTTCACAAATATATTTTATTTATACTACAAAACAAATTCTTTTTTTGAATTTTGACGTTGACATTAAAAAATTAAGAGTGAGTGATCAACTAACCAACTTTAGACGGTTTTACAGAATAGCATTATAGTCATAGCTAAATCATGCCCAAATTTATATTTTGAACTGAAGCGTGGACGACCGACATATCGGCGGACGGACATCGACTCATTTTGAACCTCTTTGGAAAATCTAAAAAGTGCAGACTATATTAGAATGGTATTTTTTTTTTAATTTAGCAAATGTCAATTTAAAAATATGTTCCCCTCCCTCCAATAAACACCACATGACCAAAGATACAACTGCGAGATATGAGAAGACTGTAAGCGGCTTTATTAGCCAATTAATCTTAATTAAACACTGATATTTATTGTAATCATTAAGTTTCTTTTTTTCGAACCGAAAGTGATTTGCAGTATTCGAGTCAAATAAAAAGCTATAAAATTGACATTAAAATGTCTATTAAATTTTTTGTAGAGAAACCAATTTTCATTATAGAAATTGTAACGATAGAAATTGGGAAAATGTGGAGGAAGAAAGCGATTGATTATTAGATATAAGTTTGAAAGAAAAAAGTTAATAAAAGCCTGTTATGGTAATTGATAGAAAGGTAAGGAAAATGGAAACTGTAAGAATATCATTCTAGAATAGGAGAAGATAATTTGTTCAATGTAAAACGACAAAGAAGTGTAAAGGAAATAGCACATGAGTGAGAAGGGCAAGATATTGCTATGAAATAGAAGCTGAAGCTGATAAAGATGAAGCCAGAAAATAAGCGAATCCGGATGAGAAGAAATGAGATAATTATAAAATAGGTAAACAATATAAAGAAGAAGGGGGAACAGCAGAGGAAGAAGAATATAGTTGGTTGTTTTGTTTTACGGCATATCAACCATTTTCAGGTTATTTAATGCGGGATTAAGTATTTTTGGTGAATGTCTTTATACTTCAAGTTCTTTGTTATTTATCTACCTCCCACAAGGTAAGATGTGACACAAGGTCGGGAAAGTGGGATTAGATAAGCCAGCGCCCGAGAGGGGAGCACTCTGGCCATTTAAAAATTGCCTGGGCAGCCCAGTCGGAATTCCCCGGTAGAGGCGCCTCAGACAGTAAGTAATAAAAAGAGGGGAGGCAAAGCCTGGGAGGGTGCACCTCCTAGAACTGCACAGGACCGGCAACCCTCAATAGACCGGCGTAAATCCAGACGCAAATGCCCGGACGATACCGGTTTATTCGGCGGGATAAAAAACCCTCGTTGAATATGTTTAAATATGTGTTCATGGTATTTGGTTGAGTGAAAGGTAGGGAAAAGGGTGGGGAGAGAAGTAGGGGAAAGGAGGAAATTTATTTTATTTCGGGTTTGGATTTTGCAGAACATGATTCAGTTTTGCAAGGCAAGAATACAAATTAAAAAAAAAACATCTATGTTAGGTTAATGTTGAGTAAGGAAGTCAATAACTTCAGACAGTCTGATCGGGTAGCGCTAGTAGGTTCTATTTAACCTATAGAATGAACCTTTACAGGTACCACCAATCCGAAGAAGAGTGGACCTGGGAGTAATAGCAACTAAGGGGCAACTCCACATACCCCACAGCTTCTAAATCGAGGCCCCACCACTGGATATTTTAAGGTCATACCCAGAACCCGGAGAAGAATATGATTAAGTATGAACAAATGAAGAAGAGCAGACAGTGATTATGATGCTGCTATCATTATTATCATGATCGTATTCATGATCATGATGTTTATCGTCATGATGAGAAGAATTGGAAGAAGAAAGAAAATAGAAACAAGAAAAATGAAGATGAAGTACGGAGATGAAAATTAAAAGAATAAATATGGTGGAAGAAAGATGATGAATTTGGAGAAAATGATGGCGAAGAATATGATAATGGATGGGAATGAAGTACAAGACGAATAAGAAGATGGGTATGATGATGATTATGTGGAGAAGCTGAGGACGCAGAAGAAGGTGAGAAAAAAGGATGAAGATTTAAAGTCTGAAAGTGACGTTCAAGAAGATATGTGGGCAGGGGGGATACTTAAGAAGATGGAGTATACCAGCAGATGTTAGAATTTATCTTGAAATGGAAGATATGCACTAAGAAAAATATTCTGGAAAAATAAGATGATGAAGAAAATAAGATGATGAAGCATTAGGATGGGATGAAGAGTCGAAATTAGAGATTAGCACGATGATGTGTCGATATTAAAATACACTGATGACGACAACAATGAAAAATTGATACATTCCACTAATTTGTTTATCAAACATTTGTGACTAAAAAAGACCAATAAAGTGATGAAGATGAGAATATCGAGAAAAAGCAACAGCGGGAGTTGTTGAGAATACAAATTATAGTAAAGCAGCAGAAACAAAAGAAGCTGATGTCAAATGAAAATAATATACGATGAAGAATAACAAGGGGGAAAAAGCTGAACAAGAACGTTAAAAAAGGGGACAAAGGTAAAGAAAAAAATATCAAAATACAACATTCAGAAGAAAAAAGAGCGATACGATGTGGGTTGTGTTTTGTTTTGTTTTTGTTTTTTGTTTTACGGCATATCAACCCTTTTCAGGATATGTAATGCAAAATAAGGTTAATTTGGTAAAAGTGTTCATGCTTTAAGTTTTTTATATCTATAAATGTTCATTCACTGTGTATAGATTGTTTGTTTTGTTTTACGGCATATAAAATGCTAAATCTGGTCATTTTAGTGAAAGTTTAGGGAGAACGGTTGAGGGAGACGGGAAGGAAATGTGAGAGGGTTAGGGTTAGGGTTAGGTTAGGGTTAGGATAAGATTAGGGTTAGGGTTAGTGAGTAGGAGATCAATTTTTTTTTGTTTTTGGCTTTGTAGAAGACGATTGAGTTTTGCAATGATAAAATAAAACAATAAAACATCAAGGTTTTGTGCATTTTGGGTCAGGAAGCCGATGGGCGTGGGCTGAGGAAGATGGCATTTCAAGAGAATAATACACTGTAGAAGATGACAAAGAGTAAACAGAATAAAGAAGGGAGTCTGATGATTGTCATGATCATGATAAAATAGGAACAGAAGCTGCTAAAAAGCAGAAAAAGGAAGAACAATATACAGAAAAAGGAGAAGCGAAGAAATAAAAAGAGGAAGAAAATGATAAAAAAGGTTAACAAAAAAATTAGAGTGACCACACCCAGCAGGTTCTTAATTATATGGGGAATTGGTTAATAGGCATTGTAAGAAAAATGGACAGAGAAAATGCCAGATGGGATAAATACTTGAGAGAAAATAAATGGAAACGTCCACGACAGAATGAAAGAAAGACATTAATGAATAACCGCAAATAGAAAAAGAAAAGAGTTAGATAAAAATAAAAGTTGATTCAGGTAACAATGAATACGAAATTGAAGAATGAATATTATATTAATAATCCCCAGCATAAAATAATTGTTATAATCTCTTAATATAAATATCAATGTATGCGTGTGAGTTTGCTAGATAAAGAAAGTTTAACTAATATACATAAACAATAAAAGTCTATTAATCTGTAATATTTACTGAAGAGGACAACAGACGTTGACCCGAACTTTAAAGTACTATCCAAAAGAAGCTATAAGTATAGAATCTCTCTGAAATCTTCTAATATAGAATATTATGATAACATTTGAATCATATGTCTAAAATTTTGTGGGGAAGACAATGGAAGTTGTTCCAAATCTTAGCTCCTATGCGTGCCAGATATTTATTTGCCACCCGATAGATGCAAGGAAACTTTAAATACGTATCTTTGAGTTTAATGAAAATTAATATTAGACCAAAATTCAAACTGTTGTCAATTTTTTTTCCGAGGTCATGACAAAGAGCGATAGCAAATGAAAAATGAACGTAAGAATTAGATTAAAATGTACTAGAATTATGGCAATGAGAATAAGAGTATGCAAAAATAGTATGTTACTAATTAAGAAGGAAACAGAATATTATTAAAATATAGATAGTAATAACAAGCCCTTACTTACAGAGGAGACGATACTACCATTTCTTCATCGCTCTTTTGGCTAAGATCAAAGTGTAGTATCTGTTCCGATGGATACTGCACCCCATACTGGTGTTGTCTTGGCCTTCGGGTCTTGATTTACGCCGGTCAATGGGTCTGTCCTTTGAAGTTCTGGAAGGTCCACCTTCCCAGGCTTTGTCTCCCCTCTTTGGGGAGGAGTAAGTTTATTGCTTACTGTCTAATGCGCCTCTACCGAGGAATGCCGACGGGGCTGCTCAGGCAATTTTTAAACCTCACTTTCCCGACCCGACCTTGGGTCACATCTTACTTGTGGGAGTAAGATAAAAACTGGCCTTTTGCCTAACTCCTGGAGAGGAGTAAATCAATACTCGGCTGTGTGGACATTTTTAGTTCTGGAATATATTTAAGTAACAGCAGGATCAACAACCATACCAAAAAACCGTTTATTACGTCATCAGTGTATCTACAACCAAACATACCTTTATTGAAAAACGTTTCTTTCCTAGAACCTCCGATTTGTGCAACACAATATCACGTGGGTGTTGGTTATATTTAAATTCCGATGTTAACAAATACTTATTGTACCGTCTTCTTAAATAATGACATTCTTCCTATTCAAATCAAAATTTCTAATTGTTTACTAATGACGTTTATTGTCCAGGTGACAATCTATTAAACCTTTGCCCTCTAATGACCACCTGACCTTGATAAGCGGCGAATCTTTTAGCAACAATATATGTGCTCGTAAATTAACAAAGGCCAACAAAGACACTTGATATTACATTCTCAGTGTAGAAAGTGCAATTACCTACTAGCCACTATTTTCGTGTGTATTCGGTCACTCTGTACAAGGGTGTGTCAGGAAAACGTGATATGAGGATAATTCACCTTACAATGAACGCATGATAAAATATTCAAAACAGCATAGTATTCAAACTCCAAATAAGATCCCATCAACACGTCAATACAATGTCTCATACTAAGTGATGTTACCTCAAGTAACATAACTTAGCTGTAAACACAACCAGAGTATTTATTTACTCCTCACAGGAGTTAGGCACAAGGCCAGTTTTTATCTTACTCCTTCAAGTAAGATGTGACCCAAGGTCGGGTCGGGAAAGTGGGGTTTAAAAAGTGCCTGGGCAGCCCCGTCGGCATTCCCCGGTAGGGGCGCCTCAGGCAGTATGCAATAAACTAACTCCTCCCCAAAAAGGAGAAGCAAAGCCTGGGAAGGTGGACCTCCCAGAACTGCACAGGACAGCCCCATTGACCGGCGTAAATCAAGACCCAAAGGCCAAGACAACACCAGTATGGGGTGCAGTATCCATCGGAACAGATACTACACTTTGATCTTAGCCAAAAGGCCAAGAGTCGATGAATTCTTATCGTTGATTTCGGTAAGACCAAGAGACAATAACATATTAAACTGGTCAATTAGGGAGACGAAAATTAATGATCTTAATTCCTTTTTAAATCAACCTTTGACAGGGAAAGGATAACTTTAATGGGGTATTCGAATATCTATGCATCTCATATAAAGATCAAGAGGTTTCCCCAGAAACGGACCTCTTGGTTTGGATAAGTTCAACCGACATAACATGAAACAAAAAGAGTGATGGCGGGCATCGCATTCTAGTGAATAATCAATATATGGTATCAATATGTATACAACATAAGTTTATCAGTATAGATTTCCCTCTCAGATGATGGTTAAAAGGCGGATACCATAAGACAGTTATATGAGAAGTTGTAGACTGTTATTAATGTGATAACCCTCTTCTTGCGTCTAGCAAAAGCCCACCGGCGGTGTTAATATGTTTATTCAATTTGGCAACTTTATCAAAGCGGAAATGTCACCAAGAGAAGAGTAGAAAAACAGAATGTCTTCAAAACGGAAAAAGAAAACAACAGATGTGCCATTTACCTTCATGAATCATTCAGAAGTTAACATCCAACTAAATAAAAATAAAAACAATTGAAATAACTACTGATGCACGGTTATAGCAATTACGACACAACACATACTAATATTTCACAAAAGTGTAATAGATATTCTTAATCTACGTAACAAAGAAATTTACGCGTTTACTCAAGAGAAGGGGAAGTGGCTGTGATGGAGTGGTTAACGATGCGGACTTTATACATGGATGTACCAATTTCGAATCAAGTCGGTTCAATAACACCACAATCATGGTTGTTGGCAGAGTCTACGTGGCAAATCCTCATGCTGATTCGTGTGGATTTGCGACTTCAAACTTGTGCTTCACAGAACAACCAGCAAATATCCAGAGGACGAAAATGTTGTAATTAAACATAAATGAAAGGTATGTGCATTTATACGAAGGCCTTTCTTTCCGGCTTTCTTCAAACATTGCATAACACTGAAATAAATAAATTATAGCCCGCATGACCTAGCCTTACGCCGAGGAGCTGCGTTCAAAAATTAATAATAATCCGTTATTAATTTACTCGTAAATCATGTAGATACTATTATATAAAACTATACACATACATAACTTCATATGAATACATGTAAAATACCCGTCCGAAGAAGGGTAACATTTATTCGCTCAACGCCGGTTCATCACTACAACCATGTACGAAGATTAAAATCAATATATACTGCTTAAGTCGAGAATCTTATTCCAAGGCTTATCAAAATATTTTACATGATTTCGATTTTAGAAAATCTATTTAATTCAAGTCGTAAGCTTAAGGAGTCTTATGAAAAAAATTAAATAAAGGGATTAGTTGTTAATAAGTGACTAATTACTATGGATGAAATTTAACTTACATCTGAAATATTAAACTGTAAAATTGGACGTTATGCCCATAGTATATCTATAACAAATGACTGACATTTGCGCCATAATTTTATTTTTTATCGTCGTAAAGTCTTATTTATTAGTCTGAGAAATTATGTGCGTCGTGTAATATTAATAACGTATAATGCAAGAATCTAGTAAAAAAAAACTAAAGCACTTCTTAAAATCAGAAGCATTCATTGACGTGCGGACAACGACCTGCAAAATGTAGGATTGGCTCAAAATACCAACACACTAAGACTGAAATACTAAATCAACGAATTAGACGGTGGGAAAGATCTGTCATACCCAGCTTATAGTACAGACGGTGCTTTATCTGACTACAATCAATTGTGAATAATGTTTTGTATATTTTTTGTTATTGTAAATATTGTCCATGTCTCATAAAAAGTGTCGAATTATGACGTGACTATTCTATTTAATACCATTCCTAAATTGCTTGTTACCCGTGCCCATTTTCAATCAGTCGCTGTAGCAACTCACTGTCCACAAAGGTGACCGCTATCTTATTACGGCATTAACTTCTAATTCACTTCCATCCCCACAGTAATCATGCCTCAGTTATCGTGAAAACTTTGATGTCAGTCTGTGCAATATTTTAATTTAGTGTTTTTCTTTGCTTCTGATGTCACTGCAAAATATATACAAGTTAACACACCCACATGAACATAACTTTTTCATGAACATAACTTTTTGATCTCAACACACTTTCGGGGTATCTTGATAACATAAGATTCGTCGATTTTCGAAATCTAAAAACATACATAGGCACTAGTAGCTGCTTAGAGAATAGGTGATTCTCTCCTGAAGAGTGAGGTATTATAGTTAGTAACAGATGATAGCTTAATTAAAACATAACTATATTTTGTGATCCATAGCCTCTTTCGTATCACAGTTCTCCACGGTTGCTTGATAAGTCAGTTCTTCAGATCGAAACCCGGCAATTTTTAAAGAATCTATATCTTTACCCAGCACGTCATCGGTGAAATTTTGGTAAGATAAGTTGTTTTTTTTGAAAATCGCACCAGACAAGGCATGGAGTTACATGGTATAAGGAGCTAACAAGAATAAAAATGGGTTATCGCAAATACAGGATAGTCCTATTGACCTAAGTATTAAGAAAACTAAGGCTATAGACAGGATGAAAATAGTCTATAAGAAAATAGTTCCACCACCCTGCAGTTCATGGGAATAATCAATTGGAATAGAAGGCTGTATTAAAACAATGTATAAGAACAGCGGATTGATGGAGACCACTCGAGCAACGAGTCACACAAGCTTTAATAAAGAAAGAACGGAATAGATCAGACAGTTATAAAAATAACATGCCATGCCATGCCATGATAGTATTTATAAAAAAATACTGAGCTAATGAGCATTATGTCGGGGAGAGAGTGAGGGTGCAGATAAGAAATTGTGGAGGCCAATCAAATTCCATATACGTCCTTGAACCTTATCAAGAACCCTAAAAAATGTCCATGCATAAACGTGGATATTGTTTTTTACTAATTGATAACCACTTATCAAGGCCATAAGCCAGTCGATGAAAAGAAGTAATAGAATTGAATTATCGTCAGTTGAGAAGAAACTGTAAATATTACGAATGATTGATGGGATTGGCTATACGCGAATATATATATATATATATATATATATATATATATTAGTATTTTATGTATCCACATACAATTTTATAAGGAGATATAATGTTTTACGTATCAATTTTCAGTATTTACTTCCACAGAGCTCGATGCGTAAGTAGAGCTAGGTAGTAAGCTATGAAAATATATTTATGGCAATTAAGCTACACAGAAGCTCACGCGTTTCATCCCCCGGGGGAATCTTCAGGCTAAAATGCATAGAGTTATTTTTGCCGAGTGTTTTGATATACACGGCTTAGCTAGTTAACCAATCAGATTTCTTTGTTGGTCTCTCAGCCAATCGTTTGGACTTCCGACGACAACGGTGTGGTTAGTGTTACTTCCCTCCTATATTATGTTCTATTGTTCTGTTTTCTATAGATTTGCCTATATCCTGTTTCCTTTGCTGTGCCAATATAATGGGTGAATTTATTTTAACACGTGGGTCATTGAATTTCTATTTTAGGTTTTTATTTTTAAATTGTTATGTTTTTGTTTAGATTTTGTTTTTTTATTTATCGTTAGCCTAAGGTAAATTTATTTCTGTGTAAGCAGCTGTTTGCTATCTTACTTCTCTCTATATATAGGAACAGTTCATAACAGGAAGCTTGTGACATTAGATTTAGAGACGAACATGTATCTGCAGATAAGTAGTCTTGTGGATATGTGTGTAACATACGGAAGACCTTGCGATGATACTCTGTGAAAATTCCACCTGATACTAGACACGCAAATATAGACATACATACTGGTTCGTTGTGAAAGATAATGGTTCTTGCTGGGAATGTCTTAAAAAAAATACATAATAGGGGAAGCTCATCCAGTAGAGGTAATTATCACTAGTTTTCGCAATCGATTTTGAACTCTGTCGAGGAAACAAAGAGTGCTCTGATCGGCGCCTAACCATAAATTGTAGCAGTGAATGTGCTGATATATGTATGTACGTATGCTAGAGAGAGAGAGAGGGAAGGAGGTTGCGAGAGAGAGAGATAGAGACAACGGGAAAGATAGTAAGTGTGGGATATCTCTCTTTCTTTCTCTCTCTCTCTCTCTTTCTTTGTATGTTGATCAAATTGAAACAATTACAAGTATAAAGAGGAACAAAATACAAATAAGTAAATAAACAAATAATTGGCGAAAAAATAACGTTCGCTTTTTTAGGACTTTAACAAAGAAGTACAAAACAATCGTTATTTTTAAGAAAGATCTAATAAGCGTCTATTTTTGCCCACACAGTCAGCATTCCTTGCGTTCTACCTACATGGAAGCACATTTTCAACTCAATCTTCTGCGAAAGACAAAACAAAAAATAAGATTAATATTGATAATAATACTACTACTACTACTAATAATAATAAATGTATAAAGGATACGTGATATCTCTGTCTTAAATCGAAAATATATAAGTAATTCTATTAATTGTACTGTTATTACTAATGGAGATCTAGTATATGATCTCCTTAGCTCAAACTATACTATTATTTGTACTAAATGTTATTTTTATTATTTAATGAAAAACTCAGTTTACTATACTATTTTTTTAACACAATTCACACCAAACAAGGCAGGCCGCCACTGTAGACGTAAGGGGCTACTGAGAAAAAGGGTGAAGTGTGGGGGTCAACCTAAATTGGGATCTACGCAGCGAGATGTCTGTTTACATTAGTTAAAAATTTAAGCATGTCAGTACCGTCAGGAAAACAGGGAGCAGGGAGGGAGTTCCAGAGTCCAGCAGCTCGAAGAAAGAAGCTTTTTGAGTAGAAAGCTCTTCTGCATCTGGGGACCTCCACAGTGAATGGATAGGATTTAGCAGATTGTCGGGTTAGTAATTGCCATTCTCAATTCAGTGTTTAACAATCCAGAGGAGGCTACTATAGCATTACTGCCGGGGCGATATAATTAGATGGACAGATTCGCATACAACTTACAATGTTCTATATCTATTTTTGCAAATAAGTAGAAAGAAAGATTACTTAACGCAATTGTTTCAGCTATGTAACGGATGTCTGAATAATTAAAATGATGTATTTAATTAAAGAGCCTTGAAGTTTTTCAGAATAATGCCATTTTTGTAAGATCAGTTCTTCATAGAATAAAAAGCATTGTTGTCATTTAACTCTGCATATCTGAAGTGACGGTTGTTAAGGCTAACGACAGCAGCTGACAACATGGGTGTAGCGAGTTCGAATCCAGTTCATTCCACAAAGATACTTTCACTTAGTACGTTGGCAACATTGACATGTTCCCTCATGTAAGTGCCCTATGTATTTCTAGAACAACTAACTAGAATATATATCGGGGAAACCAATGCCAACAATGATATAAATGAATGACTGCAATAAATCTATTGCACAAAAATAGTTAAACACATCCTGTTATTTATAGTTATATTAATGTGCAATGTCGAACATCGCTTTGTTCTTGGCCTTTTGGCTAATATCAAAGTGTAGTATATGTTCCGATGGATACTGCACCCCATAGACTGGTATTGTCTTGGCCTTCGGGCTTGATTTACACCAGTTTATGGGTCTGTCCTGTGCAGTTCTAGGAGGTCCACAATCCCAGGCTTTGCCTCCGCTCTTTGGGGAGGAGTAAGTTGTTTGCTTACTGCCTGAGGCGCCCCTGCCGGGGAATGCTGACGGGGCTGCCCAGGCAATTTTTAAACCTCACTTGCCCGACCCGACCTTGTGTCACATCTTACCTTGTGGGAGTAAGATAAAACTGGCCTTGTGCCTAAGCTCCTGGAGAGGAGTAAATATATACTCGACATTATCAACTATCTGAATAGCCAATTCTTAAGACCGGGGATCTACCAATAAGATAAATCACGCACTCACCCGCCTTATGAACGCATCATATCACGAATGCGCCTACTCGATTATCATTAACCCGGTATTGTTACTGCATCATTTAATCATTCATCAACCGATGGTTAGAATATAACTATTTACATATGTTAAGTAGGTTATATTTTCGGTCGAGTTATCACCGTGTGTGTGGGTGTGTGTTTATTTGAACTGGCCGTGATCGTCTGACTGCTGTATTGTCAAATGTCGTGACTCGACTCGAATACCGGTCTCAGAGTCAATATTATGATCTCAGTAAGTAATGCAACATAATAATTTTCTGGCCAAATAAAATCGAAACTCCCGTTTAAAATAAATAACACAGTTTTATTTTCTATTGAATAACACATGACCATTTTGACCGACTAAGTCAAAACACAAGTCCAATGTTTTAGAACAGAACGGCCAATCTTGCTTTAACTGGCAGACAAGCCCAACTGTATGGCAGATGCATGAACACCAAACTGACAATGAGACGTACGAAGGGCCAACACTGACTGCCCTGACTGATTTATTTGCTCGGATATATATATATATATATATATATATATATATATATATATATATATATATATATATATATAGAGAGAGAGAGAGAGAGAGAGAGAGAGAGAGAGATATCCCCATGCTCACTCTAGTAAGACTGTTTGAGATGATGTTTTAATGTGTAAACATTTCCATGACTTAAATTCGTTGGAGACTGCAAAAAATATGGAGAATTAAGACCTAGATTAGAATTTTACCCGTCCTTAAGTTGTCATGTGGTGTTATGCATTCTTACAACTCACGTATGTTCTCGTTGGTATTATTTACATATTTTTTACAGACATAAGATTCATAAACATTTTAAACAGTTAACATCTTTGATAGGTGATGTATATCAAGACAGAATTCTACTAAACTTCTGACCTTAATTATATTGAGAAGATTGTCTAACAAACTTTCGATATCGAAATCTTTTTCCTGCAAATAAATATGTGTCGTTTACAATTGTTTGTTTTCTATTCATGGTTATTTTTGGTACGGTTTTTTTGTCATTATCTATGAGTGTAAATTGAAAGAAGTTTTTTTTGTGCAAATTATCTTAAAAATAATATGGTGGTAACCTGGACATTTTTTGAGTTGGCGTAAATTTTGCTCTTTTTTTAAAAATGTCTTTGCTATAAAAACAGAACACCAGATATAACTCTGAAAAAAGAAACCGACATATTTATGGCATCCGAAAACAGATATTCGCGAAAACAGAACACTCGCTAGGAATAAAAAAGGAAAAGAACTATAAGAGATTTACAACCACGGAAATAATAGAAATACAAAAAAAAATAGTGGAAAAAACACCTTAGAACCTTCGACACCAAATGATGTCAGGATATTATATAGACCAGGCAGTTCTAAACTGAGTGGGCCTGCTTTTTCGATATAGGACATAGAGACATAGTAAACGAAGATAGAGAGACAGGAGAGGAGAGAGAGGAAGAGAGAGAGAGAGGGGGGAATAGAGCGAAAGAAAGAGAGAGAGAGCGTGCGGAACAGAAATATTACACAAGAGGGATGTTATTCTCATCAAACGCGAAACGGCAATTAAGCCAAGATCCAAAATAAATGGTCTGGTTCCGTCGAAAAAGCAGCCGCAGCGAAACCAGGAAAAGATTCTGTCTTTTTGAGTTTGCCAAATTTCGGGACAACGAAATTAATCCAATTACGAAAAAAAAGAACAACAAAAAAAAGAAAGGAAATTTTTCAAAAAAGCATGAGAAGCTCAAATGCAGGAACCGTCTAAAGATGCGTTCATTCAATATATGCGTTAAGCGATTCAAATGCTATTTAAAACGAGCGTGACAGACAAAAGATGAATGACATTTAGTACATAAGCGTGACAATTAAACAGAACATTTTGTCATAATGCCAGACTAAAGAACATATAGTTTTAAACGTAAACGCGATAAAACGGTATCTTTAATTTGAGGGGCAAAATGATATTCTATTTCATATTCAAACGTGACAGAAGAAGAGAAAAATCGAGTTCAAATAGATGCGTGACATATAATACCAATAATCGTAGGAGCATTAGGAATATTTTTTTTAAAACTGGAGAAAAGACTGGGAGAAATTGGAATCAAAAGGATCACTGAGACCATAAAAAGAACGGCAATTATCAAAATAGATGCAATCTTAAGGAAAATCCTCGAATGCGGAGAACAACCCGCATAAGCAACGAATGGTAACTAGTCATATGGAAGTACAAGAAGAAAAGAAAACCATAGGAAAAACACCATCCTATTTAGAGAAACTGCAAGAAACATCATATACTGCCCCCCCTCCCCAACAAAACAAAAGATGACGCCGGCTTTGGATTCCACCACACAAAATATTTTTAGAAGGTCACGGAGGATGAGAAAACCGAGGAGGAGCAGCACAAACCATACCTCCACTGGAAAAGTGCGGAGAATGGTGGGACCTTGGGGAGGCTTATTGCCACCCAAATCCCAAAGAAGACCAATGGCTTTTACCAGCGAGAAATCACTGGTAAGCGGCTGCTGCGATACCGCAAGATCATTTGCAGTTGTTATCGAAAAGAGGTGAAGAATTCTGGAAATCCCGGGAGGCTTGTGATCACTCAGACTCCATGGAACACCACCGGTTGTTGTGGTAGGCAATCACTGACGATGACTTGTGTGAGAACCTCTAGTGAGTACATTTTTTAACGTAAACGTGACAGACTGAGTACAATTCATGTTAAACGTAATCATGAAAATAAACAAAAATGTTGTTTTTATGATCTAACAATGACAGACTAACTAACATGGTTTTGAAACATTTATGTGACAGACCAAGGAAAATTTTTGTTTTAATCTAACAGTGATATAAGAATGAAAATACTTTTTAAACGTTTAACTGACCAACCAACGAAAATGTTTTTCTTTTAATATTACAGTGACAGACAAACGGCATGATTTTTTAAATATAAGCGTGACGGACTAACGAAAAATATGTTTTTAAATGTAACACTTGCAGACCAACGAAAATGTATTTTAAACGTAAGCCGAATATGCTTTTTGATCGTAAACGTGACAGACCAACAAAAATGGTTTTAACTGTAAATGTGACATACCTACAAACATGATTTGCAAAAGTAAACATGACAGACTTACAAACATGCAATTTCAAACTAAAGAGTGACAGAAAAGAAACATGCGATCTTAAACGAGATAAACTTAAACTTTATAGACCGACAGACGTGCAAATTTAATTCTAAGCGTTACAGACAAAAAGAATGATTTCTTCAACTTAAATATGACATCTCGACGCAAATACGTTTACAAACTTAAGCGCGTTAGTGGAAAATTATTATTTCAAATTTAAACGTAACAGGCCGATGACAATGCTATTTTAAACTAAAGCGTAGCGGAAACACCAACAGAATTTTTAATAACCGAACTACTAAAGTGCAATTTAAACTTTAACTTGACAGAAATTCATATATAGAAATTAAAAATAAGGCTTTACAGGCAACAAAAAAGTAGTTCTTCAACAGAAATATGACAACCTAACATAAATGCTTTGTAAAATAGAAGCATGCGAGAGGAATATGTTGCTTTTAAAATTTAACGTAAGAGATGGAAAAAAAATGCAATTTCAAACTAAGAAATTGAAAATGCAATTTAAATTGACAGATTGCCGGACATGGTTTTTTAAACTTTATCTTGACAGATATGTAAATTGAATACTAAACCATGCATACCCCACAAAATAAAATGAATGTTACACCTTAAATATGAGACCACGTCGAATATGTTATTAATAAAGTAAAGCGTGACTGACCGATGGTAAATATTATTTGAAACCTTATAAAGACAGACTAAGAATCAAACTTTATTACCTGTTCTTATACCACTCTTCATATTTTCTATTCTTTGTCACTGAAGGAGACATCCTTCTTGACTAATGAAATTTAAACTATTTATTTCGTCCTGATGTAGAATTCCTCTGTTTGAAAATATGCATTTTTCCTATATTAGAATCGCTATTATGTCTAACTCTTTCCTCGTGGGAAGGCAATTAAATAGAGACATATAACATTTATATTGAAAATATAAGCGCCCCATGTATGTATATATATATATTAATTAAATGATTATGTTCGAACATGTGTTTCATTTTTACTGCGGCTCTTCAGCCTGGGTGTCTATGGAAGGTTTTGAACTCTCGATCACAAGTTAGAATCCTGTCAGTCAGCCAGCCTGATGAGCCACAGTAACTGCGAAACACGTGTCTGGGGATAACTATTTTATCGATAGAAAATAAACAAATAACACACACGTATATATATATATATATATATATATATATATATATATATATATATATATAATAATGGTTATAATCTAGGTAAAACATATCCACAGGGTGGTATTCCAGAGAATTATAACCGGGTTTATAAAAAGTGCTCAATATCAAAATAGAGCTTTATATATGATAATTTTATTTACACATACATGTACAAACTCTGCTACACTGGCATGTCGATGTTATCGATCAACAGTTACTATAAACTGAGATCTCATCAGGCAGAGTTAACTCTGCCTGATGAGATCTCAGTTTATAGTAACTGTTGATCGATAACATCGACATGCTAGTCTCGCAGATTTTGTACATGTCTGTAAATAAAAGTAGCATATATATATATATAAATATATATGTGTGTGGGTGTGGGTGTACGGGTGTGTGTGTGTGTGTGTGTGGTATGTCTGTAACATGGGGCGTGTTAGGTATGTAAGGGAGTAAACTCTAAAATGGCCAGGAAGCAAAAATCACATGTAGTTTTAAGACAGCCATTTATCACTAACAATACCAACAAAATAGAATAGTATTTATATATAGTAGCATGCATAGATATATATATAAAGTAAGGTATCTGATATGTTTCATTCCCACTGAAAGTCACCAAGCTAAATGCGCTGACCTATTTTCATGCTACAACCAAATATGCTTTAATATTCCAACACTACTGCTAGTAAACTGTACTTACATATTGAGCATTGTTGAAGTAAATATAGCCAATTTATATAGACTATATCATATCACACCATATTTCAAACCTAAACGTTACAGAAAACTGTATTTGAAACTTCACAGCGTTGTTTCACTTGAATACTATTTAAAGCCTGCGACAAATTGACTGACAAAGCTTCTTACATATATGCCAAGACGCCACTAACATAAGATGCGTCCATTCAATATCCACGTTGACGGAGAACACGATTTCCGATGGACAACACATCTCATAGAGAGACAAGGGCGTATCTAAAACAAGGTTGCTGCATAACAGTCTTTTTTTCTCAGTTTTGTTTATTGTGGTTTGAGAAACGCGCTTGAAAATTACAAGGAGGGAAGAAAAAATATTTAGGAGAAACATCAGAGAAGCAAGGCAGACATGTTGTATGATTTATTTGATTTGTTTCTGTCCAGGTGCTTAGTGCGAACAACAGGCGAGGCAACTAACGGGGCTGATACCCGTTACATATGAGGTACACACATTATATATATATATATATATATATATATATATATATATATATATATATTATATAGTATGAGAATTGAATTAAATATTATGAGAAATGAAAAAGGAAAAACCAAGAGATATTTTTTCATATTAATCAACGTTTCGTCTTTATTGTTGACATGATGGGTTGATCAGAAAAAGTAGTAGCCATGCCTACTGAGAACGCTGGACCAAGGTCCGGGACTTTTCTCAGCGTGGACCTTGGCCCAGCGCTCTCAGTAGGCACGGCTACTACTTTTTCTGATCAACCCATCCAACCCAATATGTCGATGTACTTGCATGACAGTTTTCTTAAAATGATCATCCTGAGGAAGTCTTACAATAAAGACGAAACGTTGATTAATATGTAAAAAAATATTTCTTGGTTTTTCCTGTTTCCTTTTTCATTTCTCTCTCTCTCTCTCATATATATATATATATATATATATATATATATATATATATATATATATATATATATATATATATACCATTGGAGAGCCATGCATATTATAACTGTCCTGTTTTTAAATCTCCGAAACAGTTACATGGTAAACAGCTGATGATTCCCGTGTTAATATTAGATGCTTACGTTAAGGTCTCCTGTTTTTGTTTCACTGTTAGATACTTAATCCCTCTTTTTATTTTATTTACTTACTCTCATGTATTTTTATTTATTTATGAATTTTCCAACGAATGTTAAGTCTGCAATATTTTTGATTTTGTTAGTTTCTGTGGGAATTTAAACTGCATTTTCCTTTTTTTTGTCTTTTTGTTTAAAATAACTCAAAACTTCTTTAGACTAATATATATATATATATATATATATATATTACCCATACATACATACATACACCAAACTCTTACATGGAGAAACATTATAATTTCTATACATTGATTTGTATCGTTATATGTATATCCTTCGACATTCTCCTACATATGTTACATTCTCAATATATAAGTATACATCTGTTTCATATAATAATGTATGATTACATTATTTAGGGGTTCGTACCAATCGGGGATACGTCCTCGATAATCCGTGCGATAGGAAAGACGGGTGGTGTGGTTTTTTCTGACTCTGCGCTGTTCAATCTCAGGAGGTCCACCCTCACAGGTGTTAACCTTTCTATAATAAAGCGGTTATTGTATTAGTTATCGCCTGAAGTGCCCCTACCGGTAAATGCCGACAGGGCTGTTTAAGTATTTTTGTAGGCCAGACTGAGTTAATCATAATGTGCTGGATTTTCAAACCTACACCTAACCTTGTTTCTTACATTATGAAGGCGTAAAAAAATAAGGTATTTGCCTAAACACGCGTGCCCAACACATTGCCACAGGGTGTAAGTGGTTACTGTGATAACGGCCATATTTATAGGGTGATTCCTCTTACAGAGTTAGGCAGCAATATGTGTGTTCAGATTACATTTAAATTTCTTTATGATATTAGAGTCAGGAAAGCAGGAAAGAGTGGGAACATTCTTAAGTCAATGGGTTCGGACTCATTGACTTTATAATTTCCCCACTGAGAAGAAGCAAGTTGAGGATATTTTTTCCGGGATCTTGGGAACTCTCCGGTAAAGGAGTTAAATTTTGCTGCTAGTTTGGTTTGTCGGTGACTGAGTACAACTGCAGTAAGTTTGTCGCAGCACATTCCGTGGAAGTACTTGTAACACAAGAACAGGGAATTAAACATTGCAGAGATTGGAGAAGGACATGGATTGTGTAGACAGTGCGATATCTATTTAGTTTGACAACGCACAGACAAGAATCGCTAAGAGGGAGATATCAGGGTTGGTGCACCACCTCAGATGTAGCAACAACACTCTCTTCTTTAGCGAAGTGTGGCTTCATACATACATAGGATAATGGCAGTTATACATTAAAATATTTATTGTCGATTATATATAGATATCAAAGCAGTAAATGGACCGTTTATTATCATTAATAATGAATACTACTGTTAGATTGTCCTGATTTACCGTAGGAAGATAATATTGATCATTTTTCCCTTCGTGGTACATTCGATAATCACTCGGTTAACAATAGAAAGTAGAACACCGAGGTATTCGGCGATTTGACTCAGGTGTAGCTTTACTTTAGATTAACCTTTAGTATGGATCTTCGAAAACTCTGAAGAATTTGATGCCACTTCGGCACGTGTAATACTTAGCTGGTGATATATAAGTGATATATAAGTGATATATTGATATATTAAACACAAGAAAATGTCGATTAGTGCATAAAACTGATACTTACGATTGTTACTGCTGCTTTTTACGTCCCTCATTTATGCTCGTAAGCGAAAGAAGACATGCATGTCGTTTTATGCGTGTCTTTTTAGTTCGTGCATGTCTGTGTATAGTGCATTGTTTATTTAATTTCACGTTCATTTTATGGCAAAACTGCCTTTTAACTTGCGATATTAATTAATGAAGAATACATATAACACATTACTCAATATGCACGAGAGATAACTACAACACAGCAACTTAAAAAAATATATATCCTACTCCATTCATCACTATCGTATCCTTTTCAGTGATGCTCTGATAACAACACTTCTCTATTCGAAGTATGTTTTGTTGAACGATTTTCTTTTGGTCGCAAAATACGTCTAAGTTCTAGTATCACTTCATTAGAGCAAAATCTCCTCACTTGGATCGCGAAAAAATACGATTCGGTATGTAAGCAATTCAAAGTTCACTTCATGTAGATTTGCAACCAGTCCGATCGGATCGTGATACGGTGCATTATTTTGGTAAAAGAAAGCGCGTTTCTACAGTAGGGGCCATTTTGGGGGCAGGGTGAACCTTTGAACGCACCAAAAATGTAACAGAATATTCACTCTATTCGGCATTTTTCAAGAGAATTGATAAACAAAATATCTAGCGTATCTTAAGATACCGAAGCTGAAATTTTATCTTCTCATGGTTGCGTCTTCGTTCGCTTTGGTCTGCTAAAGGTGAATGCCAATTGCTGACTGCCAATTCGACTCCAGACTACAGTGGTGGATCCGTATGTCGCTAATAGCAACATGTCGACAATTCTGAACGTTGTGTGTAACTATTCCAACTCAACAAAACAGTGATTCCGTCAATGAGTTGTGGGTTTTGATTAATTGTTATCGAACGCGGTACCCATTTTGAACACATATTCCTCATTGATGAATGGTCATAGAATATGTTGAATATACTTTCTTATAAAATCTTCCAATCTTCTGCAAATTCACTCAATTTAAATTTACGATCTTCCTAAAATAAGTGTATTACTTTCTGATGTTTTCGATGATACCTGTCGAATTCTGGCAACTTATGTCTGTACAACCTTGTTAAATGTCAGCATATCACTTATAAACATTGTGATTGATTGATTCGAGTCTGAATATCATTTATGAATCAATTGCTTAGCTTGCCCCGTATTTTTTTTAATTAGAAAACGTGGCTTTATCAATACATGGAATTCAGATTGTTATATTGTTTTAAATATTTGCAATAGCAACGTTAATTTAATAACTGAATGTGTAAACTAAATATTTGATTTGACACAAATTGTTACACGTGTCATTTGATGAGAAGTGCTTTTAAAAAATCGTACGGAATTTCTTTATAGATTGGCGTCATCTACGTGTCAGACCTGGAAATATCTTATTTTCAACAAAAGTAAAAATGTGTCGTCATCATAGATGCGCATGAGCAGGGTGCGTTTTTTTACCTTAATCTTTGGTCGAATTTCTCTTTTTCTGTGTCATATATATATATATATATATATATATATATATATATATATATAAGATCAATTATAAACCAAAGTTAAACTTTTAATAGATGGAACCTATTGTGAAGAGGTTTCTCTCTCTCTCTCTCTCTCTCTCTCATATGTATATATATATATATATATATATATATATATATATATATATATATATAAACAATATAAAGCTAGATGCAAGTGACTAAGTTTTATTTATTTTTCTGTTCATTATGTTTTAATCCGAAAAGCTTCGCCACATTTCAACATATGTTTTGCCTAAATTTATTGTCAATTCCGTATCTTTCAACCATGTGCTCTTCAGAAAGTCAAAGTTCGCCTCAAGAAAAATATATCATATAGCAGCTAAAAAAGTATACTAAAACAAGCTCTTCATTTATCTATAATTCGGCTCATGAAAATTATAATATAATGCAGCACAAAAATAAATAAACAAGAAATGTACATCAGAATTGGAGTTCATTTAAAACAAATGAACATAAATAACAAATAAAAACTTAGTCATTTGCGTGTAGTTCTATATTGTTTGCATGCTCTGTTGTTAAATGTCGGCAATCATCGAGCTTTATTTTAAGTAGTTTGGACTATAAAAATATAAAGTATGCAAACATATATTTTCTAACACTTCTATCTAACTCTCTAATATATATATATATATATATATATATATATATATATAATTTAAACTGAATGGATATTAGATTATTCTAATATATAATCTCAGACAAATATAATATTTAAATATTAATTTTTCAATAAGATTCAGCATTTTTAATTTCCAGTACTAGTATGGTATTGCTATTCTTTAATTAAAAGCAATTTTATACGAGAGCTTGTTTTTCGGACTATATCCTAACTAAAAACGTATGTAATATCAACGGATATATTCAAATATTTGAGAATGCGAGTGAATAAATGTGTTGACACTTCTTATAGGAAAAGACTGCACAAAGAAACTTAGAGATTTGATGTAAAAAGCTCTTGCCGAGCCCCAATTAGAAATAATGAAAAGAAGATATCATGACCGATACATTCAGACGTTCTTAATAGATCTAAGCCTTAACCGAAAGTGAGACGTCACGGATCACAGGAGAAGCTGAGTGAAAACATCCAGATGCAAACTGTTTAATCCCACGAGTATTAGTCTGGGAAAATCATCAAGTTATACTAGAAGGTACTTCTTATTCTTGGTGCATTGCTATTAATCTAAACGAATGAAGAAGGAATGTTTATCGTTTTAAAATACAATAGTTAATAGTTCGACTCTACGTAATCTTCGTTTTACTCTTTCAAAATCATGTAATAATTTCCTTTCAGACTTAAACTCACGTTCGATTAGCATCTCTGCAATTCATTTTTTCTATGAATTTTAAGGTACAGTTATAGTGAAAACTAAAGAAAAACACACTTCTAAAATGGCGGGTCATTTGCTTGCGTGCACGATAGAAAGTAAGACAGTCTGATAAATAAACAAGGAGTTAGCTTGCCCTGTTACGAGTAGGAACATTTCGCGCGCTCTGCCTCACCCCATCAGGGACGGCACTTTTCACGCGTCCACTGTGCTTGAAGGGTCAACAAAAAGAAACCACATTTATTTCCCCTTCAAAAGTTGCGTGATTTCGTCGATTTCCGTTGACTAAAAGTTAAATTTTGACCCCCTTCCGTCAATCACTCCACCATTAAATTAATTCATTTCTTCACGTAGCATGTCATGTAGTGTGTTGTGCACAGTCATCAGTCTGCTTGTTTGTCGACCTACGTTCATGAGTTCTTCCTTTGTCTAGCTTATGAAGGATTCGCTGTATTTTACCAAGATTGATGGCCACCTTTTTTCTTTCTTTCATAGTTTTGCTTACTTTGTTGATGATGTCTTATTAAGGAAATCGTTATTAGCATCATTATTACAATCGTCATCATCAGTAGTAGTAGTATTATTATCAGTAGTTGTATTATTATTATTAGTGGTAGTAGCAATACTATTAGTAATACGAGTTCCCACACATGTCATCATCAGTGATTGCTGGCTAATAATAACCGTAGTATTAGTGACACGTCTCTCCGGATTTCCAGTACTCTCTACCTATTTAGATTACCATTGAAAATGTTTTCGCGTTATCGCAACAGCCATGACCCATTGATTATTAACTGGGAACGACAATTAGGCGTATCAAGGATTTGGGTTGTAAGAAGCCTCCCCAAGGTGCCAATACTAGCTGTACCTTTCCAGTGGATGTCTGCTTAGTGCTCTCACACCTCAGTTTTTCTATTCTCCTAGCTCCTTCATGATTATTAGGTGTGGTATCAGCCGAAGCTAGTGCAATCACTCTGCGTTCTTTTCAAGGGTCCATTTATGAGATATTTTCAATATTTATTTTTATCATTATTATTATTGTTATTATTTACTTACTAGGATGTCTTACCCTTGTTATTATCACTGATTCCCCACTGGGATTAACAAGTACTTTTTCTTTGTCGTCACAATGACAACATTTCTCCATAGATTCGCTATTTTTCGATAATCCTTGCAAAGAATGTTGCATTATCCTAACAACCATATATTTGTACGTTAACATCACAGACGTTAACATTGTTCCGAGTAGCTTTCATCTCTCACGCAGATATGTTTGTTTTTCGTGCAAGTTTGCTGCATTCGATTATGATGTGATCTCTCACTGACAACCACTGTTTCGGTTGTGTTACATTTGAGTAACACTATGCCTTCCCAAGTTTGCAGTACCTACCGTACCATTTATGTGGACATCATGTGTCTTATTTTTTCGTTCTTTCTCTGCTCCACGAGCATTAAATACACTATGTGTCGTCAAATTTTGAGATTATTACATGTCTGAGAACTCGCGTTATATTGTCTGTATGTTTCTGTGATTATTTATAGTTTTACTTACTTATCGTTGGTTGGCATTGACGTTCGCATTCGAAGTATTTCCGTAATATTCTGTGTTCACCAGTGTTGTGTATTTAAGGCTATAGATCTTTAATCTTATAAGACTTACGCTTAGTCCTTTTACATGTGTTATCAAACCCTTATACTATTATTGGTATGTGTGTGTCCTTGTCAGGGGCCGCACACAAAGTGACACAATGCTAATTAAATGAACACATCTATTACCAAATTACGCTACTACAAAAACATACACATACCATAGGGTTACAAGCGTGAATGCTCGTTCCCGATGTCAGTGTTGTCTGCTATAATAATAGCTACTATTAAATGCAGTACCTGCTGCTATTTATTACCCGGTACGCCCATGTCTTCGTGTGTGACGTATGATAACGGTAAACCAATAGTTTGTTTCATGTCCCATACTCCTAACTTTCTGGTAAGTTTCATGCATTTGATTAATATTTCTGACTTTTTTTTTCTCAACCCTGTGAACTGCTGGAATAGCAACATCTAAAACATGGCAGGTTATTTTTTTTTGTCGAATATTATCACTTACGTAGACATTGCAGAAATAGGTTAGTCTGAATTTCCATATCCGAAGGAATTTAATAATTTTACGTTTCCAATATTGCATCCGTTGTGAGTATTCACTATATCTCTTTGTTAAAGGTGCATACATATGCATAGTTCTCAGTGAATTGTCATTCTCACGCAGCCTGATTTTGTATTCTTTTGCACTAGTTTGCATCATTATGTGATTCCTTGTTTTGTCTCTTTTCAACAACGTTTACATTTACTACGTGTAATTCTTCCTTTTTATATAGTTCATACTCATTGCGTTGTTTTGTTTGGTTGTCAGTAACGATTTCATTTTTATGTTTAACTTTTATTTTATAACCTTATCCGTATTTTTTTCATGAGCTTCAAAGATGGTTGTTATTATTATTGCTGTTGTTTTTATTATATATTTTTTATTTTGCTATTTTTTATTATTTTATTTTTTATTAAAATTGTTATTATAATTTAATATTGTTTTCATGGTTATTATTTATCTTACTGTACATATTGTTTAATATTATTGTTATTAATGCAATAATATGAACATATACACAACTTTGTTTTGACTACAAGCCAAACTAGCATAGATACGTATAATATGATATATATATATGTATATATATATATATATATATATATACATGTGCATATATATATGGGTGTGTGTGTAGCAGGCCCCCTCATAAGCCTTTGAAGAGAACTCTTTAAAAGTCAGTCAGTAAATAATCCATTAGATAAACAAGTTACGGCAGAGTAAATATGGCAGCCAAAAATATGAACCTACTTAAATCGAGAGCCAAAAATCTCGAATCGAGAAGCTATCAAGTTCGCAAGACTTGAGGTTTAGAAGCTAAATATTTTCAGCCATGTATTTTAATAATGTATGTTTATATAGCTGATTATTTATCGAGGGAGTATGTAAACCATGGACCAAGGATAGTGCTTATAACTGGCGTGGTTGTGCCTGACCAGAGCAGGTCAGGCCGAAGATTAACACGATGGTTCAGTGATTTCAAGACAGGATTCGAATCTAAAGATAGTAAAGACACGAAAAAAAATATTGAAAAGATAAAAGGTGGAGACGTAAGGCAGGCATGGAATATCAAAACGTGTATATGTCATTGGCTCTACGATGACGAATCTATGTAGCAGCGAAGATTTACCTTCCGGATGCCAAATGAACAAGGCTTGAAATTGTTTCTGCGCTCATATCTATACGCATCCACTAGCCTGAAGTTTTATGAAAACATTTTAGATAATCAAATACATTTATACGAATTGGACAAATTTGCCTTCATTATCCACCTTGGGTTCAAGTCAGTTCTTCCTTCTAATAAAGATGTTCAGCTATAATGAACGACAGAGCTAACAGACATTCGCTAGCTTTCTTGTAATCCCCTGTCGGGCCTTGGGAAAGCTAAATAATACATTTCTGAACTCACACACGTACACCGTCCTACACATACGCACTCAGGCACTAACGCAATACACAAAATATATCAACTCTTTCACACTGACGTCTGCAGATACATGCTGGTTCTAAACAAAATATAAACACATCCTCTTTAACACGCGAACATTTCTAACTGGACTTTCTACAATGAAAACAAATAAACATTAACTCTTATTAATAACTTGCAATTTAATATACTTTTTGTATTTGAGTGTGGAACTTGTAATTACGGTTTTTCAGACCCATGGACAATTCACAACCCTAAACTAATTCACTGAGACTTCTTTAATATCTTATCTAATGAACACACTTTGTTTTGCAACGACTCTTAAAACATGAACAAACATTCTGTTTTCTCTATCAATGTTATTTTACTATCAAACATATCAAATATTTTTTTGGTAAAATTGTGCTTTTTTACTCATGATTTTGTTTGCGTTTACCATGTAAAAATTAGTTTGCTTTTTTACACTCGAGTAAAATGTCTCAGAGATTTCCTCTAAAAAGGAAGCAGGGTCACTGCAAATATATATCTGCTCTTTGCTCTTGCGCTCATTCACTCTTTTTCCTCTTTTATATCTAATCGAGAATTCAGACAAAAGGTGTCATTTGCTTGTTGTCGAGATCAAAGTGTATTATCTGTTCATATCAAAACTGAGACGATTAACATTTTTGTCTTAGTCTTGAGTGTCTTTCTTTTGGGAGCTTAAATATCTCGCTGGATCTTCCTTACATTAAAATCAAACTTAAGGACTAAGTCTGACGGCATAGGGAAGCAAATAATAGAGACCAAAGGGTTAACATTGGAAGCAAATAATAGAGACAAAAGGGTTGACAGGGGAAGTAAATAATAGAGACAATAGGGTTAACACAGGAAGTAAATAATAGAGACAAAAGGGTTAACACGGGAAGCAAATAATAGAGACAAAAGGGTTAACACGGGAAGCAAATAATAGAGACAAAAGGTAAACACGGGAAGCAAATAATAGAGACAAAAGAGTTAACACCGGAAGTAAATGAAATAAAATATTCTTTCTCAGACAAGTTCCGGTAAGTAGCGTAACGCGGAACAAATGCCGAAATTTGCACTTTTTTTTTTTTCAAAATGTCATCCAAAATGTCACACAATTCATTACAATTTCAGTGTCCGACACACTCAACTCCTTGGAAAACTTGTCCTCGCTCTGCAAATCTCAAGTGAAAATTAACAAAACAATTGCACCGTCGTTGGAATTCAGCGAAATGTTTGTGGCACATGTTGCTTGCAAGTGCGATAGAACCAGCCAATCCATTAGAATGTGAACCCTGTAACTAATAAGTATTTTATACAGAATGGAATCATTCATTTGTATGAAGTATTTCTAAAGTTACCCATGAAAGCGTAAAAACTAAAAGAAACTGTTTCATCATGCTGAAATTATGGATAATGGTTACTCTTATCAAAGAGCATCATATCCATGAAGCGAATTTGGAAAAATCAGAAAGCGAAATTCAGTACCGAACATTTCATGGTTACGGTCAGATGCTAATGCCATACAAGTCGCGAATCACTCTAATGACCAGAACCGATGCCATCGCCTAAATTGCGATTTTCACATTTTCCGCCAGTTTGGTGTTAGCTTCTGACTTTTATATCTCAAAATGTAATACGCATCTAAGTTAGACTATAGAATTAAACTAACACTTACCGGCATAAGGGCCTCAATTGGTATCCATCTCATGGAGGAGTGCTTGTTATAATGAATAAACATTTATAGAGTAAAATGGCCACATATGAATGAATCAGCACACAGAGAATGGACTTTCCCTTCTGAGCATAATATAACATTCTAGCCTTGTTATAAACAGGCATTTTGATGTGCTCGACAATTTGACTTATCTTGCTGCTCAACAGTTTGACTTATCTTGCTGCTCAACAGTCTGACTTATCTTGCTGCTCAACAGTTTGACTTATCTTGCTGCTCAACAGTCTGACTTATCTTGCTGCTCAACAGTCTGACTTATCTTGCTGCTCAACAGTCTGACTTATCTTGCTGCCCAACAGTCTGACTTATCTTGCTGCCCAACAGTCTGACTTATCTTGCTGCTCAACAGTCTGACTTATCTTGCTGCTCAACAGTCTGACTTATCTTGCTGTTCAACAGTCTGACTTATCTTGCTGCTCAACAGTCTGACTTATCTTGCTGCTCAACAGTCTGACTGATCTTGCTGCTCAACAGTCTGACTGATCTTGCTGCTCAACAGTTTTACTTATCTTGCTGCTCAACAGTTTGACTTATCTTGCTGCTCAACTGGTCGTACAGTTGAGCCCTAAGCATCGACTCTAAGCATCGACTCTAAGCATCGCCGATTTTTATGACCATGTTTGATGACAATGTGAAATCGAAGCTGTACAAAATTTAACAAACACAAAGGCTTACCTAGTGGTAAACAAATTCGACCGAATACATAAGCTCCTTGTTTTTCATCGTGAGGTTAGATAGTATTATGTAACCTCGTATGACCAGAACATCCTACAAAGTAATGTCCAACCAGTAATCAGCGTGTCAGTGATGGTGGCCTTGTTATAGTTTAAACGATTAGATATAAAACGTTATACTATGAATACAATATCGACATACGGAACACATTGGTTAAATTGCTCTCATGTTACACCTTAAGTTATTGCTAATCTTCATTTGATCTGATAAGTTTATCTCTCTCATATATATATATATATATATATAGTCTAAAGAAGATTTGAGTCATTTTAAACAAAAAAAAGGAAAATGCAGTTTAAATTCCCAGATAAACTTACGAAATCCAAGATATCGCAGACTTAGCATTCGTTGGAAAATTCATATATATAAAAGGGGGTTTAAGTATCTAACAGTGAAACAAAAACAGGGGACTTTAACTTAAGCGTGAAATATTAAAACGGGGATCATCAGCGGGTTACCATGTAACTGTTTCGGAGATTTAAAAACAGGGCAGTTATAATATTCATGTCTTCCCATGGTACTGATCAAACGACCATTTCCCCAATAATCAAGTGTAGAAATAATTCAACTTCAATTTCACTAATATATACATAATAATAATAATAATAATAATATATTACCTTTAAGACTACCGTGTGATATGGTAATTTGAATATAAAATAATAATAATACTATCCAAGAACCATTGTTGTATATTTGAATGAAACGACGACAAACGTACAACTTACCTCGTGTGGGGAGCCGGGCACAACGAAAGAAAAGAAAGAGAAGGAGCAATGCGTTTTCATGGGAAGGAAGTACTTCCGGCGGAAACGGAAGTACTTCCGTCGGAAACGGAAATGCTTCCGGCGGAAACGGATTGTGGGAAGGAGGCTGCACTATAAGAGCAATCAATGTTTGGGTAAGAGAAACACGTAGTGCCGTCGTCTAAAGTGATAGAAGGAAGAAGAGAGAGAACGAAAGGGAAATAGAAGAAGGAGAGAAAGAGGAATTTATTTTTATTTCGGGTTGCTACCTACTGCCCGAAACTTTAGAACAACCATTATATAAATATATATATATATATATATATATATATATATATATATATATATATATGTGTGTGTGTGTGTGTGTATATATATACTATTGAGTCAGAACTGATCAAGGACAAATGATATTCAATGATAAAGATTAATAAGACTGTCAGTTAGATTATGAATGATACTATGAGAAGAGTGAAAACGATGAATGGAATAGATAGACTTTAGTTTCTTCAGAAGATAGCTCAACAGGTATTTGTTGACAAAGAGTTTGAAGATGATCATGTTGTAGTCTGAAGGGAAGCAGTCGCACGAAAACGGGTTCTACAGACGGGAAGTTATTGGGCACCAAGCGTGTTATAAAGCCTCAACTCTGGTAACAGTGTTTTGATGAAAATATAGTAGTCAGCATCAGAATTCGTTGTTCTCTGTTCGTCTCTGCTTTTGCGTGTGACAGCAAAGACGTGTCAAGCGCGGAATCGCAGATAAATGTAGTCTTATAACAAAAATTCTTCTGCACTATTCCGTGTGTTTTTTTCTACACACAACTTTCATCAACGTCGCATACAGTAGTTGCGTTGTGCAGCAACCGTGTGTCGCAGGTAAAAATATGTAATCGTGTAGTTTCAACAAAATACTGCGACTAAAGAAACAACTTCATGCTAGCCAAACAATCCTGAGCTACGATTTTCACGAGGTTCCATGCAGAAACCCGACTCGCTTAACAATAACAACCAGCAAAACAAAGCTTTTGAAAATCGTGGTCACTATCACAAATGTCACTGAATCAGCAGTCTGACATTTTATGTAAGCACCTTTTTTTTAATATCGAGCAGAAATAGTTTTCTATCATGTCTAATAATAATCTATTTCACTATTCAATCTCGGGCGATTCTGTCAAAGTAAATGCTAAAAGAATCGCCATTTTAATCTCAAAATTAAAAATTCTTTCGTTCAACTTTTTTTTTCAATGATTATTTTTCAGTAAAGTGAAATATTCTATATTCGTCACGGCTTTCGTGTAACACCTTGGATGTCATTAAGGACCAGTTTTTCTCAGACCTTTGATGAAAAAATGTGATCAAGTAATTAGCTTAATTAGCAAGAATCGAAAAGTGGTAATTAAGAAAGGTGATTGCAGAAAGAGATGGTTTCACACAATTTACAAAAAAATCATAGAGGAAAGAAACGAACAAATGACGTAATGTAGTATACGACACATCTTTTTCGCCTTAAGATCATTAGCAAATATATCATGAGAACATATTTTTTTGATCGATGTTGAATATTTAAGAGGTTACTTTAATATAACCGGACCCCCTTGACCAATTTTTATGTTTTCGGAGGTACGGTTAAATATCAAAAATCGGTGTGATTAAGTTTTTAATAAACTTTCACAGAACAAAATACTAATTAAAACACTATTTAAAGGTTGTAACTCCACAACACTACACTACAAAATGCTTTTTGTTTTAAATATGACACATTCCAACAAAATGCCTGTTTAATATAATCAACGAAAATGTGTCGACCTGCAACTTGTTCCAAATCTGAAATGAAACTTTTTGCAAGTGTATGTAGGTATTAGTATGATGTTGAATCAGCCCACTCGCTAAATAAGTAATCAGTGTATACGAGGTCACGGGGAAGTGCCATCGGTGTGTCATTTGCCTAAAGCAAGATAAAACACTTTTTAATCTGGTCGTTATAATGTTAAGTAAATATTAGTTTATGATTCTCTAGTGTGTATTGATTATTTAGATGCATATAGTGTAGTGTCTTATTATACATACACTATATTAAGGCCATTTGTTGACCATTTGAAAAATAATTTACTTAGTTTAATACACACACATACATATATATATATGTATTAAAAAAATAATGCATGCTATTGTATGTCACCATCATCATTCATTTTTGTTTAATATATATATATATATATATATATATAGTGAATGCTTTTATTCAAACATGTACAAGGTCTGTTACACTGGCATGTCGATGTTATCGATCTACAGCTCTCAAGAGCTGAGGTCTCATCAGGCAGAGAATTTTTTATTATGATCCAACCTGGTCGCTGAATTCCAGGAAGAATCTCTCTGCCTGATGAGACCTCAGCTCTTGAGAGCTGTAGATCGATAACATCGACATGCCAGTGTAGCAGACCTTGTACATGTTTGAATAAAAGCATTCACAATACAGCTCTATATTTTTACCCTACCTGGATTACTATATATATATATATATATATATATATATATATATATATATTTAAAAAAATGTATGCTATTGTATGGTATCAGTATGAAACGCTTTTCACTGGATAACATTTTTAAAACCAATATGAAAAATAAAGCCTTTAACATTCAAGTATCTATTTAATTAAGACGTGGGACTCACGTAGGTTCATGTAAACTGGTCAACGTGTTTGAATGTTGGTCTCTAGTAGACTGAGAAGAATGACCAAACTGCTGCTTGTTCAAGTAACTCGACCAGGCATTCATCGCCAGCCCTTCTCGTAATGCTCACCGTTAAATTAATCGGCTTCATTCACCTGTACATTAACGGTTCAACAACCTATTAATAGTTTGTCATCTTTATTTGCCATTGCCGTATTTGTATTGTACTTCTAACAAGGTGTAAGATTGAGCAGCACCATGATCCTAGCAACAAGACGCCCATGCGTACCGTTGTTTCCACGCGTCTATACCAGTTATGAAAGATGGCGTACACATATTGGTAAGTTCGCCTTTTCAAATCTCCGCGAATTAAGAAATTCTGACATATGTCGGATATTTCGTATATTCATTGTACACGTAAATACATCAGGGTTATTTGGGCTAAAGACAAATCGGCAAAACCAGGAGTGAAAATTAGTTTAAGCTAAAACTAGGCACACCCACACACCCACCCACATTATATATATATATATATATATATATATATATACGCAAACAAAAACATTAGTAAGTCAGTAGCCTGCATACCAGCCGCTTGACACCGTAAACATGGGCAAGGGTATTATGCGAGTCATACCACTCAATAGTCTATGAAGTATGCCCGAAACTTTGGGATGGAACAGTTGCTAAATAAAAAAAAAACTATTTATCTCATTATCTCAAAGGCAAATCAGTCACTCTCTGAAGTGGTGAAATAATCCAACCATTTATCCAACAACTTTAAAATAATTAAGTTAACTATTACATTTTTGTGAACCATTCATCTGCAATACAAGAGCAGGTAATCTTTAGAGCGGTGAAAGTATCAAACCATCTGTCTATCAATTTAACAAATAATAATGTAAGAAATCGAGGGGATTAATGGAAGATTGCAGCATTTGTTGCTGAAAATAAATTGGTGAAATACAAACCATGTGTTCCTGTGGAATGTAATGCAATCGAGTTAGTAATATAATAATTATTTAAATTGCAGGAATCATTTTTTTAAATGCAAATGAATGTTGATCTATTTCGCAGAATCGTTGTTATCGCGTCGCACTTGTTCGAGCAAAATCTCACACGAAGAAAAGACAAAGGTAAACATACACATTATCCGTATGTTATAGTTAGGATTATGGTATGGTTAGGTTAGGGTAACGGTTAGGGTTATGTTAGAGTACTCCCGTAAAACCTGATGACATAAATAAGTGTGAAATAGAGGAATACACTTAAAAACAGAAATACTGAGACAAAACATCTAATAAAACAAACAGTGGAATCAACACATATTTATCGATCGTCAAAAGACTTCAAATCTGTTAAACGGTAAGAACGCATGGATCGGTTTTGAATCAAATACTCATTTCAGCCTAATGTATCCGTTTTATCGTAATCAATATTTGTAAGCGAGTGTAATATAATTCACAGAGAAGAACGTACGTTTCTCGTTAGACTGCATATTTCCTTCTTACAATGTGAACTGTGCTTCCATCAAAATATCAAACTTGACTAAGCTAACATCCGAATGCAAAGATACATACCATATAAGATGAGGGGCATCATTAGTTACAATATGGATAAAAAGCGTGTTTATGCGCTCAATAGAACCGACGTTATCGTCAACAATTGTTCACATTTTCCATGTCCTTGCTCTTTACCATGTGCCTATGTATCCCCAAATTGAAAAAGACTAATTAAAATAATAACCGATTTTTTTACCAAGCTTTGTGACGATTGTTCAAGCCATATAGACGCGAGGTTGTACACCACCAAGTCACCGATCAGCTATTAAAATTTTAATGAAAACATAATAAAAAAGAGATATACAGAACTTATATTTTTGTTTGTATAAGTTAATAGCTTCGTTGAAAATATTTATCCCCCCTCCCAAATAAAAGTTGTTTTTTTTTAAATATGCAACTAAAAGCCGCATAGATCCTACGTTGGCAGTGTGGAGGTATAAAGTTATGTTTACAAGTGTTGCTCATAAAACTATAGAAAACGATCTCGTGTAAGATGAGTTCCGGTGATGAATAACTGTGTGCGCTGTGTTGTTTTCTAAAAGCGAAAACCACTTGTTGGCGCTCTGTTCCACCCAAATTGCCTAAATACTCTTAAACGAATCAAAACCAATCCGTTCAAATTTCATTGTTTAAACTAATAAAAATGTGTTAATATTGAACATTAGTAAAGATAATTGAAAAAAAATAGCAAAGCGTCGTTTGTAACAATTTATATTTAAGTTTTTCTAAAGAGCAGCTGTATTTGTAAATAGTTTTTGACATTTCACGTTTGTTTCATAAATCTACGCATGCCCATTATGGAGTCCTTTACATTGAATATATGATGCTATTCTGGCCACGTTTTGGACGATGTAACTTCAAATATTACCCTGGTGCGTATTGTAAAACTCGGGAATCTTGATGTCAAACTCTAACCGTCGGAAATAACTTTGAAGCAACACCCATAGCCGCTAAGTAATAATAAATTCTAAATCAGTCTTCTCGATGTGTAAGGTTCAACCTCTATCATGAGCGATACTAGGATACACTTACTAGACTTCTACCGGTCAAGGCTGACGGTACTACTACTGGATTACCTAAAGGATTCCGTTCGAAATCTCGTACCGATTCCCGATTTCAAATGTTTATTTGTTCGTGTGAAATTTTTTTGTTCTTACTTTATATAAATAAAATAAAATCGCTGGTACTGAGATATATATGCCTGAGTTCAGCCAGGGGTTTTTACCCCGCCTAATACACCGGTATCGTCCGGGCCTTTGGGTCTGGATTTACGCCGGTCTATTGGGGGTTGCCGGTCCTGTGCAGTTCTAGGAGGAGCACCCTCCCGAGCTTTGCCTCCCCTTTTTTTTTGGAGGGGGGGGGGAGTAAGTTTATTGCTTGCTGTCTGAGGCGTCTCTACCGGAGAATGCCGACGGGGCTGCCCAGGAATTTTTAAATGGCCAGAGTGCTCACCTCTCGAGCGCTGGCTTATCTAATCCCACTTTCCCGACCTTGTGTCACATCTTACCTTGTGGGAGGTAGATAAATAAAATCATAAACAAATATTTATACAGCTTTTCTGGTTCTCATTGTTTTTTTTCCCTGCAGGTAATTTAATGTTAGCGACGCTGATAATGAACACGATATAATTGTAGTTGGTCGGGAAATCCGTGCTCATATATGTAAGTTTATTTCCAAAATTATATTTTCTAGTATCATATATACGAGAGTTTTAATAATATCCATAAGAAAAATGAAAAAGTTGCCAGAATCGTGGTCACTGATAGTAACTACGTCCTTAATATTGTTAAGTAGTCTTAATTAATTTCACTCGTATCACTGCTTAATTCATTTTCCGTCGAGTTCTTTTTCGAACACAAACGTTAGGCACACACACTGCCACGTGCGAATGTGTACATTCAAATTTAATTACATAGATAAGCTTTACTTACCTTCTGCAAATTACAAACTGGATGTCAATAAGTGTAGATTACAAGGAACGTATCACTTACCTGAAAATAGATAGCACATTACTCATGAACATTAATTGGAAATGATTATTTTAATATCGTCACATATATCTACAAATACACTATATGTCATAAATAAATAAAAGAACTAATTCCGATAGCAATAATAAGCAATATTCGAATATCAAGAATTTAATCATTTAGCAGGTGTGTCTGTCGAAATTCCATCGTACACTAAAAAAAAAGTAGGTTTGACTTTCATCACTTGCTCAAACCATGTGTA
>OY744536.1:85736002-85741002 GCA_963556195.1 Sepiola atlantica | reverse complement strand
GTTTCCACCTAGATTGAGGGAAGATGGTGTTGATGCTAGTCTGGTTGATCGCGCTCTTCTTTTACGTTGAGGGTGTACAAATGCTGTAAGTTTATTAGAGCACATTCCGTGGAATTACATGTACAAGAACATGGATGCTACATTGAATTGATGGAACATGTTCTGTAGCTTTGTAAGCTGTGCTGAACCTATAAGGTTTGAAACTTTTATACCCGCTCCGAGAAAATGTAGATTACTGGCCTGAACACCACCTAAGATGTGACAATATCACTTTATAGATATATATATGATATTTACAAGTGTGAAGTTCTTGCTACATTGCTGTGATGGAAAATGTTTTGGAGCTTTGTAGGACGTGCGTAACCTATCAGGTTTTAAAACATTTTTGTACCGTGCCCACGATAAGAAAGACTTGTTCCTACAATGTGGTGTTAAATCCAGTGATTTAACACCACATTGTGGCAACAATACTTTCTAGATATATAGGACACTAGATAGTGTGGAGTTCTTGTCTGGTCGATGGAACCATACATTTTTTTCAGTTGATTTTGCATTATGTGTTTATTCAAATTCATGGTACCTCTGTTAAGTACGTTATACCAATGGAGTCAATGTGGTATATTGGTAATTCAACCCTATTTAAAAGAATAGAAGAAGCGCACAAACGCCGACCCCAGCTTAACCACATCTTCTTTTATAGTGAAAATTTACAATACTGTAACCATTTTTATAAAATATTTAAGATAATAAATTATGTCATTTTTATTAAAAAAAACACACTCCAAATCAATGTTTTCTGTGTGTAACCTCATATTATATAATGCATAATTACGTCAAAGAAATGAACTACATTTACGGTAATCAGAAAATACCGGAATTACAGTCTGACAAGCTAACACACTGACGGAAAGTGACGAAAATATAAGTTATGTGATTAAAATCCTAGACGGAAAAATGTAAGTGTAGTCTGCGCTTCGATGAACACTTCTACGTGAAGTATGGAAATGTTTATAAACCTACAACAACTTCACACAGCTGCATATCTGCACGATTCCACGTCACTAGTCAGCCGTGTGAATTAACACATATGTATTGAACCGAACTTCAGCGATTATGCTAGAGTAAATGGAACACACAAAAAGTTAATAAGACTTATGTAAATATCTCAAGGTATGAAAGAATGTTCGTTGAATAGAAATAATATATTCGATTTGCTTAAGAATTAAATTCTTCGATGCATTTAAAGACGAGCTGATATCTTACTGTTACATAAGGAAGACCGCGTTTGAATAGAAAGGTTTGAGTGCCACCTTAAATTTCAAAGATGACTCCTGAGCGAGGGTCAACAGGACCACGTTACTTCCGGCTCGAGAATTTCAGATTACTTGGGCTTTGCGATAGTTCAAGCAATTAAGAGTTGTCAAGGGTGTAGTCCACAATAGGGAGCAGCGCGCACTGTGTGGCTGGGTGATGCGAGACGAGCTAATCTTTTCCGCAATTGTATTGTTTTTAATTAATATGTTTCTGGATCAGCATATACGACCGTTTGTTTCTATTTTCAGCATACAAATAGAATAGTGGTTAACGACAACGAAACGAGTGTACAAATGTGTATGCATCCTTCGTAAAATGTAAATAATAACATAAAGCTCAGGACACATTAGAAATTAGTACATAGACATTTGTTTAAATTTACAGTGCTTCTGCATTGTTGTCTACATATAGAATATTTCTGTCTTTAATTTAAAAGAGTAACATTGAAGGGGGATAATTCAAACCTATTTGGGAATACATACAATAGTTTTTCTTTCTTTCTTTTGTAAGCGACATGTTGCCACCCAGTCTTTAAATTATTGAAGCCTGTTATGTAATGTGTCGAAAAAATCTTTCGACCGGTAGAAAGAGATGAATAGTAGAAGTGCATTCATACTTAGTGAAGGTTGTAGTCTTGCGAAATACTGCCGATTCGCGACTTCCCACCGGAATCGGGGAGTCAATTAACAGTTGTAACGGATAATCCTTATGGCGGGTAGCTGTAAGCTTGGTAACAAAATAAAGAGATAGCATTGGAATAGGTTAGCCGAGGTGTGACTGAGAGCAACTCCTAATCTTAACTGCCGCTCTCTAGTAGTGAGGAAGATTTTATAACAATCGACTGCCTTCTCTACTCGTATAAAAGGTTCGAAGTCATCAGGTTTCACCTTCCGGTCCTGTTGTCCGCGTGAGAATCGTCACCTCGTTTTTTACCGATATTTTATCATGAATCGTAAATTTAAATTTTAAATAAATATTATTTTAGTTACAAAAAATCTCCATTATTTTGGTCTCTGTAAAGACACCAAATTACAAATTAAAACGCATTCAAACATTGGAAATGTTTTACTCATAACTTAAACGTGTGTACCACGACCCACTACATATGCTATATTTTCATATTTACTTTAAAAGAGTAACATGGAAGGGAGATAATCCAAACCTATTCAGGGTTACCAACAATACTTTTTTTTCTGTGTTTAGATACCAAAACCATTATATTTCAATATAAACCTAACAGGCAAACAAAGTTAATCGGTCTGTATAGTGAGGCACTGACATACGTGAAAATCTATGTCAAAATTAACTTGCATAAACCGACGAAAATGCTATTCAGAATGTAAGCATGAACAATTGACTGACAGCAAACAATGTGCAAACTAAAAAGTATATAAAAAAAGCTTACTGATCACGTTTACATAACTTTGCGATGTGAAAATGTCTCTTTCTAAGAATAGAGATGATTTCGCGGGAAAACTTCAAAAACAAATGTAAACTGATTTAAATGGAGTATTTTAAGTAAAAACGTGTTGTTATTCAAAATATATTAATAGCCGAAAGCTGATACTTAAAAAATAAAAATAAATATGAACAATTTTCTCGGAAAATTACAATAAAAAATGAAAATTGTACAACACATCAAATCTTTTAAATATCGCTATTCATAAAAAGTTAGGTGTTTCCATATATGTTCATATATTTTTATGTACATGATTCAGTACTCAACTAATACACCGATCTTCATGAATTCAGTACTCAACTAATACACCGATCTTCATGAATTATTGAATAGAACCGTCAAGCTAAGTTCAACTGTCAGGCGTCAGCGGTAGTAATGCAAGCTAAGCTCAATTTAGTTCCACCCGAAGTTAGTAAAGTATTCAGACACCTTCAAATGTTGTCTAATTTTAATAGGTGTTTGTACATAAATTAGTACATATTCCTGAAATGTCAGTTTCTTTGGAGGATCTTAAGGATTTAAGGGAGATAATATAGGAAAACCCTCCCATTTCAAAATTAAGATATTGCAGCTTTGCGTTTGATTCGATCCATAGTTATTTAACACCCATTACGCAAAGTTACTTGAATTTAACCTTTTTCTTAAGAACCCTTACGCGTAAGCATTACATTTGTTACATTTTCTAGAGTTTTAAAAAAAAAATGTAACTCTGGTATTTATCTGGTTTAATATATAACACTTTGTATAAGCACTAGTGCCATTTGCATGTATAATTTCTGTAAAAAAAATAAATGAGATTTTAATGCTGAATACTGATGAGCAGTTTGCATCACGTGATATGGCTTGTATATTCTTAAGACATTCACACGAGCACGGAAACAGTTGCAGACTATGACTACTAGGCTGAAGAGTAATCAGCCATGGTCGACTACTCCGTCTATATATATGTTAATATTATTATTAATTTATAGATTAAATACTTCTCAACCGACACGTACTTCGCCGTACTACGGCTGATTATGACAGAATTGGACATCATGATCCCCTGACCCTTGGCCTTTGGGCTAAGATCAAAGTGGAGTATCTGTTCCGATGAATACTGCACCCCCATAGACTGTTACACCGGTCTATGGGTCTGTCCTGTGCAGTTCTAGGAGGAGTAAGTTTATTGCTTACTGCCTGAGGCGCCCCTACCGAGGAATGCTGACGGGGCTGCCCAGGCAATTTTTAAACCCCACTTTCCCGACCCAATCTTGGGTCACATCTTACTAGGTGGGAGTAAGATAAAAACTGGGCTTGTGCCTAACTCCTGGAGAGGAGTAAATCAATACCCATCACGCCACGATGCGCCTGTTTTAAATTTCGCGACTATTATCGCTTTATAAATCCATAACGTTGCGGTTTGTGTTTTTGCTGTTATTATTTTTTTAGCGATAATGTCAGGTATTCATACTGCTCGCCTAAAGCATCTATGAGTTGGAAGTTATCTCCCTTAGAGACGCAATCGCACCCCTTACTTACTAACAATATTGTTTCGTTTCTTTGAACCTCATTGGTGCAGAAGTGGCGGTTTCAAGCAGTCGAATGGGATCGAACACAGTTCGAAGATTTAGAGTAGAATCACGATGCGAACGTCTATGCCCACTTAGCCACGAGAAATCGCCAGAGATAGTAATTGAAATTTAGGTACACTTACCCGAGAGGCGGTGGCAGCGTATTGTTGTCGAAAGTCTTCAGCGCTCCAACTTAGCTTGTGAATATTCGCTGGTGACAACAATCTCGTGAATCCAAAGAGTTCTTTATTATTAAGACTGTTAACTCCTTAAAGGGAATAAACTGTAAATGTGTTTCAATATTAACATGTTTTTATATACCTATATATATATATATATATATATATATATATATATATGACCGCGCGAGATTGTGATTAAGTTGCGCTGATGAGAGCCGCAAGCTTGAAACGACGTCGTATATAGGTAAAATATAAAAAAATATTATTAATTATTATGTATATACATAGACATATATACACACATATATATATATATGTGTATATATATATACATATACATATATATGTGTATATATATATACATATACATATATATGTGTATATATATATACATATACATATATATGTGTACATATACATATATATGTGTATATATACATATACATATATATGTGTATATATACATATACACATATATATATGTGTATATAT
>OY744536.1:85726002-85733502 GCA_963556195.1 Sepiola atlantica | reverse complement strand
GAATATTGTGATAAGATTTTAGAAAGCTTACTTTTTTAAGACATCTTAAGACACAATTGCAATTTTCCTTCAATGCTATCCAATATTAAGTAGCGGTAACTATCTATTATATCTATAAAAAATAGCTAACATTAGAATTAAAGAAACTAATTTCATTTTTTTTAAGATTTACATCGTTTCATGAAAAAATATAAATAAACATGATAAATGGTGGGGAATGGGTGTACAATTTTAAAACATTTACATTGTTATATGTTTTGTATTTTTAATATAGAAAATAAAGCGATTTCTTCCAAATCACAGGCAGCGTAAACAATACTTTTTTTTTCATTAAGAACACTATCGCGTTAAAAGGTTTTTTAATTCATTTTACATAAGAAGGTCGTTTTTCAACTTTCATCAATTCAAACATTGTAAACATGAAGATATTTGAAATATTTTTCAAAGAAACCTTTCGAACAGAAACATATGTTAACACAATTCACGCTAGTTTCTATACATGGATGCACAACGTCTTGCATAAGGGAAACTATATACGAATTTAACTGTTTACTGAAGTATGTAAGTGTAATGCAAAAAATATGATGCATTTTATATATAATCTCAGTATAGATTTTAATGACAGTACCTTGTTAGTGTTTAATTTGAGTTCTTCCAACAATCTGCAGACTTTCGTTTTTTTTGCAGTAAATACATTTTATCGTTGCATACATATTTTTTACAATACACCTTAAGTGTTTTCATATGTTTCTTGTTTATAGATTACATAGTGTTGAACTTTGAGCGTCCATATTTTTATGCGTTTAAACTATTTTTTCAATTTTTCCTCATGAAAAAATTTGGATTTCCAATTATTTATGATGTACGGATCAATTCGAAACGCGTAAATAATTGTCAGTTCTGTGATCCTGGTTTCCCCGAATCAAGCAGATCACTTATGGCACTCACAGCGAAACGTTACCCAAATCTGCGGCGGGAAAGTCTCAAATGTACAAAAATAGAATTAAAAGAAGGTGTAGTTCATGAGCATAGTGACAAATGATGTCCCAACGCGAGGTTTGAAATTCAATTCGTTCGACAACTACAAAAAATCGATTGATTTTTCGTCGTTTTTTTATTGTGAAATCCGGAGTCGTAAATTAGTTTGAAGGCTAAGTGAACACTTTATTTTCTAGTTAAGATATTTTAGGGTCTATAATCAAATACATGAACACGTGTGTAGCTTTTTAAAAAGACAGCATCGGTAAAATTTAAAATGTCATCTTTGATATTATTAAACATCAGCCAGAACAACTTTGACTAAAAAATTAATTCTAAGAAAAACAATTGAATCAAATTTAAAGATTTGTCAAGATGTTTTTTCCTACTGAACAAGAACAGAAACACATATACGAATTATCATATAGAGGTTAAATGTTGACGATGGAAGGGCATTTGCACAAAACTCTACTTTGAGCGCTATTAGTAATTTAACTTACGAGCAATACAATGAAATACTTTTTGCTTGGAATGTTTTACGATACGAAGATATTTCGTCAAGTATATATAGCACAGACCTATACAAATTACAGGGTCACAAATATTAAAAATAATCCAAGGTTATGGATCTAAATTAAATGAAAGAAAAGTCGACGTTTTATTGGGGAAACTATAATATATTGGTCAAATTATAGAACAATATGGGAAAATACAGACCAACAGCGAAATAGCGCGATAATCATATGCCGGCTCCGCAAAAATATTATTGTCACGTTTTCTTGGGAAAGAAAGTATTTAAATAAATGAAAGACACTCATCATATTAAGATTATTTTTGCCCAACTGCAAATAAGATCGAGAAATATGTGTTGGTACTGGTGCTAGCCCGTGCATCATTGGAGCCTACATATTACACAAAATGAAAGACGCGTCGCTAAAACATATCGCCCGGGTGATTCGTACTTCACGGCCTGCAGGAAAATTACTCACAAACTGAGAAAGAAAGCATTCAGTTTTATTTTTTGCGGTCACCAAATATAATCGTTTTGCTCATGAAATATATTTTGTTTTGCTAACTGGACAAAAACCGCGTCTGACGATTACAAAAAAGAGATTGGCACTGCGTAATGCAATAATGGATAACTATTTGCTCCAATGAATTTAATAACATGAAGTATCTCCCATCGTTAAAAAAACTAGTCATGCTGCCGGATTATCTAGACATATTTACAAAATATGTTGCACCGCTTAGACATGATTGCCTCCCAACAAGGTAAAACTAAAAAAAAAAACACATTGTGTTATGCTATTAAACAGCTTCCGGTAAGACTCGAAGAAATAAAAAAGCGACCGACGACGAACTTTAAAGAAACAAAATAATAGAAAAGAAAAGAAACAATTATTATTAGTGTTTATTCATTTTTAAGAAACTTTAAATAGAAAAGAAAAGTAACAATTATTATTAGTGTTTATTCTTTTTTTAGTAACATAAAATAATAGAAAAGAAAAGTAACAATTATTATTAGGGTTTATTCTTTTTTAAGAAACATAAAATAATAGAAAAAAAATCATTATTAGTGTTTATTCCTACAGAAAAAATACTTAAATATTTACAATAAGTATCATTATAAGTTTTGTGTATTAGACATGTATGGACAAAGACATTGGACATGCTGTGAAACTATGCACATTTTGTGATTTGTCAGCGAAGACACCTTCTCTAACGTTTAGACAATAGTCTAAAACCGATCAACTGGAGTCTAAGATACACCAAGATTTTCTGGTCCACTAGATGGTTATCATCATCTAATAATAAACATTTTCTCAAAACTGCTAAAAATATTCAAATTAAATCAACCGACCTAAGACGTAACCATTAGTTTTTACAGGAATTGTTCGTCCAGTGTATAACATAAGACAATGGAACACAATTAACGTGTAGTCAGTTTAAACTATTCCATCAATAATTTGTAGTGGAGCATATAATGATCGCGCCGTACAACGCGAGAAGCAATCGTTAGGTACGTATATACATTAAAAAAACGTTTAACAAGCAAAGAGTGAATATCATTGTATGATTCTTGAAGGTATACAAAATGGTTCCGTCACAAGAAGCAATGTTTGCATGGAAAAATTACATATTATTAATATATGCTTTAAAGTTAAAGAACATATTTCGGATGTTAAAAGCAATAATTCCTACTGGAAAATATGAATAGTGAATAAACAAATTAGTCACATAGATAACGTGGGTGAAGGACTCGAGTTTACTCACAAGAGACTTGAACCAAATGAGGAAACGATATGAAAATGGTGTCAAGAATAACATGCTAGTGGACGAGCTCATGCATGTCGTGTTAGCCACATTATAGATTCCAATCCTGAAAAAGCGTCCAAACAGCGAACATGAAACAAGATTGTCGTGAAATTACGGACTTGCTTTAAATACACTCTTAAAAGGAAAGTATTGACCCCATATGGAACAAGTGTAAAAACGGAGTATTATTGTATCTACCCTAGTGTGTGACTATATGGGCAATTCTTGACACGATGGTAAACGAGCATACTTCGAAGTCTTAGAAAAATCTGTAGCATACTATTCTGTACTTTTGTAAATACACATTCTTGTAAATATACAACCGTGTAGTATTATTTGGCGTCAGCCATTCAAGGTAATAACATAATTACACTTTGTTTACTTACATTATGTATCTGCGTATATATATATATATATATATATATGATATATATATATATATATATATGATATATATATATATATATGATATATATGATATATATATATATATATATGATATATATATATATATATATATGATATATATATATATATATGATATATATATATATATATGATATATATATATATGATATATATATATATATATGATATATATATATATATGATATATGATATATATATATATATATATGATATATATATATATAGATATATATATTTATAATGTGTATATATGAGTGTGTGCGTGTTTATTAGAGAATAACATGAAAAAAGAAAAAAACGAAGACAAAGTAGTACAACACATAAATGAAGTTGTAAAATCCATGTTTCGCCTCTTATATTATCGAGGCTTATTCATGATGAGAGTAGGTCGCTTAACAAAGGTATAATACATCATACCAAATAGGAAACGGGTGAACCAACGAATAGTATATATTTATAGGCAGCTACTATATATATATATATATATATATATATATATATATATATATATATATATATATATATATATATATGTGTGTGTGTGTGTGGGTGTGCGTGTGTATGTGTGTGTGCATATGAGTGTGTTCGTAACATGTTTTAATATACCCGCATAATAAAAAGATAATTATCATCTTTCCGTTTGAGTATACTACTTTTTAGACAATATCTTATCTGTCAGCCAATATACGTACAGCAGAATTTTCATTCTGTCTAGCATGATCAAAATACCAACCGGCGACGAGAAAACGAAAATAAACGATTGTTCTTGAACACAAATATCGAAAGAAGCGTTAATTAAAAATAACCTACATCACCTATTGTCGATTTTAATGATAGATACTTGAACGTCTGTCGCCCTCGGCTTCAAGTCTCATTTCAACATGGCTGCCATGTTGGTTTTAATTGCAGCATCTTTTCTTGGAGATAATACACGACTGTACATTGGTCGTAAAATTGAAATGGCAAGGAATGTTCAATTCATCTTCTCTTTTTCTTTTCTTCGCATCTGTCACTTTCAATTGAGCTTCATATCAATATCATATGCTATCTTTGTTTTGCAGCAGGTTGCTATCGTTTTGTACGAATATTCGATGGCATAATGGATACAACACCGGCTTATAGAATTGACTATGTTGATGTTTTAATACTACTTACTTACCAAGTACCAAAGTTATTCGAAGATAATAATTAATTATACTGTCAGTTAGATGATAATACATATTTTTAAGGTATCGGATACTATTGGTTCAATAAGTAGAATTTTACAATTTGAAGGAACGTTTCGATAATTATTTGTCGTCATTGGACTTTAAGACGACTATGTTGTAGCCAGTAGGGAAGCAGCCACGTGGTATGTCTTCTACAGATAAGTTATTAGAAAAAAAACTTTAGTTTTATGTAGACAGAGAAGGGAATACTTTTTGTTGTAATATTGATATTAAGACGAGTTCTTTCTGTGAAACTTATAAAAGCGAGAACCAGATATTATGAGCTCGGACGACTATGTGACCGTAAGCAGGGAAGCCTCCGCGTAGTAGTGTATTCCAAACTTGGGGTGTTCTTAGAAATAAACTTTGTTTATGGAAAGTCCGTTTCGTGTTAGGCACACGGTGAATAAATGGGAGTCTATGAAAACAACATGCCGTGTCTGCAGAGCAGATGTTCTGTGGTAATGTGTTCCACAGATAAGACAGAAACTCTGGTCATGAAACTTTTTTGGTTTTAGGCAAACATATAAAGTAAATCATTTTTTGCGTTATGCAGACTTTCTTTGAACAGGGCTTCTTTGCAATGCATTCCTGAAAGTGGTAAACATTGCCGTGTAACTACTTACTTACTTATTAAAATGTGGACATTTTGAAATCTAATCACTTCTTGTCACGAACCACCCTATAAGTAATTAAACGCAATTCGAACGCTTGATGAATGTCAGTGCTATTATAACGTATATACTATTTTGGCTATCAAACATTCCAGTCCCATTAACAATAATCCTCTATTGGGGCTTAAATGTAATGAGGGGGATCCCAATATTAAAATAAAGACGAGATGTCACTGTGAGTATTCCACATGGGTAAGCATACTCGGCTGCGATGTCGATGTTGTACTTTTTCAAAGCAAGACATCTCAACAGATGTGACAGCAGTACGTTTTCTTTAGAACGGATCTGACTCTTATACATGTGCTTTTAAAAAATATTTTACAAAATTGAATGGAAGAGTAAAACATTTCCTGGATGTTAGGTAATCATGTAAACGAAATTGGAAGATACTATCAAACAGCGTATATTTATGTATCCAATTTATATAACAAAATTACTTATTTTAGTTGTTGAGTCATGTTTAAGTATAACAAAATGTCAAAATAATAAGAATAGCACAGTATATTTTATTTCGATTATTTATGAAACCCTTTTTGAATTACAGATTTACGTGACCGAAAACTCAACTTTGAATTAATGAGCAAAATCAAAAGTTTGTGAACTGCTAATTACGGGTAAAAAGAGACCAATATAAACAAATATACATCAACACACGTCTCTCTATATATATACAACTTATGTCTCTGTTGATGTGTATTTGTGTGATCGTTTTGTGTTTGCTTATGGAAAATAAATTAGAGAATCTACAACAAATCTACATGCATTCTCATGTAATTTTTTCGGGGACGACAATGAAAGCGTTTCCGAATATTGTTTGATAACTTCGAATTTATTTAAAAACTATATCTCCTCAATCATTTAGTAGCGGTTACACAAAGCAATAGTTGATGGCTTGCTAAACGTATACCTGGTTATACGACTGTCTGGTTATACTTTTAATGAAGTGAATACTAATTGTTTACTTTGATTATCTTTAACTAAGTAGACAACCTCTGAATTATTATGCGCATACGTTTGTAATAAATGTAAATTAATATCATCAGGTATATTCCTGTTGAACATGTGTGAAGACTGACTATTGCCGGCCGCCTATTCGATACATATATAAGGTTATTCGCTCATCTCGTCTGTAATTATTTACGGTAGCCTCATTGATTAGCGCCCTCGAAATCGGAGTTTATGATTACCCTTATTCCATGGTAAAACATGATATAACTTGAACCTGAGTTTAATTCTCAGGTCCTTATCAAAGTATCTACATTGCACAGTTGTATGGTTTGTATTGTTCTAACTAACATTGTATTTACTAAACACTATTCAAAATATGAAAAACGTACTTAATGCTGTGTAATTATCTTTACAACATATTGCTGTAGAGAAAAGTTGTTTATAAAACGCAGAAATATTAAATGAAGAAAACATTATAAAAACTATCGATAGTATACCAAAACGAATGTGATTTTTGAATTCAATAAAAAAAACATATAAAAACATAAAAAAATATAAACAAAACATGTGTTACATTGTGTTATCATAAAAAAGCATTACAATTATTGTATAAACGCGATTATAAATTTGTGAAATCGCCTATACCAGTAGATATTCTTCGATATAAGAATGTGATGTATACTGATGTTCTAAATTAACTATGTATTATATAGATTTTCACTGGACACTACGGTTGTATAATTTAATTATAATATACTACAAATGACAATGCGATCATGTGTGTAGATTAACACATCTTAATTGTGTTAACTTAGATAGAAAAGAAAGACAGGAAGAAAGACTATCAGGAAAAGTTTATCAGATACCTTTTCTGATCCTTCGTCAAATAGGTACTTCGTTCGCTTTCTGGATCGTTAGAAAATGCATTTCTTACGTCATCCATTTTA
>OY744536.1:85711002-85723502 GCA_963556195.1 Sepiola atlantica | reverse complement strand
TCATATACACAACATTTACTACGAAGAAAAAAAACAATATTAAAAGAATTTAAATAGAAAGATGTTTTGGTAGAGATGGTGTCGCACAATTTTAAAAGCCTATAAAAATAGTATTCTATTAGAAATATCTATTAATATGTGATTTTTCGTTATAGTTTTTTTTAATATCACCAGCGATAAAAACTAGAAATAATAGTTAAAAGGAAAATTGGAGTTAAGAGAAAATATATGTTGGTTGCTACTCATTGAGTGCCACAAATACAAATCAGGAATGACCAGCTGATTTTCGAATGAGTAACGGAATGTATATTTTCCGATGAATAATGAAGAGTTATTTACCATTGAGTTATGACTTACCTTAGTAAAAGAGGTTTATAAGTTTTTTCAGTTTTATTTTGAGAGTTACTATCAGCAGATTGAAACTACGTATGAAAAAAGGTGTTATTATTTAAGAGCAAATATTTAACAATTAAATTTGAAGATTACGATATTGTAGTCAGCAATCAAGCAGTCCTGTAGTTGTGGTCCACGGATGAAAAGTTCCAGAAAAAAACAACACTTATTTCATAAAAGTTCCGTTTGTACACCAAGGAAGAACACGAAGAGTTCACAACAGTGATGGCAGAAAGTGGAAGTTCCCGCTGTAAATGTTTTACGAGTGTTAACCACATATTTACATAGATAGTAAACAGTCAATTTTCGCATAGGGAAGTAAACAGCTAATTTTTGGATGAGTAACACAACAGGGGACCACATCTGAAATCACAGTATTGATTGATGTCATCTGTCTACACACCTCTTTGAAACCACATAACCAAGAAGGTAGAAATAGACAGATCTAGATTCAGGAACCAAGGTCAACAACTGTGATGTCAGCTTCCTGTTTGTTTACATGCCCCGAATATTAACAGAAAACTTACGGTAGATAATATATGATATATACGACATAACTTTATTTCGTATGAGTATGAGTATGAATAGTATGTATTAAATTACTGGTGTGGATCTGTAAGATGCCCGAAAGAAAGACACACACTCGGAATTAAGCAACACAAACTGTATTAAAGAAAATATAAATACATCATATAAAGAGACCGTGATTGCACGTCTGTCTGACTGCCAGTATTAGACTAGGGTATTTCCAATACAGAGACATGTGCTCCTGGTAATTATAGTTAAACGGAATAGTGTATGTAGTCCATAAAGTTAGATACATCAAACAAATACTGTATGATAGCTACCCCTTTTGGCCATTAATGTCGAATTATGTCGTTCCGCTAGTAATTTTATTTTTGACATTGACATCAGTCACCCATTAGTCATCCATGACGTGAATATCTCTGTTTACTTCAGTTTCATGCCATACGCCTCTCATATTCTATTAATCCTATGAGTTAAATATTAAGCGAGCACTTTTGTTAGTTGTCAGTTTAGTGTACTTTCTTTATCCCGGGAAACGCTGTGTTTAAACCAATCTGCTTAATCTATTGTATTGAGCACTTTTATCATAATATACACCATTTAACAGTAGTAATACTATTCCCGGACAACGTCAATAACTTTTCTTGTATACAGCATCATAATAAATGTTAAAGTGGTTTATCCCAGATAACGTTCACCATTTTGTACTGGTCAGGACATGCGTTCCTTTACTTAATATGACGTCATGCCTTGAAGTATGAGTCGGCAGTCAACCTACATATCACAAAACGTCATATGCGCAAGAATGAGTCGGCAAAATTACTACATAATAAGATTTATTTATATCTATATTACTACATAATTGCGTTGACTTTAGTGAAAAAAATCACCACCACTATTACAACATCCGGTCGAGTTTACGCTCAAAGAATACACATTTTTTTCTTAATTTTAGATATTATTCGACCGGAATAACGACGGTGAAGAAGATGGCTAATTTATGATGCTTTGCCGAGTAGTTTCAGAGCCGTAGCTGGGAATACATGCATACTTATATTAACACTATGTCCCCCTTTATTTATAGAGACGATATACATACAATATACACATTTGAATTCTAACGCGTGTTGTATGTATTTTCTTGCTGGCTCTGCCGACTTGCTATCACTTCGCACAGTTCGCTACTTGACACATTAATTGTAAACAGTTCATTCATAACTTTGTTGTAAACACGAAACTAAATCTTTCTCATTTATTCATAGAGGCAGATAAACGTTAGTATTTCTTACATTTCCATGCAAATTTATTTATCTTTTAAATGTCACCATAAAGACAGAGAAAATAAATCAATTTGCCTTTTCAGTTACAATTTCAAAATAGATCGAAACCTATTAAAAACCAAGCCGGCCCCTCTAAAAAAAGGAGCATTTAAACATAAGTGCTAAACATTTGAACAGGAAACTAAACTATAGAATTAAACTAACACTTAGCGGCATAAAAGCCTCAACTGCTATCCATCTCATAGAAGAATACTTATTCGAATAAATGAACGTTTATACACTAGAATGGCCACTTATGAATCTCAGCCAATCAGAACACAGAGAATGGACTTTCCCTTCTGAGCATAATGGAATTTTCTAGCCTTATTATAAACAGGCATTTTGATGTGCTCAACAGTCTGACTTATCTTGCTGCTCAACTGGTCGTACAGTTGAGCATTAAGCATCGACTCTATATAAACAATATTGCGAAACAGCTATTTGTTGTATTCAAATTAAAAACATAACTTAATTAGTAAAACGTCATTGTTCAAACCTGATATATAAATTAGTTAACCTTCTGACTTATGTCGTATATACATATACATTATATGATAGAGTTTAAAATGCCTACTGGAGAGTTTGAATTACCTACGAGACACTATCATCGAGTGTCTTTGGTCTCTCTGTACAATGGTTTGTCTGGCATGAGGATTGTTCACCCTACAATTAAACTCTGACCGAAAAGTCAAAATAACATAGTATTCAAAGCACATATAATATACCCTCAGTACGGCTATACACATGCTTAAACGAGGTATAGTGCACTTTCTATTGATGCTACCTAAAATAACAACACTTAGCTGGATACTCCACCAGACTAGATAAATTATTGTCCTGGAATTCGGTAAGACCAGGAGACGAAAATAAATATATACTATCACATAATCAACTGGTCAATACGAGAAGAGAAAATTAATGTTCTAAGATCCTTTACAAAATCACCGCTTGAGACGTAAAGGATAAGTTTGATGGAAAACTCTAATATCTATGTATCTCATATTAAGATCAAGTGTTAGCCTCACCAATGGGTCCCTTGATTTCTGCGAACTTAAACGGAAGTAAAGTCAAACAAAAATAGAAACAGTGTGAATCTATTGTGCATTGCTGTGGGTCTTAATTCGAGAAATGAGCCAAGCTTTTGCATGTATTCATATACATAAGGTTAATAGATTATTATTATTATTACTACTATTGTTATTATTATCATATTATTATTATGTGATTATTATCATTGATTTATGTATATATTAGTGAAATTTAATGTGAATTATTTCTACACTTGATTATTGGGGAAATGGTCGTTTGATCAGTACCATTAGAGAGCCATAAATATTATGATTGTACTGTGTTTAAATCTCCGACACACTTACATGGTACACAGCTGATGATCCCCGTTTTAAAATTTCACGCTTAAGTTAAGGCCCCCTGTTTTTGTTCTACTGTTAGATACTTGAATCGCCTTTTTTATTCATGAATTTTCCAACGAATGCTAAGTCTGCGATATCTTGAATTTTGTTAGTCTCTCTGAATTTAACTGCATTTTTCTTTTTTTTTTCTTTTGTTTAAAATGACTCGAAGCTTATTTAGACATATATATATATATATATATATATATATATATATATATATATGTGTGTGGGTGTGTATATACTTGTAAAGTGTATTATATATACATTGTATACATATAATTTTCTAAATGAACAATGTCACATGTGGAAGACTTTGATCGCACTGTGTAAAATAGCGATATAACATAATTGCATATAAATAGACTAGTGAGCCTGTCATCATCCAACGTTTAATAAGATGGATTGAACATTAATGGACTGATAATCAGTACAGAATCCTTGAAGAACGAATCAATAAATGAATCGTTCAACAGAGATATTCGCGCGAGAAGGGAATACGTTAATTTGGTCATCGATCTTTACAAATATTGAAAGGAAAAATCGAAGTTACTATATGCAACACGTGCGAAAAGGGGCCATGTAAGATTCCAGGTTAAATTGTTGGGTTGCGACGATCGATTCGCTCCATTATTTCCTTATGAATCAATATGTGATAATTCACCGATATCCTTTATTTTTATATCCGTGTTTGCCCTTTCCTCAATATTTGAATCGATTATCATTTTCCAATAGAAACAACGATATATATTTGCCATCTATAGCGTTCTACCTACAAAATCAATATTTGATTCTGGTTTATTCAGTTCTTTTGTTAATTGTTGCTGCATGTTTTTCAGAAGAATAAAATGTACTACGACGTACTACTATCGAGAAAACCCTTTGTCTGTTCGGAACTATGTTCTTAGGGATGTCATCTTAGGAAAAGAAATAACTCTATATTCGTCTATACAGAGTAAGTTAACTTCGTTTGCAATACAAAAATAACATAATTCGAAGTGTTATATGGTAAATTACATGCAAATGTGTAGAAGAACAAACTTATCGTTTTTCTAGCTGTGTTATTGACATTTTTGTTTGAGCTTTCTTATTTTCTTTTTATATTTGCTTTATTTTTATTTTTTCTTCTATTTATCTTCATTTTTTCTTTTGTTTTGATATTTTTTCTTTTTTTTCCTGTCTTTTCTTCTCATTTCATGTTCTCATCTATAAAATACTTCGATCGCATCAGAATTATTTCATACGGTTGGCACATAGACAAAAGGCAGATAACTCTGTGTTGCTCAATGCAGAGTTACTCCTTTTGTTTGTAATACAAAAAATAAAATTTTAGAAAAAAGGTGGCCAGCAAACATACAACCGGGCAACGCAAGTGAGTACAGTTTTTAATAATTTAAGTAAGTGCAATGTGAATTATAATGAGTGTGGCGTCGGACATCTGAGACGGCATGTAAGAAAAGTTATAGGTTCAATCATATGAGTTATCTTGTTGAATTTTGAACAACAGGCATAAAAAGCATTTCATTTAAGAAATAACACTTTTTTTCTGACAAGTAAATTTACATTTGTTATTATTGTACTATGTTTTTTGAAAATATAATCCCGTACCTCGCTACAATTATTTTTTTTATTAATTACTTAGTCCGGCCCAGACAAGTGGTACCGATACACATCGATAAATAATCACGCGTTCACTCAGTACGCCCCAATCGCCTTAGAACCAAAAAGTGTTTCCGACATCATGATATCTATCAGCTAGGAACATATTAAAGATCGTTGATGCGTGTGTGCTGAAGACGACAAAAAACAATCAACATTTTTTTTCTTCAGTTTCTCCACGTCGCATCGAGGAACAGTGTGGGAATAACAGATATTAACCTGGTCAGAAATTTAAATATGCATTAGAAAAAACGCCTGGTTGTTTTCTCTAGCGGCGACACCAACTGATGTACTACATGGACTTTCGCCTCATTCGAATAAAATAAATATAATTTATCAGTGTTTCTGCTACATGGAATTGCTTACCAGAAAATGTAGTGACGATGTTTATAATACCAAGGTTAAAAGTCGCCTTGGACAACCATTCAGATTGTTTATAAAAATACACATTTTCTAAATATTTTTTTAACATGCCTTGTTGCCGATTTTATCAATACATTTGCTTACTTTGTATTTGATATTCGTAATGTAAATGTGCTAAGTGCGTAGATTTTAAATATCAACAACATCTCTGATAAACGGTGTTCCTTGTTGTATAAACTAATAGGGAAATGAATAACGTCGCCGATATTTGTCTCAACACGGATAACTTAAACAAACTTGACATCATAGAATTTATTTTGTGGTTATTACATAACAGGGCATATCAAGGTATTGATGCAAACATCTACCTTTATAGAAGTCAGACACGTCCTAAGATGGGGCATTGCGTCAATACCTGGGAAAGTGCAACTACTGCACATGTTACTGCCTTCAGCGAGTACAACATAGACTTCGCAATCTAGTAGGGTAATCTCGTCTGGTCTCCACAGACTGCTGCTATTAATACCGCATTTTCTGATTTAATTATATCTCGTTTGGTTTTCATTTTATGCAAGAGAAAACTATCTAATTCCCTGTTTTGAAATGTTGGATAATTGCCATGTAAGGCCGGAGGCATGTTGAGTAGACGTAGGTGTGGGGGATCCTTTGGTTTGGCTTGCGCGATTTAGTGCGGGTTTACCCGTACAGTCGAGTGCAAAATAAAACTGTTTCTCACAGTTAGAGCTCACAAACGTTGACAGCCCACCATTTTCATGAGACCTTTTAGGTAGCGGGTGCAAGGGAGTCAGACTGTGACGAATGCATAGGTGCATAGGGGTTCTGTGACGTCACCGGTTTTTGTGTGGGAAACTGAGTTTTGCCAGTCTGGTTTTTGGAAGCAAGCTGAACGGACGATTTCTCCAAGTAGTCCTCAAATGAAAAGGGGGATGTATTTCCCTAATAGAATACAGGCGTGATGAGATTCCTAACTCCCCCCTCGAATGGCTAAGGACTTAATAGACCATAGATACTTAGGAATTAACTGTGATAAAAGTAGTTAATTGATCTATCTCTTCGTTAATAACACATCTCTAAGTAAGACAGAAAATTGACGTAAAAAGTAATCACATTTTGAAGAGAGAGTATGCCTTGTTTCTCGCTGTGAATAAGAATATTTAGCCGAATACAACGATGATGATACATGACACGCGGCGTGTGGCGATGATGGCAGCGATGTTCCACAGCAGTCTCGAAACGAGGAGAGAACTCAACCGCTGAACGACATGGAGACGACACCCCTCCACCATGAAGGAGAAAATGTACGAGTAATTAAAGGATTATGTAACATATATTCTGGCGGAAATGATGATCCTAAAGCAGGATAGAGCTATGGAAATGATAACTGTCCTTACCCACGCTATAAAAGTGTCGGTTTTTGCCTCGAGTAAAATGTTAAGATAGCTAGAAACCTTCTATTTAAACAAAGATTCGAACACTGTGCATTAATTACGAATAGAGTTGTTAGCAGAGACGATCATGGGGTGTCTTTATTTTAACATCCGGGACAACGAATCCCTAGATGTTGTTATACAGGGTGGGCAAAAATAAGGGTCTTATCTTTAAATTTGAATAACTTGAATTTGAATAACTTCCGCAAAATAAAAGTTAAACTCACCAAACTTTATGTGTGTGTAGACTGACCCTTCCGAGATTTTTTGAAATAAACAAAACAAATTTTAGCCGAAAAACACTTCTTGAAACTTACAAAAACTAAAGTATTGTTTTTTACACTGTTTTGAGTTTTTTAAGCAAAAATAATGTTTTCTAAATGAGGGTACGTTCCGTAGGGCTAATACGGCTCATGCTTGCTTCGGAAGGGGTCCTTTACTTATTCTACAAAAAAAATTTTTTTTAATCAATAAATAAAAAAGTTATGAATTTTTAAAAATAGGACCCTTATTTTTGCCCACCCTGTACAACTCAGGTTGCTTTGTATCTGTCATATTTTTTTATGTTGGGTATCTAAGCGCCGTATGTAGAAGGATCTCAACATTTCTATGTAAGAACTGCAAAAACTAAACGTCGTGATCTCTCTTGACCGGAATATACATCCAACTGGGGACCGCTAGTGAATTTCATATTATCATTATTTTTTTCCTTCGGAGGAAGACGGTTAAACCCGCCTAGGATGAATGCCGTTTGGTTTCGTTTTTTTCGCTCTGATTGTGTTAAGAGTAGAACAGAGAGAAATAAATATAGAAAGAACGGAAAGAAAAGGGGAGAGAAAACGAAAAGAAAAAGGGAAGGAAAAAGATAAGGGAGAGAAGAAAAAGAAGGGAGGGAAAAAGAAAATGATGGGAAAGAAAAAGAAAAGGAGAGAAAAAGAAAGACCAGAGAAAAAGAAAAAAAGCAAGAGAAAAAGAAAAGGGAGAGAAAAGAAGAAGAAGGGAGAGATAAAGAAAAGCAAACAAGGGAAAGAAAAAGAAAAAGAGAAGGAAAACAAAATTTTAAAAAAGAAGGGGGAGAAAACGAATAGCGGAAGGGAGAGAAAAAGAAAAGAAGGGAGAGAAAAAGAAAAGAAGGGAGAGAAAAAGAAAATAAGGGAGAGAAAAAGAAAAGGGATAGATAAAGAAAAGAGAGAGAAAAAGAAAATAAGGGAGAGAAAAAGTAAAGAGAGAGAAACAGAAAAGAAAGGAGAGAAAAAGAAAAAAAGGGATAGAAAAAGAAAAGGGAGAGAAAAAAGAAGAAAGGAGAGAAAACGTCCAGAGAGCTGTGAGCCGGATTATCTTTGACTGAGGCAAAATCTCGAAGATTTTCATTTAATTCCGTAAAATATATCTCATACGATCCCATTCAAGTCAGAGTGTAAACTATTAATTGATATCACTTCACCCGCTTTCTATTAAGATATCATACACCAATGACATGTTATTTTCATCTTAACAAGGTTTACCTGTTGCAATAAGAGTATGATAATAAACTTACCGATATATACACAATTATTGCCTAAAGATTATGTACACGTATCGATATTAATAAATGTTATTCTATATCGGATCGCATAATTATGGGAATAGTACTCTATTGTAATCCGTTTACCTTACAGTTCATACAGATCAGAAAATAACAGTAAACGCTGGCTAATATTTTGGGAGATTCAGACAATATGAATAACGTCATTAGACATAATTACCAAGATAATATCGAATTGACTGACTGTGCATTATTGAAAATATGAATGAAGTTCGGAAAAAAAGTACAGACAGGTAAGAGGCGGTAAAAATAAATATATAATTTAATTATACATAAAGTGTTAGCAATCTATTATTTCCTATGACACGTATTAATGAGGGTAGCTGAAATAAATTGAAAATAAAAAAATATATATATATATTTCGCTAATTGAAAACTATCTGAACCCGTGTAGAAAATACGGTATTATTGGAAATACTTAAAAATATGTATAAATAAATATCTTAATATTTATAAATATTTACTCAGTCTCCGTCCTATCACGTATTAATCTGCTCGCGATATCTAGAGTAAATGAAAATTGTAAATATTTATTGCCTTCATGTTAAACTAGGTAAACACGTGCAGATGAAAATATGGTTATCGTAAATATCGATAGAAATCAAGACAAACACAAAAGAGTATTCATCATTTCTACCTCGCTGCTACTTCTGTTTATTTTATCGTAATCAATGCAAGACTACGCGTTTATACATTACAGTGTGTGAAATGTACAGTTATATATATATATATATATATATATATATATAGAGAGAGAGAGAGAGAGAGAGAGAAGGGGGTAGTTTGTTTGAAGCATTGCTGGGAATAGTAGCAGTATGTTCAAATAGGCTGAGTGCCGGGTTGGTTGTAAGTTGGAAGGAACAAAATTAATAAATCAAAATGGGACTTACTATTTATTTTTCTTAAAATCTCACATAATAGGAAGTGTTGTGTTGGCTGTGTGTGTGTTGTCTGGATGATTATTAAACTCATTTATTTAATATTCCGGGAAGAAAAGAACTTTCCTTTGTCAAAAATAATAAACAGCAAATAAAAAAAACCGTCTATTGTGTGTGTATATATATATATATATATATATATATATATGTATAACACTATAAATAGGTGTTTAAATGTTAAAGTGTTGATTCACCTAGAGATGACGTCGTTTAGGGCTCTATTACACTCATCAGATTAGGAGTGGCGGTTGCAGGCGGTCGCATGGGCTCGAACGCAGCTCGTAGATTCAGGCTAGAATCACGAGACAAACGTTCAGGACTTCGCGGCCGAAATAAATCGGCACTTATAGTTGTTGAAATTAAAATACACTTACCCGTGAGGCAAAGGAAATATCATTGTCGTCTACAGTGGTCAACGCTCGAGCGGAACTTATATATATTATATAATATATCATATAATATATTTATATATTATATAATAATATATTATATAATATTATATAATATATAAATATATAATATACCATATATATATTATATAATATATTATATATATATATATTATATAATGTAATATATATATATATATATATATATATATATATATATATATACACACATACATAAATAAACAATAGTTGTATTATTAATTTGCATATACCATGAATAGATTATTTACTGTCATATATAGCATCGATACATACATATGTTTGCTTAGAAAGTTTATATTACTTACTAGACACTATTAACGATTGTATTGGGTCTTTCTCTAACCTGGTTTGCCAGGAAAACCTGACATGAGAATACTAGATTCTACAAATAAGCCATGGCAAAATATTCAAAATAACATAGTATCCGAAGCCCAAAATATATATTTTCGGTTCAGCTATACACAAGCGTATACGAGGAAAGCTGCCTCTTTCTCTTAGTAATGTTACCTAAAGTATCAGTACTTAGTTAGATACCACACCAGACTAGATGAATTCTTGTCTTCGAATCCGGTAATACCAAGATACCAAAAGAAATATATATCATGACATAATCAACTATTCAATTGGAGAGAAAGAAAATGAATGTTCTAAACTTAATTACTAACTCAGCGCTGGAGAGGTAACAAGGTACTTTAATAGAACACGCGGATATCTATGCATATAGAGATTAACTGTTCACCACAGAACGGGACCCCTTGCTTTCAAAGAACTTCAATTAAGAGGTATAGTGAAACAAAAAGGGGTAGCTTAACTTTGTGTTGACCCCATCTAAAGTCAAGATATATGAAATAAAAGTTAACATGGAACTGGCTTATCATATTGCTAAAAACCGCATCGAGTACTTAATAAATGGCAAACCTTAAAATTGGAAATGAATGACAAAAGGTTTATCTTGTGTCATGATATATATGAAGAACATGTTAGAAATCGTTCACAAAGATATATATATATATATATATATATATATACACACATACATATACAATATGAAACTAAAAGTATACTTTTAGTATATAGAACCTACAGTGAAATGGTGTAAGCTCAATATACGAGATCGAGCAATTCTAAAAATAAAAATATGTTGATTAAGGCTTAAGGAAAGAATAGTAAATATATTTTCATTGTTACCGGGTACCCCTTGCATTGAACAATCGAAGTTGAAATAAATTTGGCATTCGTACATGTTTATCCCTCTACTTTCATCTATATATGTATATATATATATACATCTATTGTGTATACACACATATGATATATACATTAATATATTTATGTATTCCCCTTTCGTGCATAGGTATACAATCAACACATAAGATTCTCTAATTATGCCTGCCCCCCACCAGACATCAGTGTAAACTTGACGTGTGTACATTATCTTGATGTACACACATACATGGATATTTAAATACTTTAAATACGGAATAAAACATAGACATCTCATTTCGTGTACGTATATTCATCCCTTTTTTCGTTTGTTTTTAAAATACCTCACATATCTGAGAAGATGGGACCGTTTCTAGTAGAAGTTCAACTGTCGCTCCGATAATAATCTCAACATTCAAACTGTTGGTTGCAATAAATGAAACAATTCCTCCCCGTGAATCCATCGGCCGGATATATATATATATATATAGATGTGTGTGTTAATGTTAGTTTATTTTGTTTTGTTATTTATTTATTTATTCTATTATCGATATACTGTGTAAAGTTTTGTAGTGTAAAATTGCTAGTCTTGATCTAAATGTAAGTTTTGTTCGGATATAATAAGTTTGCTGATTTCAGGAGATAAATTGTAAGGGGTCATTGCCTTGTTTAATAGTGCTAGAGTGTGTAATCAGTGCTGAATCAAGACGTCCTCACGAAGATTTATTTAAGATTAATTTAGCGAGGCTAGCCTGCTCAAAGTTAAAAGTATGATTGGGTTTAAATGCATAGGGGAAAAGTGCGTCAAGATAATTGTTATTTTTATATATAGTTTTAATGTTCACCAAGCGTTTTCATTAGCTTGCTTGAGCCTTGCTACGTATATCTGATGACAATTATTGCATGTGATAGTATATACCTGTATTTGATGGGTTTAAAAAAATGTTTTGTTGGTTTTCCTATTTTTTTATCATTTTGTGATATAGTTTGTATCGTCGGAATTTTCAGTATATTTAGAGTGTTGCAAATTATTGTAGGATGTGAATAGGTCGGAAATAGAAAATGGCTGTTCATGAGATAAGTGTCAGGTGTATTAGATGTTTACTTATATTTTTTAATATATTTAGAGGACATGAAATGATAATATATATATATATATATATATATATATATATTATACTAGACTCTATGGTAAAACCAGTTATATCACGTAAACATATTTTA
>OY744536.1:85663502-85706002 GCA_963556195.1 Sepiola atlantica | reverse complement strand
TCTTTTTCTTCTATGTATTTAATAAACACGTTCTACTGTTGTAGAGGTTGGCTGAGAATCAGGTGTGTTTGCTTATCGTAGCTTCTGTGGAAATATTAGGGGATACTAATTATATATATATATATATATCGCAGTTATTTCAAATTATGGAGTGTATTAAAGCACTCGAAAATAATCAAACAAATAGCGCTAATCCCTATACATTTATGAAAATACTATATATTAGCAGTTAGGGTTTCGCCACTCTAGTCGGCCTGACATCAAGCAACATTTCGTCTTGTCGTTACGTTTGAACAAGTCACATTATTTTTAATTCCATGATGAACACCTATCGTATGTTATTTAAAGTGTATATATATATATATATATATATATATATATATATATACTGCGACGGAATATGTTGAAAAATGAATCAATAATTTGCTCGATCGCAAGAATGTGTGAGTTGAAATACAAATGATTTATTTTAAAACTTCATGCTACATATTTTAGAAACGCACTTGAGGTTCATGACATGAATATACCTTTTACCGTATAGCTTGGTCGGCTTATATAAAATATATGAAACTATAAAAGGAACGCACATAATTATCAATTTAATACGTTCTTAAAAAGGTCAAACACTCTTGACATAAAAACGACTTCGTCTCTAAGATGCTGATTCCAAATCTACGGTTAGTTTGCACTTTAGATTAACCGTTTACGTATAATGAATCTATGTACACATATACCACTGTACTGTACTGTACTTTACTTTATATATATATATATATATATATATATATATATATATATATAAAAGGAGATTGTTTTTTGCTTCAAGCATTGCTGGTAAATGTAAGTGCAGATTAGTCGTCCGAGGCTATAGCAATGCGATGTCGTTGCCGTAAGATGGAAAAGTGAAACGAAATAAACGCAGGGAGAAAGTGAAACTCAAAACGATTTATTAATAATTTCACAAAAACTGATTAAATACCAAATAGTAAATACTATCCGGTAAGTAACAGTTAGGCAAAGGGTAATCTTAAATTTTCGAAAGAAAAACTTTCATTATCAGAAGACAACAATAAAAGACCATATCGGTCGAAGAAAAACGGGAAAAACCGGTGTCAGATCATCGACATACCGCAGAAAACAATTGGTAGTAGGAACGCAGAAAATGTCAAAATTCTATTAAGCAATCACATAACTAAAGTTAAAATACTATAACCATTTGTTTAATATTTGTTTAATCAGTTTTTGTGAAATTATTAATAAATCGTTTTGAGTTTCACTTTCTCCCTGCGTTTATTTCGTTTCACTTTTCCATCTTACGGCAACCACATCGCATTGCTATAGCCTCGGACGACTAATCTGCACTTATATATATATATATATATATATATATATATAGTTGGAGGTGACATTTTATGCTGTTTCAGTTTCTTGCAGTTATTACTATTGTTTACTCACTATGAGTTCTCACCTAGGTTATCATCAGTGATTGCTCGGTGGTGTTCCCTGAAGTCTGAGTGACAACGTCTCTCCAGATTTCCAGTACTCTCCACCTCTTTCAGTACTGTACTGTACTATATATATATATATATATATATATATATATATATTTAGTTGGAGGTGTACGAGTCAGCTCTGTTTATGTCAACCTTTCCTGTCTAATTCATACATTGACTGGTATCATATCAGAATCTTTGAGGCGACCCAGGCTAAATCAACGTAGAAAAAGCACAGTAAAACGTTTACATTCATTTTGGAGCACATATAACCAAGTAAATTAAAATAAATTTACTTTTGGTGTGTTATGTATAAACAGCAATTATGCCGAAAGAAATACGTTAATAATATTAGCACTTTACGACATGCAATTCTTTTACAGTTGAAATTTCGTTTTATGTGATTATTAACGTTGCAGAAGCAGACAGGCTTACAGAAAATATATCTGCGCAGATCAATTTAATTACAATCGTAAAATATACGAGTCAATGCAAGAACATATGTAAACGTATAAATGATAAGTGTTCATGAATAATAAATTATGATGTAGTAGATATTATTAAATTCCATAGCATCAATCATAATAATGACTGTGCGTTCGTTTGTTTTTTTAACCTATTTCCGAATTACTTGATACCGAATATAGTTATAGATATAATAATAATAATAATAATAATAATAATAATAATAATAATAATTATAATAATAATAATAATAATAATAAAAATAAATCACAAAAGGAAGCTAAAACCGTAAAAGGATGACGGAGAACAGTAAACGATAAAAGAGCAGAACTCCGAATCAAAAGGAAAGACTAAATAAGAAACATGAAGAAGTAAAACACACAATAGAAACATAGGAGGATGTTTGGGACGATACAGCTACACATCGGAATAGTGCAAACAGAACAGGACCTTTGAAAACAATGAAAGCCAGTTTTACAAAAATGTAAACCGAGAAAGAATAACAACAGAACAACTGGATCCGACAGAAACAAAACATTGCTGGAACAAGATATGAGAAAAGGCTTAAGATCACAACAAAAATGCTAAATGACTGAAAGACATGAAAAATAAACTAATAGAATTTGTACAAGGAACATACACAGACATTAATGAATACATTATTAAAACAACACAAACGAACATGGCAAACTGGAAAGCACCAGGTCACGATGAAATACATGCGCACTAGTTCAGAAAATGTACGATCCTACATGAAAGGCTAGCACAGAAACTGAGAGGATGTATCTATAAACAGACGTACCAGAGTGGATGACTAAATGAAGGACAACGATAATATCAAAAGACGCTAAGAATGGAACGCCCGCAAGCAATTACAGACCAATAACTTGTTTACCAACAATGTAGATAATCCTAACGGCTCAACTGAAGGAGCAAATTTACCATTCCCTGAACATCCGGGGACTACTCCCCGATGGACAAAAAGGATGCCAGAAAAGGAAAAAAGGGACGCGTAATATGTTATGCATAGATCTAAAGATCCTGGAGTAAGTTAAAAGCAAGGAATACAGACGTGTGTGACATTTCGTTGGGGTGGAATGCAATTGAAAAATGTAAAAACGAAAGGAAAAGAAAACATAACCAATACATGAATATACTAAGCCGGCTTTCGTCCACACTCATCACTTTTATTTTTCTAAATATGTCACTGGTCTTTATTCTACTTTTTAAAAGTGTTTAGTCGTAATGCTTGAATTATTTCCACATATTTACTCTGATGAGTGTGGACGATAGCCGGTTTAGTAGATTTATGTATTGATATTTTTCCTCTCATTTTTACAATTTTCAATATCATTCCACCTCAAAAAAATGTCAGAAACGTCTATATATCTATTTCTTTAATAACATTATGTACCACTAGAAATGTATTAATATATATATATATATATATATATATATATATATATATATATATATATATATATATATATACACACAATAATATTTATAAATAAATATTTATTAATTATTTTAATTACCTAGATACATCGATGTGTCATGCTAACGCAATCTTCAGTGTAGGAACTAATTCTCAACGGTCGGTGGGCGCGAACTCCGATCACAAATCGCCACTGATTCGAAGTCGAGGATCTTATCCATCGGCCATAGCCAATTAGTTAGTAAATATAGAGGAAGTTTAAATGTAAATAGCGAACGGTGGCTATGTACCAAGCAGTAAAGAGTGATCTTACGAACGGCGTTCGGATCGTGCATATAGCTATTTGCACTGCTTGTTATTAAAGTTACTCGAGAGTGCCCAGCCTTTGCGGGAGGGGGCTGATAATATATATATATATATATATATATATATATATATATATATATATATATATATATATATATATTATACTGCTTGCTCATATTGTAATTATTCGGTCTACTGTTCTTACTTAATTTTTATTCTCACAATATTTTGGACGATGTAACGCCATACCTTCTTTAGATGCGTCTTCTCGGACTCGTGAATCTGGGTGTAACACTTAATCTAATCCACATGTGTAGTTGTCTTTTTTCCAGCCAGCCAGTCTCCTCGATACATCTTGAATACTTCTGAACGGTAATCTTATTATGACGTCCTGGAGATTTAAATTCAACTTCAAGAATGCTTTCACTTAGAACTGATCACTTCAATATTTATGACTCATATCATTTGCGGCACGATTCTTCCGGACAAAAATGCAAAGTTATATTCAGTTCTAAGTGAATGTATTCCGGAGGGTCAGTGTGTTATCCTCAGTACGGGACATGTTAAGAATACAATTACGAATCACTTAAGACTTCTATCCGCTGATGGCTATCAGAACGAAAGAAAGATACCTTTCTGGATTTAACAAAATGTTCCGTTCCACATTCTGTGAAGAATCCGGAGTTCACCAATATGCACCTGGATATGAGAACGGTAGTCGGAATAATAAAAGAATACAAACTAATTCATAATTTTATTCTTTGTATCCCCAACTGAGAATTGAACATTCAACCTCTTGGAGACTGTCACTATGAACTGATTATAACTAAGCACTTATATCCGTTGCGTACCTGGTCATTGCAAAGTTCGACAAAACGTTCCTACATAATTAGTTGCTTAAAATATCTTCCCAGTCACGCTGAGAGAATGAGAGCAATGTCCCTACATGAATAAAATAAGGCGTTTCGTCTGGAATTATATGCACATTACAGAGTTCGACAGTACGCTCATCGAACGAAACCTTGAGAAAATAACATCAAAAAAATGAGAGCAGTAGTCTTACTAATGAAAAAAATATATCAGATAATAGAAATTAGCAATCCTTATCTAAAAAGAATTCGATACATAAACGCAATTTGTCAGTTTGCCGATGTTAAAATTCTGCTGTGGGAACCTCCAGCGTTTCGAAATATTTGCTTGGTTGCTATCGTTGTTTTTTTTTTTTTTATATTCAAGTGTGGGTGGATCAATCGTTTGGTAAAAGAATGATTCTTTCTTACGTGCCCGTGTGCGTTTGTAAATTCTTTGGCGGCGCTCCGTATATACCGGTGCACGTGCGAGGCGCCCTCTAAGCTGTCTGATGAGTCACAACGTTTAGAGTTGTTGTTGCCAAGTAACGTACCCGTTTTTAGAGTATTTTTTTTTCTCCCGTATTTTGTTCACATACGAATGCCAGGCGGATGAGCACTTACTCATCTAACAGGAGAGCACGGCTCTTCTTACATCGAATATCATTTGGAGCGGAAAGGAGACATCTTCACTCTCGGCCAATTGTTCAACCCACCTTCCTACATAATTAATTACACTTGTATTGAAAACATTTATTTCCATCTTTCTCTATCTGTCTCACACTATCTATATTTCTCTCTCTTACACTATCTCTTTCTCCTACACTATCTCTCTCTCTCTCTCTTACACTATATATCTCTCTCTTATACTATCTATCTCTCTCTATATATATAACACTATCTCTCTCTCTTATACTATCTATCTCTCTCTATATATATAACACTATCTCTCTCTCTCTCTAACACTATCTCTCTCTCTCTAACACTATCTCTCTCTCTCTCTCTAACACTATATCTCTCTCTCTAACACTATATATCTCTCTATATATAACACTATATCTCTCTCTATAACACTATATCTCTCTCTCTAACACTATATATCTCTCTCTCTCTAACACTATCTCTCTCTAACACTATATATATCTCTCTCTAACACTATCTCTCTCTCTCTCTCTAACACTATATATCTCTCTCTAACACTATATATCTCTCTCTCTCTAACACTATATATCTCTCTCTCTCCCTCTCTCTCTCTAACACTATATATCTCTCTCTCTCTCTCTCTCTAACACTATCTCTCTCTCTCTCTAACACCATCTCTCTCTCTCTCTCTCTCTCTCTAACACCATCTCTCTCTCTCTCTCTAACACTATATATCTCTCTCTAACACTATATATCTCTCTCTCTCTAACACTATATATCTCTCTCTCTCCCTCTCTCTCTCTAACACTATATATCTCTCTCTCTCTCTCTCTCTAACACTATCTCTCTCTCTCTCTAACACCATCTCTCTCTCTCTCTCTCTCTCTCTAACACCATCTCTCTCTCTCTCTCTCTAACACCATCTCTCTCTCTCTCTCTCTAACACCATCTCTCTCTCTCTAACACCATCTCTCTCTCTCTCTAACACCATCTCTCTCTCTCTAACACCATCTCTCTCTCTCTAACACCATCTCTCTCTCTCTCTCTCTCTCTCTAACACCATCTCTCTCTCTCTCAAACGCTATCTCTCTCTCTAACACTATCTCTCTCTCTAACACTATCTCTCTCTCTCTCTCTCTCTAACACTATCTCTCTCTCTAACACTATATCTCTTTCGCTCTAACACTATCTCTCTCTCTAACACTATATCTCTTTCTCTCTAACACTATCTCTCTCTCTAACACTATATCTCTCTCTCTCTAACACTATCTCTCTCTCTCTCTAACACTATCTCTCTCTCTCTCTAACACTATCTCTCTCTCTCTCTAACACTATCTCTCTCTCTCTCTAACACTATCTCTCTCTCTCTCTAACACTATCTCTCTCTCTCTCTCTAACACTATCTCTCTCTCTCTCTCTCTCTAACGCTATCTCTCTCTCTCTAACACTATCTCTCACTCTCTCTAACACTATCTCTCTCTCTAACATTATCTCTCTCTAACACTATTTCTCTCTCTAACTAACACTATCTCTCTCTCTAACACTATCTCTCTATTTTACCCTATCTTTCTCTCTCTCTCTCTCTCTCTAACCCTATCTCCCTTTCTCTCTCTCTCTCTAACACTATCTCTCTCTCTTACCCTATCTCTCTCTCTCTCTCTCTCTCTAACACTATCTCTCTCTCTCTAACACTATCTCTCTCTCTATCTCTAACACTATCTCTCTCTCTCTCTAACAATATCTCTTTCACACTATCTAACACTATCTCTTTCACACTATCTCTGCCTCCTACACAATATCTATAAATCCCTCTCTCTCCCTAACACCACCTCTCTCTCTAACACCATCTCTTTCTCTAACACTATATATCTCTCTATCTTTCTAATTCTATCTATCTATCTATCTATCTCTCTAACACTTTCTATCTATCTCTCTATCTCTCTCCCCCTCTCCCCTTATAAATATAAGTACGTGTATAGCAATTTAAAATCATCTTCGCGAAATCTGAACTGACCTAAGTAAACATACTAATACACAATATCTACTAGTCACTATCCTCGAGTGTCTAAGGGCTCTCTGTACAGGGCTGTGTTAAGACAACTTGACATTAGCAGACATCCCATACAAAAAAAAACTGAAGAAATTTTTTTAAAACATAGTATTCGAAGCTGAAATAAGATCTCCTCGAGATAGCTACACACATTCCTAAATGTACGTTTCCTCTTGTAACAGCACAGCTGGATACGCCACCAGACAACATGGATGATTGTCTTAGAATCCGTAAGACCAAGAGACAACACAAGCGAATAATATGACGTAATATTTAATTGGTATATTAAGTAGAGGAAGATGAATGTTCTTCACTTGTCACTAACTCAACATATCAGAGGTAAAACGACATTTAAAGGAACGATCGTATATATATATATATATATATATATATATATATATATATATATATATATATATATATATATATATATATGTGTGTGTGTATTTTATAGAGTGATCAACTGTCAGCCCCAGTAAAATGTATCTTAATTTCTGAGAACTTACTATGAAATAAAATAGAACCATTGTTAATAGCTTATAACACTAGTTAAAAAAAAAGAAAGTGCTCGATGGTTTGTTCTAATATGAATTATTTTTTAACAAACTAAACAGTCATTGTGATGCAAAGTTTTACAATTAAACACTTCATACATATATATATATATATATATGAAGAGTTAGAATATATGTATAGCGATGTATATATGTATGTATATATATATATATATATATATGTATATATATATATGTATGTATATATATATATATATATATGTATATATATGTATGTATATATGTATATATATGTATGTATATATGTATATATATATGTATATATATGTATATGTATGTATATATATATATGTATATATATATGTGTGTATATATGTATATATATGTGTATATACATACATATATACACATATACATACATGTACATATATATATGTACATATATATATGTACATATATATATATAAACATATACATATATACACATATCACATATATAAACATATACGCATATATAAACATATACGCATATATAAACATATACGCATATATAAACATATACGCATATATAAACATATACGTATATATATATATATATATATATATATATATATATATATATATATATGAAAACATCAAGAAGACGATCACTAAAGATACGGGATGACCAGATAAGAGTTTAGGCTAGCATACCACTCCTGGCAACTTACGAACTTGCCCAGGGGCGATATAAATGGAAGACTATTTCTTACAAGCATGTGACGAACCTCTACGGAGTATGCACATCAATTAATCTATTTCAGACATTTCATTTTTTGGTAACATTTCTAAAACATACTCGTAATTATAGTTTTTAAAAGTGAAATTATAGTTCATTAAACAATAATTATAAGCGAACTGTGTATACAACTATGGAACATTAGAAAAACAGTGGATAAGCATGGCTACACACTAGTTAAAATAGAGACACAAATACACCATTTAAGTTGAACGTTGTTATTTATTATAAGCTATAAATAAAAATACGATACATCATCTAATTGTATTTCACGATTTATAAAAACAAAGTTTCAAAAAGATCGAGATTTTTCAACGTATTTAACCCAAAAGCTAAAATAATTGTTAAAAAATGTGTTTTTTTTTAATACGATAACTGATAATTACAACAGTCTGCTTAATTTCATTTAATTGTATTCAATTTCGTGCTATATTTTTTCCACCACGTGGTCTGATTTATTCCCGAGTACAAAAGAGTGTGGGTCAGTTTTTGTAGTGTTAGAAATAATCCGGAAAGAGGAATATCATGACGAGGATGATGATGATGATGATGACGACGGTGATGACTTCTAATAACATCTACCTCTTCTTACTTACCCCCACCGACTAATCCCTCATCTACATTAGCAAATCTAACTACTTGCCTCCTTCTTTACATATTTACCCCTTCGTCTAACACAATCAACTACATATTCCACCAACTAGTTTTACATCTGCTCCTATGATTACTTTCTATGATTCGTCGTATAAAATGTTCGGCACAATAAAGCTTATTTTATACCAAATGAATATGGTCGTTCAAATCGTCCGGAACATCTTGGTTTAACTTCAATAGTCTGTTTTTGCTCCCATTTTTACTGGTCTGTTCACATGCTTATCCATTATTACATGCACTATTCAATTTTATCTGGGATGTTGTGTTTCATATATTAACTAACTTGTACAAGTATATAAACCGCGCTGAATGTTTAAACAAATATCAAACACGTCTTAGGACTATTTGAATCTTTCGTATATCTACACGGTTTATGTGATAGTAAGTGGTCCTCAGTAGGAGGTTAAATACTGTTTGTTTTATCACCTACTCTGCTCGATTATTATTCTTATGATCATTAGCGTGAGATGATGGGAAGAGAGCGTTTAGAAGATGTTGTAACAAGAGAAAGCCACGAGAGACAAGCGTAAGCTACAGAAATGAAAACAAACAATACAGAAATGGTTTATGCTGGTAGACACTTGATTCTAAGATATTCAATTGGCATTAGTTTATAAGCGGTTCTTTTTAGCTGCTACCAAGAAAAGTATTTGTGAAATTTCATGGAAAAGTAAGCTAAAAATATTTACATGAGCGAATAAGTAACTACGATTAATTTCTACGTTGATTTAAATGTAATTAAATATGTTCATTTGCTAAAAATATCGTTATAAATAATATGTTTAAGCGAAAATAATTCGGTTTGAACTAATGCCGAAGGCTTTGTATTACTTTTGAGGTGGATTATCAAACGGAAGGAGCCAACAATATGCGTTCGGACATTCCTAAACTAGACCAGTCAAGAATGTAAAGGCCTAGAAAAACATTCTAGGGAATTAATCGCAATGCACTGCTCCAAATGATAGTACTGACTGGGCTCATGTTAAACAGAAAGAAGATGGAATAGGACTGGTAATTTTTATAAAACTCAAAGATGAGTCGGTGAAAAGATATGAAAATTCACCTAACACAAAATACAGTAAGACTAATTACCGCCGCCAAGTTTAATAACACTAAGTAAAGCGAAGGGGCAACTAAAAGTCTATATTAAAAAATTGAGATAAGGAAACAGCTAAATGAACGATTTATAAAACTGACCAAAAATCAAGCAATGGATAAGATTGCTACAGAAAGGACACTTGAATAGTAAAGAAAATCGCTAGTGACAGACGCGCAAGAACAAATGAGAAAGTTAACTACATAAATGCCAATATTGCTCATACTGAAGAAGTCTCTGTTGACAGAGAATAGTGTAAGTTATTCTAGCAAACTAACTTACAAACATTAAAAAAAAACACACAGACATGACTGGGTTGGGAAGGTTGTCTACTAAGAACTCTGCAAACGAATGAAATTTGAAAATGCATGGAATTAGTACAGGGTTAACTAAGAAAATATTGAATACACAAAAAGACATGAAGGATTTAGCGACCCCAAAATATTATTGTTATAAAGAGAATCATCTATAACATTTCTGTTCATGGACATCAAGTGCGAACGCTTATCCGACAACATTGTCCCGTCTTTTAAATAAAAATAGTCTCGTTCCACACGTTTTCTCATTAGATAGTCTCGTTCCCGACATTTTTGTAAGGAAAAACACGGATATTTTTCATGATTTTTTAAAAAAGAAATATTAATTTATATTTATTTTAATTTTTATCTCATATTAAATTGTTTTTTTTTAACGCCAATACGTAGTTAAAGGAAGACATATTTAAGAATAAATAAATGGCAATAAGCAAAATAAATTGTTTTAGAATAAGTAAGGTAATTCCCATAAGGTTTCATAATCTTTGCGAATTAGTTCAAAAATCAAAAAAGTTTAAATCTAAAATCTTAAACAAACAGGACGAATAAATAAAATAAAATAAAGTGGAAAGAGAGTATAATGAAGGGAGTAGGGTGTCTCTCTTTCCACTTTAATTTATTTTAATTGAGTTAAACGTAGTTAAGGTAGTCTTGGAAATAGACTTTACGTTGAGGAATACAGAAATTATATATTTTTGTGTTCGTTTTCTTTTCAATTAAATCGGAACACGATTTTCATTATTTATCATTATTTTATATATATATATATATATATATATATATATATATATATATATATAACAAAGAAAAAAGCGGTACTTGTTGCTTAAATTGCCGAAAAAAAAAGTATTTGTCTTTTACTGTTTGAGAGGTAAATAAGGGACAGCAACTCTTATAAACTGTTATTATTACATCTAACGTAATTTACAGAAAATTAAATAATAATAAATGAACAACGAAGTATACAGCAATGGAAAATTTGAGAATTTATTGTGTTTAAACTTGAGTTTTTTACTGAATGAAATTCAGCAATTTGTTTACAAATTTAGGGTTAGGTTTAGGGTTAGGGTTAGGGGTTAGGGTTATGGGTTAAGGTTAGGGTTAGCGTTTAGGGTTAGGGTTAGGGTGAGGGTTTAGGGTTAGGGTTCAGGGTTAGAATTTAGGGTTATGGTAAGGGTTTAGGGCTAGGGTGTAGGGTTTAGGGTTAGGGTTCCACAATTGCAGGTTTCTTCGTCAGAAATAAATCCATCAGCTTGCAAGAAATCGATCTGTTTTGCTTTTTCTGAAGTAAAATAAAGTAGGTCTTAAAAATGGAACAAGTTAAGATCCAAGTTAAGAAATTAAAGAGAACATCTGGCTCACAATAATAATTAAGAGTTACTGCCCCTTATTTACCTCTCCAGCAGTAAAAGACAAGTACATCTTTTTTTCGGCAATTTAAGCAACAAGCACAAAAAAGCATATACATAGGCTTGACTACCACGACTTTGTCGAGGAGATTGATAATGCATTTGCCTGATACTAGTGCCGTAGTCCAACTTTTAACTAGCGACACAATTCCGATCGGGGGCAGGAATAAGTAAACACTTAGAAAATACAAAAATCTAAATGATGTAGTACACACAAAAAAACTCCATATATTAGAAGCCTATATATAAAAACCAAAAAAATCGTAATAAATAGAATTAACTTAAATACTAGTGATAATATACTAAAATGTCTATAATGCTAACTATAGTTTCGTACTTACTACATAATTCCAGCCCAAACCATCTATATAACTGACTCATGTATGTACCTGATTATCCTCATTCCCCTAAAAGATAACCGTGGTTAGATCAGAAAGTATTTGCGACACAAATAAAAACTATGGAAGATTCATCGGCGAATCCCCCCCCCCCACGCATAACTAAACTTCTAATTCGGAGTGATGAAAGGATCTACCAAATGATAGTCAGACATAAGTTGTCTCTTGTATTCAAAAGTACTTGCCTGCAAGGAAAAATGCTGCCTAGATATTTCTACATATATATATGTATGTGTGTGTGTGTGTACGTGCATATTAATATATAGGTAGATTATTTGCTATTGTTTTTGGACATAACGATCGGTGTTCTTACGGTGCGCAATTATTTTTAGCTACCCTAAACGTTTTTGGTGTTATTATTTAAGAATATGCAAATGAGCGCCTTTTTCTATTATAGGCAAACAGAAATGGTGCACAAATGGGCAGGCCATTCTCGTCGAATGGTTAAAGAGCTAGTCTACGAATATAAACATTGACTGTTCGATCTGTGACGGATTATAGCCAGAAACTCCCGTCAATGTCGAACTCTTGTGCACGCAAAAAAGCTGTATCCCATAAATTGATGCATACATTTATTAAAAAAAAATATCCATATATATATATATATATATATATATACATATATATGTATGCATACATACATATATATATATACATATATATTTATGAATATATATCTATATGTGAATATATATATGTATATATATAGGTGTGAATATACATATATATATATATGTACATATATATGTGTGTGTATATATATATATATATATATATATATGTGTATATATATATATATGTGTGTGTGTATATATGTTTATATATATATATGTGTGTATATATATGTGTATATATACATATATGATATGTGTATATATATATATGTGTATATATATGTATATAGATATATGTATATATACACATATATATGATATATGTATATATATACATATATGACATATGTATGTATATATATATACATATATATGTATATAATATATATGCATGTATATATATACATATATATGCATATATATATATCTGTATACACATATTTATACATATCAATATATATATATATGTATACAGATACATATATGTATACATACACATACATATTTTTACACATATATATGCGTATATTAATACATATAAATACATACATACCTATATTTATACATATATATTTATACACACATATTTTTACATATATTTATACATCTACATACGTACATTTATACATATATAATATACATAAATTTATATATATATATACATATATTTATACATATACATACGTATATTTTTAGATATATAATATACATATATTTATACATATACATACGTATATTTTTAGATATATAATATACATATATTTATATATATATATACATATATTTATATATATATATACATACATATATTTATATATATATATACATATATTTATATATATATATATACATATATTTATATATATATATATACATATATTTATATATATACATATTCTTATATATTTATATATATATATACATATATTTATACATATACATACGTATATTTATACATATGCATATATACGTATATTTATACATATGCATATATACATATATTTATATATATACATATATTTATATACATATATTTATATATATACATATATTTATACATATGCATATATACATATATTTATACATATATACATATACACATATTATATATATACATATTATATATATACATATTATATATATACATATATACATATTATATATATACATATTATATATATACATATTATATATATACATATATACAAATTATATATATATACATATATATATACATATTATATATATACATATATATATACAGATATATACATATACATATATATATACATACATATACATACATATACATATATATATACAGATATATATACATATACATATACACACATATTTATACATATACATATTTACACATATACATATAGACATATATTTATATATATACATATACACATATATTTATACATATACATATACACATATTTTTATACATATATACATATATTTGTACATATACATGTATTTGTACATATACATGTATTTGTACATATACATATATTTGTACATTTACATATATTTGTACATTTACACATATTTGTACATTTACATATGTTTGTACATATCCATATACATATATATATATATACATATATTCATACATATACGTATATACATATATTCATACATATACGTATATACATATATTTATACATATACATATATTTATGCATATACATACATATACATATATTTATACATATACATATATACACATATATGTATACATATACATATATACACATATATGTATACATATACATATATACATATACACATATATTTATACATATACACATATCTTTATACATATACACATATCTTTATACATATATACATTTATTTACATATATACATATATTTATGCATATACATACATTTATGCATATACATACACATATTTATACATATATATATATATACATCTATGTATACATATACATACATATATTTATACATATATATATATGTATATATATACATCTATGTATACATATACATACATATATTTATACATATATATATATGTATATATATACATCTATGTATACATATACATACATATATATATATATACACACATCTATGTATACATATACATACATATATATACATATATATATATATACACATATTTATACATATACATATATTTATACATATACATATGCACATACATATATTTATACATATACATATATATATGCATATACATATATTTATACATATACATATATATATATATGCATATACATATATTTATATGCATATACATATATTTATATATATACATATATATATGCATACACATATATTTATATGCATATACATATATTTATGAATATACATATATTTATATATATATTTATACATATACATATATTTATACATATATTTATGCATATACGTATATTTATACATATACATATATTTGTACATATACATATACATATATTTGTACATATACATATATATATGCATATACATACATTTATATATATACATATATTTATACATTTATATATATATACATATATTTATACATTTATATATATATACATATATTTATACATATACATATACATACATTTATATATATACATATATTTATACATACACATATACATATATTTATACATACACATATGGTTATACATACACATATGTATGTTAAAAAATGACAAACGGAAAACACGTGCAGGAGAAAAACAAAAACAAGATATTTTTGACCGGTTTCGTTAGTGGCTAATGTCTTCAGAAAATGAAGATATGGAAATAATTTTATTTCGAAGGCACACACATTGAATGAGGGAAGGATGATCTAATTGGACCATGTAAGAAGACATTAAGTGATCTTGAAATATGATAAGTAGGTGACACATTCTTCTATGTATCTTATTCTTCTGTTTATATTTTTTATTTATTTACTCTTTTTTACTATCACACTTAATGAGCTAGTATAGAGAAAGCCGGTGTGGGAGGGGGAAAGGCGTCAGAGAAGCTGGCTTACGTGAACAAAAGGAGTGAGCATGAAATTTATACACTGGATGTTAGAACCCAAATATTAAGAAAGTAACAGGGATAGGTCTGCAAATGTGGTCTTTTCTTATAGTTGTTCTGACAAGTATTCCCCTTGTGGTTTTCTGTTTTACACAGTACCAGGTCGAACTACCATCTCAATGTTATTGAGGCGTTAGTTATTAACAATTATCAACCTTACCTGCGTAGACAAAAGATTTTGAAGCATCAGTTAGAGATATTTAAGGAATTAAAACCACCATAACGTTAAGAGATCTACTTAGTTTTTAATTTATTATCTTGACGTTTCTTCTTAGAGCGTCAGACGATTAGTCCTTAAGGACAATTTTAGCAATTTTCTTTTTTTTTCCACTTACCTGTTTTATTGATTTAAAAAAAATGTTTCCTCTGAAATTTATCCTACGATGTTGTTGTACGCGAAATTTACTTCTATACATAAGTATATATATATATATATATATATATATATATATATATATATATATATATATACTAGCAGAACTATTCTCCCACTAGTCGCATATTTTTGCTAAGCTGGGAATATATCATAGTGAGCGAACATTTACTACACAGAGGTAATGACTGAGAAGATAGTATCATGACAAAATCAGCTTCAAAAGGTGGAGATAATCCTTGAGAGGATTATCTGGCAATAGAACAGAATGCGCACTAACCCAAACCACAACCACCAGATTGAGAACATCATTGTTAAAGTATAGTATCATGAGAGAACAGATGTATAACATACTGAAGAGAAAGAGTTAATATCTGGGATGAGAACGTTTATCTCTGCCAGTATGTTATAATAGAAACGGGGCATATACTTCACTACTCCCAGGCCCCAAAATGAGAAAATATTCAGTGTGAAGATGGTCTCGTGACAACAGAACATATACTACATTACCCCATCCCACAAACAATTATTAACATTACCATTACCTCCTTAAAGAAAGAAATCATTCTTGCGAAGACTGTCTAATGACAACAGCACTAATACTACACAACCTATTCCCATTAAGCGATAACACAATATTATATTATTTTTTTTTTAATTATTTAATAATGTTAAGTCATAAAAAACTATTTTCATGGCCCCTTTACTTTTTGGCAAAGATCAAAGTATACTAACTGTACTCGGCATCTAAGCAACATCAGACGTTTTACTATCGATATAAAAACATTGCTTTTTGTTTTATTTTACGTCAGTCGAAGTTCTCAGAAATCAAGGATCTCCTTCCAAAGGCTTACAGTTAATCTCTGTATGAGATACAGAGATATTCGAATATTCCATTAAAGTTCTTATCACCGTCCAAACGTTGTAGTTAGTAAAGAAGTTAAGAACATTAATTGTCTATCTCCCTAATTGACCAGTTTACTATTATATAGTGAATCTTCCTTGTGGCGTTTAGGTCTTACCGTATCTCAGGACGATTATCTAGTGTGGTGGATATAGAATTAAACTAACACTTACCGGCATAAGGGCCTCAATTGGTATCCATCTCATGGAGGAGTGCTTGTTCGAATGAATGAACATGTATACACTAAAATGGCCACATATGAATCTCAGCCAATCAGAACACAGAGAATGGACTTTCCCTTCTGAGCATAATGGAACATTCTAGCCTTGTTATAATCAGGCATTTTGATGTGCTCAACAGTTTTACTTATCTTGCTGCTCAACTGGTCGTACAGCTGAGCCCTAAGCATCGACTCTATAGTGGAGTATCCAGCTAAGTACTGATACTTGAGGTAGCATTACTTTCAGAAGCTGCACCATAACTCTTATTAGTTATTTCGTATTTGGGTTCGGAATACTATGTAATCTTTTAAATATTTGGTCAGAATTTACTTGTAGAGAACAGTATCTATATGTCAGGCTGCCCTGACAAACACGTGCACAGAGAGAGTAAATGCACTCGAGCGTAATTAAAACTCTATATAGGAAAATATCATAATGCAAATTACTTTTGTATATCACAGAATATTGATTTATTAGAAACTGGTTTTAAAATTAATATACACATTAAGATCTGAGTGCGTCTAGTGTACTATATACGGTATTAAAGAATGACATGTTGTATCATAGAATTAAATTAAAAGTAATCGTTTTAGTGTGACTACCGTTCGAATATATGAAAAACATTTTTGGATTTTTTAAATTTAGATATAATACGTTGTTATAATACCGAATTATCACGTTGACACATCGGTTCCCGCTCGATTACCGAAGTTAAGCGACGTTGATCACGGGTTTAGATGAGTGACCATTTGAGAATATCTGGGGCTTAATGTGGCTAATGAGAATAAAAACGTACTTCTCTCTTCATCTAATGAGCAGAATGTGAGCAGTCTGATTTTTGGATAGTTGTTTCTACCTCTTATTGTGGATGGGCTTGTGGTATTATATGTGCATATAGTATACTATAAAGACACAAACAGAGTATTCAAACCTATATTATTTGATCCTCATCGTTGGAAATATTTATTTTAAAAAACTGTATAGTTCAACTACTATAGAATGGCTAAATTAAAAAAAAAGCAGAAAAATTAAAAACTATATAGAGCTAAATAAAATAAAGTTATTTAACTGCATTTTCTTTTATTTTATTAAAAAGAAAGAACATATTTTTTGTGTAAAGCGTTTCGCAAAAAGAAAAAAAGGTGCCAAAAATTATTGAACATTTTTTTTAATTTACGCTTTTAAACAAATGAGGGTAACATTTTTCATAGGCAAAATGAAAGAAAAAGTTTTGCAAATGTAAGCTGTGATGTTACGCTTTAGTGTAAACAGAAGTACTTTCTTGAGATTTGACCGTCCTTGTGCCCGTTTGGCGCCATAGGATATTTCATATATTTTTAGTTGTATTTTCCTTCAAACTGAGAATATCAGGGGCTTAATGTTAACACCTAGCTATGGGCAACTAGCGTCGCCAACATGTAGTACCTAGAATTGCAACTATGTCAAAACACCCTGAGTGATGGAACAAATAAGTTGGACAGAAACCAGGAGGAGGGGTTCCTTCTCCAAGAGTTATCAAAAACCCTGTTGGTGATGATGGGCGCACGAATATGAACGTCGATACACTTACGTGTGTGTATGTAAGTAGATCGAACTTTCTCTTTCTGTACCGATCTCTGAATCGGTAAATGATCGGTAATTGTTCGAATTGTTATCAGAAAGATGATTCTGAATTACCGTAAAAAGATGTTTATGTCCTTATTTTTTCATTCGTCTGATCTAATCATTTCATTTTATATTTAAAAAAAAAAGATTTATTTTCTTTTGACTTTTAAAAACCATTTGTTTAAAAAAAACAATATGTTTGCAGTCAGACTCATTTTACCAGTACTAATTGGATCCAACCAAACAACATATCTTAAATACAATGACATACTTCCCCAGTTCGTATTCTGCGTCGCACACTTTCCGTTCCGTAGCCTATACAAGACGTATATCAGAAAAGAAGCGATCGATAAATATTGATCGATATTTTTACGTTGTCTGTTAGATAAAATGACTTCCTTATTCTCTGCAATTATACGCAGAAAAAAATAATATTCGCAATATCTATTTTTTGTTTGTAAAAGTTATCTTTCAATATTGATGAGTCGGTGTACGTCTGTAAGCAAGACTACGCCACACTATCAACCGTATATACTTACTTTTAGTAAATTAAACTAAACGAAGATAAGTTTAATTCATATATTATTGTAATTGAACGATATACTTTAAGAAGGCTAAACAATTTATCGTCTGGAAAGTAACATGGTAAGACAATTTGTATGGGGATGGGAAAACAGATTAGCATCGGAAATTCGAATATAAAGTTGCAATTTAGTAGAGAGGAATTTCGTATTTTTAATAAAGTATAATCTACAAATTCCATTAATTACGTCACAGGCAGGAAGCCACTAGTGTGACGTGGCTAATAAGGCTAGAAATGTACTTCTCTCATCACCGAATTTTAGGATAGCTGTTCCATCTTCTTATTGTGGATGGGCTTTGGTATTATATGTGCATACATTTATACTATAAATACAGAAAGAGAGTATTAAAACGTATATTATTTGATCCTCATCGATGGAACTATTTATTATGAGTAAGCTACTAATCGACATATGTAGACGTCAACCAACTTTTTAAAGATGGGTCGTTAACAGACGACGGTAGCATTTTTCATAGCCGAAATGAAAAGAAAAGTTTTGCAACTTTAAGCTGTGATGTTACGCTGTAGTGTGAACGGAAGTACTTTCTTAAGAGTTGACCGCCATTGTAGCAGTTTGGCGCCATAGGAGATTTCATATATGTTCAGTTTTATTTATCTTTAACATTGTGTTGAATATTATAGCATCTAAAATCGTATGGTTGTTGTATATTACTGTATATAATTCCTTTTCTGCGTATTTAATGGAGACTCCTGTATTTTTTGTTTTGGTAAAAGTTGTTATGCTTCAAGTTATTTACATGTTCGCGTATTTATTCATGGTGTATGGTTTGGTTGCTTTTGTACGTACTTAAATCAATGCTTAGGGCTCAACTGTACAACCAGTGGAGCAGCAAGATAAGTCCAAGGGGCAAACACATAAGAATGCTGGTAATATAAGGCGAGAATAATAAGGCGAGAATGTTTCGATTATGCGCAGAAGGGAAAGTCCATTACCTGTGTTCTGATTGGCTGAGATACATAAGTGGCCATTCTAGTGTATAAATGTGTATTCATTCGAATAAGTATTCTTCTATGAGATGGATGCCAGTTGACGCCTTTATGCAGGTAAGTGGTAGTTTGATTCTATATACGTCATATCAACTCTTTTCGGGTGGTTTAATGCTGAATACGGCAATTTTAGTAAATGGTGTTATGCTTTATATGTAAGTATTTATTCATGGGGTTTAGTTAGGTTGTGTTGTAGATACACAAATGCTATTTTCTGTTTTTGTTTTTGTAGAACATAATTGAGTGTTGCAAAGGGAAAAGAACAAAAAAATAACACCAATGGTTGGCGCATTTTGGTCAGGAAGACGGTAATTTCAGTTAGCTTGATTTGGTAGAATAATATCTTAAATTGTAACAACCCGAAAAAATAGTTTTGTTAAAGTCAGTGCACATGCAAGCATATCTCGATGCATAAGTTTTTTGATCGACTACCGAAAATCTGCCGTGTTTTGCTTCTGGAACGCGAAATTCTCAATATATTAAGTTGTTCTAAACAGTTTTAGTCGACATTTTTACTGACTTGTAAAAAGTTGATTTCCGTTGTGTTTTTTTTTTTGGGGGGGTGCAGTTATTTCTATAAAACTATCAGGAACATGTGAAAAGAATGACGTTCTCTGCCTCATCCTGCACCATGTGCTTAACTTGGTATTTAGTGCGCCACTAGTCAAACCTTCCTCACCGGGGTATGGGTGGTGCGAATTCCTTACTGTCAGAGCTATGTCGTCTGGTTCTCGGACTCTTGACAGGGCCACCCATGACGCACAAGTGTTGACTCAAGCGGTATAAGTACATACACCAGCTAACAAGGAGGAGTGGGGATCAGGACTCGTCGTCTCTGACGCTAATTGTGTGGCGCTAAACTGCAAATGAATGGAATAGTTGCAATGTTGCGTCTACGCTATCCCATTTATAAGTTCTGGGCCACCACTTCTGCGACTTCTGCTATCGGTTTCAAGGTTAAACTATGTAATTCTGCCAGTTTACAGACTTGCTACAAATAACGAGGAAGACTTCATGAAAACAAGGCTATTCTCAGGCTTCATCTATGTGAGCTTTCTACAGAATTCTGACTCTTTTACCAATAATACGTGGCACTATTGTTGCATTTGTATCAGATTTACCAACCCGCTCAACAAAATAATCTGAAAATCAATTGTGTAAATGTACAGTTCATCTTTACGTAAACATGAATTGAAACAAATACATTGAAGACATTGCCAGACCTGCTGCAAAGAAGGTGGGCTCCCTCTACCGTGCTAGTTAACTCCTCACATCTGACATTATCCTATATCTCTACAAAGCCACCATCCGCCCATGCATGGAGTATTGTTACCACATTTTGGTTGGTGCATCATCCACTAGTCTCTCCCTCTTAGACAAGGTCGAAAAAAGAGTCGCATACTTCATAGGCCCCTCACTGTCCACCAAGCTCCAACCTATGTACGAACACCGCAATGTTATATCCTTGTGCCTGTTTTACAAGTACTTCAATGGATTGTGATCCGATGAGCTTGCAGCTCTGGTGTCCCAACGACGTAAATTCACTAAGCCAACCAGATAATCTGTGAAATCCCATCCATTCACTGTAGAGGTCCCTAAGTGCCGAAGAGCTTACTACTCGAAAAGCTTCTTTCTTCGTGCTGCTGGGCTCTGGAACTCCCTCCGTGCCCCCTGTTTCCTTACGGTACTGCCATGCAGAAATGTAAAACTAATGTAAAAAGACATCTCGCTGCACAGCTCCTAATTTAGATTGACCTCCCCCTAAAAATAAAGAAACAAACAAACTCTTGCCATTTTGCTCAGTAGCCCCTTACTCTACAGTGGCGCCCTGCTTATTTTTGGGTGAACTATCTTAAATAAAAATGTAATTTTGAAATAGAAGATCAATAATAACATAAAATGCATTTTAGTGAATCTTTTTAACGTTTAATTTAGAAAATAGCCAGATGATGGAGTCATAAATGTATTACTAGTGAGGAGATCCTTGAAGATGAAGGAACATGGCTACCATGTATGGCGGTAGATTATTGCAGAATTACATTTTGCATAGGATATTTGAAACGTTCCTATTTTACAATATTATATACTTTATTATTTTTTTAATACTCATTCGATTAATAGTACATATAATAATAACTCAATCTGTAATAATAAGTTAATTTAAACTGAGAAAACACACGCACACTGACGTGATGTGTTCCTATTTCATTAATGAAGACGTCATTTGCTTTATTATTAAGTACTAATCTTTAATACGTGTCAAATAAGTGTTTTCAGAATATTAGTTTAGTCATGAGTAAACAATGAACATTCCATTTATGTTCGCTTTCATGAGTTCAAACAAGGTCAGTATTGTTAAGAAACACTCGTCAATATAAGGAGAAAACTGGGGGAATAATCTACAAGTTATGAGCCAATGCGAAGATGGTTTCATGAATACATCAGTACCCAGTATATTCTTGAAGATAACGAAGGGATATGGCGGCCTTGAACAATTGCCAATGAGAGTTTAAAACATGTTTTGGACAAAGCACACTGGAAAATGTCAGGACACAAATGGCACCAGATGAAAGTATGCAATTTGTTTATACTAAAGAGTCCCCACTAATCAAAGCCCGAAGGCCACTTGAAGATAAGGGTTAATGAAAATCAGGTGGACGATGAAAAAAAGCGGTGATTATTAGAAATGAAGGTTAAATCAGACATACTTTGATAATTTAAGAGGACGGCTCAACATGAACCTGTTTACATTGGATATGAAAACGACCAATGGTGTAGTGAGCTTGAAAACAGAATCAGGCTCCTTTCCTTCAATAACTACAAAGAACTTCTCCAACCACCGATTGTCATGGCTAATAACACCCTAGCTGAGAGTTCATCATTCAAACTCCTTGGCCTAACCTTCACATATAACATGAATTGGAACATATACATCGAAGATATTGCCAAGGCTGGCGCAAAGTAGGTTGGCTCTCTCTACCGTGCTAGTAAACTCCTCTCACCTGACATTATCCTGTATCTCTACAAAGCAACCATCCGCCTATGCGTGGAGTATTGTTGTCACATCTGGGCTGGTGCATAATCTTCTAGTCTCTCACTCCTTGATAAGGTCTAAAAAAGAATCGCCAACCTAATAGGCCCCTCACTGTCAACCAAACTCCAGTCCCTGTCCCATCGCCGCAATGTAGTTTCCTTGTGCTTGTTTTACAAATACTTCAATGGATTAGGCTCCGATGAACTGGCTACTCTGGTGCCCCCTCGACGTAAATTCACTAGACTAACTCAACAATCAACTAAATCTCATTCATTCACTGTGGAGGTCCCCCGATGTCGGAGAGCCTTCTACTCAAATAGCTTCTTTTCTTCGTGTTGCTGGCCTCTGGGACTCCCTCCCTGCCCCCTGTTTCTCCGACACTACAGACATGCAGAAGTTTAAAACTAATGTAAACAGACATCTTGCTGCGCAGATCCCAATCAAGGTTGACTGCCCCTTACCTTCTCCCCTCTTCTTTCTCAGTAGCCCCTTACGTCTACAGTGGCGTGCTGCCTTGTTTGGGGTAAACTATGTTTTAAAAAAAAGAAAAGAAAAGGCTATTGTGTTCAACAGACTAGTAGATGTATGAAAACTAACTTTACTCATGGTAGTGTCGTTAAGTTTTGGGAAATGAGAGAGAGAGAAAGGGAAATTATTGACAGTGTTTGTAGAGAGATAAGTGTGTTGTGAATGTTTTACAAAAGAATCTGTAACTTGAAAACCCTTAATAAATTAGTAGTCTTATGTTACACTAGTGTTCATGAAAACACTAATAATAATATAATTAAAATAGCAGTTGAGAGAGCAGAATGCTATTAATGTCATAATTACCAATGAATTAGACGCTGATGACGATGAAATGATTGTGATATTTTTTTTTCTTTTCCACGAAAATTGGGAACTCAAAACGGAATACATAAAAAAGTATAGATACATTAGATTGATCTGGAATAGATTTAGTTTGGTTTGAATGTTTACTTTACGTCATATCAACTGTTTCCCGGTTATTTGATGAAAAATTCGGCCATTTTGGCAAAAGTTTTTATGCCGCAAGTTATTTGTATCTCCTAATATTGATTGAAGTGTTTTGTTTGTTTATTTTGAAGAGGAATATTGTTGTTTTCGTTTTAGCTTTGTAGAACATAATTGAGTTTTTCAAAAGGAAAATGAAAAAAAAAATACTAACATCAATGTGTGGTGCATTTTTAGTCAGGATGCCGGAATCTTATGATCTGGAATATAAGTTTGTTACAAATAAAACAGCGGGTTTGATTTTTCGGCTATCGAAAAATAATTTGCAGGAAATGTTTCAGCAATAGTTCTGTCTTTCAACATATATTACTTTTATTAGTAATATTTGTCAAAAGATAACACTTCTGCCACATTTTGGGAGGTGGCGAACTGATAATATGTTCCCATGTTAATAGCGTACGAAATCGACTTAAGCTATTAAGAATAATTTCTACTCTTCTTTCCAACCTCTTTTTAACAGAAGAAACGATCCTAGTCTGTATATATTCTATGGTAATTACCATTGAAGGCGCTCGACTGAGTTCCAGACTTCGTTTTCTTTCTTCTAAAATATTTACAGCAAAAACTCATCTCCTTTCCATAGCAAAAAAAAACAAACATTTCTACCTTTTGTCAAATCATATTTCAATGTCACTAAAAGTCTTCTCATATAGTCCAATCGAATCATCTTTTCCTTCTCCTATGTGTGTGCCTTCAAAATGAAATTGTTTCCACATCTTCTGAAGTAACCGGTCAAATCTCTTGTTTTCTGTGTTTCTCCTGCATTCTAACCTGTTTTACGCTTGTCTTTTTTCAAACACACACACACACACACATATATATATATATGTATACATGTATATATATATGTATACATATATATACATGTATATATATAAATGTATACATGATTATGTATATATATGTATACATGTATATGTATATATATATATATATATATATGCATGTATATGTATATATGTATATATATATATATATATATATATATATATATGTATACATGTATATGTATATATATATATATATATACATATATATATATATGTATACATGTATATATATGTATACATGTATATATATGTATATATGTATACATGTATATATATATATGTATTTATATATACATATATATATGTATACATGTATATATATGTATACATGTATATGTATATATCTACATATATATATATATATATGTATATGTATATATATGTATGTATATATAGTTTAATAATTAATTAATTGCTTAATTGTAAATGATTCTCTAGTATATTAGAGAAGTCCTATCTCCTCGTAAAGTAATTATTTCTATTTAGGATGCGTTTTTCGTGAGTGTGGACTGTATTTAAACTTAAAAATAAGCTATATATCATTAGCTTAATTTGTCTTCGTAGAATATGAAGGAGGAGGAAAACTGAGTCGCGCGGGCAAAATACAAAAAAAAGTAAACTAAAACGTCTTCTCGGTAATTTATCTAACGTTTATTTTCATAAGAAAATGATGAAAAATGCGAAACGTAAAAGAAGCTAATTAAACATTAATACGCAGGCTAAAACCATTAATCAAATAAGAAGGAAACATAAGAAAACATAAAGTAGACCATTTTAAAATCCCCCCCCCCCCGAAATTATGCGCAATTCATTTCAGGCTTTAAGAAAAGAGAAAAAACAGAGACGATTTATTTCGAATACTTGTAGGTTTTTTTTTTAATCTTCTAAATTCTGCAAATAGACTCATCAGGCACTGTTTCGTATCTTGTGTAGGCATACTTGAGTCTATAATAAAGAGCAATGGGTGCGTATTTGTACAATGGTTCAAACAAAGGTATCACACTTAATAGGTTCAGCACTATCTACTAAGCTGAAGCACTTGTTCCATCACCGCCATGGTTTTACCCGAGCTGAAGTCCGACTAGAGACTACACTTGTATCAGCCTATACGTAACCCTAACCTCCGACCAACGGCCAAAATGTAACTCCTTAATATAGATGTCCCCAGATTCCGAAATATTTACTTACTACTCTAATAGCTTTCCACATACAGCTTGCTTTTGGAGTTCGCTCCGTTCTACCGGGTTCTCTGGTAGTACAAACATTAAGTTAAAATTATATGGTAATAAACATCTTACTGATAACATGCCTACTCTTCATTTTCTCTAAAATTTGGCCCCATGTTACAGAAACCGTTGAAGTCCCAGGGGCGATATGCCTTATTTGGGGTTAAAAAAGTATATATATATATATATTGAATTTTGCCTTTCATACTGCCAACTTATCTATCTGTATAATTCCTCTGATAAGATCTCGATCTTTGAAAATCCCTGGTTTAAGGAAAGAATGATACACATTATTTCAGTACAGAATATACCTTGCATGGAACAATCGGACTTTGAAACAAATCTGGACATTCGTATATGTTTATCACTCTTCGTTCATAAATATATATATATATATATATAATCTTTCAATCATTAATCAATCTTGGTATAGTCCGGCACCTAGCTAATGTTACACTTCTTTCTCATCATCAATACGGATTTAGACAAGTACGATCTACCGCAGATATCCTAACGGTTATTTTTGAAAGCATGTATCATACACTGAACAAGGTAGGTGAAGCTAAGGCGGTAACGCTCGATATATCCAAGACCTTTGACAAAGTCTGGCATGAAGGGGTTCTAAAACTGCACTCATATGGTATTACTGGACAAACATTTAATGTAATTAAATTCTTCCTAACATAAAGAAAGATCCAGGTTGTTTTCGATGTCCGTTCATCTTAGCAACATGATATACATGCTGGTGTACCCCAAGGATCTATCCTAGGCCCTCTACTGTTCCTGATTTTCTTAAATGACCTCCCCGATAGTATTGAGACTGAGATAGGAATATTTGCTAACGACACAACGCTCTACTCTCGTAATGTGGGAAAAACTCCGCGCACATATCTGAGGCAATGGCTGAATCCTTAGAAAATGACCTCACGTTTATAGTGGATTGGGGTAAAAAAAACAAAGCTAATTTCCTTCAATAACTACAAGAAACCTCTTCAACCGTCGACTGTCATGGCAAATAACACCCTAGTTGAGAGTTCATCATTCAAACTCTTCGGTCTAACTTTCACAGAAAACATGAATTAGAAAATATACATTGACAACATTGCCAGGACTGCTGCAAAGGAGGCCGGCTCCCTCTACTGTGCTAGTAAACTTCTCGCACCTGTCAGTATCTTATATCTCTACAAAGTCACCATCCGCTGGAGTATTGTTGCCACATCATCCACTAGTGTCTCCTTCTTAGACAAGGTACAAAAAGAGTCGCTTACTTAATAGGCTTCTCACTATCAACCAAGCTCTAGCCCTTATCCCACCGCCGCAACGTTGCTTCGTTGTGCCTGTTTTACAAGTACTTCAATGGATTGTGCTCTTATGAGGTTGCTGCCCAGGTACCTTAACGACGTAAATTCACTAGACCAACCCGACAACTTGCCAAATCCCATCTATACACTGTGGAGTTCCCCAGATGCCGACGAGCTTTCTACTCCAAAAACTTCTTTCGTCGTGCCGCTGGACTCTGGAACTCCCTCCGTGCCCCCTGTTTCCTTACGCTACTTACATGCAGAAATTTAAAACTAATGAAAACAGACACCTGGCTGCGCAGCTTATTACTTAAATTGACCCTCTCAAACCTTCACCCTTTTTTCTCAGTAGACCCTTACGTCTACAGTGGCGGCCTGCATTGTTTGGGGTGAACTAGGATTAAAAATAATTTATTACTTTTTGACTTTTCGAATTTTAAACGAATTTGGAAGAATGTTTAATGTCGGATATGAAGGCATTTTATCTTGATATTCTGAGTCTAGCACATATTTTACAAAAATATCGAGACTTTTAGAGTGTTTAATGTTTTGCTTTCTTGCGGAGAAAGACGTGTTAATTTAACTGATTCGTTTATTTTTAGTTTTCTAAAGTCCTGGTTGTATTATAATGAGTCAGGGGGAAAACCCTGCTAATTTATAATCTTTCACTTGCTTTTTCAAAAACAAAGTCAAAATAATGGGAAAAAATAAACAAAGAAATCCCGTTTGGCATGGGTCTTTGCTAGGATCCGAGTGTAGTATCTGTTTCGATAGATACTGCACTCTGTAGAGCGGTACCGTCTGTGCCGTTGTAGGAAGTGCACCATCACATGATTTGCCTTCTCACCCTTTGAGAAAGGGTCAGCATATTTCTAATCGCCTGAGGCGCCCTGACCGAGGATGTCTGACGAGGCTGACTAAGCATTTTATGTAAGCCAAAGTAATTTTTCTTTAGGGTGCTGGCTTTTCACTCCGACTTTCTCGACCTTGTGTCAAATCTTCCTCCTGTTGGAGAGCGATAAATACATAAACTAAAACAAAAAACAAACTGACACTTTGGTATCTTATATTAAACCGGTGTGAACCTTTTTGTTAGAATACGTTTTAAATATACCACTGGGTTTTATTTACCAATCAATAGATACATTAATTAGAACGTAAAACACTCCTTATTTACATGAAGGACACCAATAAACAATCCAAAAAACAAGAATGCTGCAAAGAATACTTCATACCTAGACTGAAATTATAAGGATGAGACGACGTCCTATTAAAGCTTTGCTACCTATATAAAAAGTAGTATACTTTAAGTTATGCCATGGTTACTACTTATATAAGATGTAGTATACTTTAAGTTATGCCATGGTTACTACTTATATAAGATGTAGTATACTTTAAGTTATGCCATGGACACTTGATACAAAACAACTATTTATATTATCACGCTGAAATTTTGAAAAGTGATTACTTTTAAAAACAGCGACACATCCATGCATACAATTAGACTAACTCAAAGTTGTAAGTCTATAAAAATGTCGACCATGGTCAAGTTCTTCATGGTCAATGTTATATAATATGCGTGACTTAATTGGTTATGAGGTGGACTAAATAGCGAGTCTCTACAATGAACAGAACGAGTTCTCGCAAAATAATGTGACTGTAACATTCCGTTATCTTCGTCTTTGATCTAGATATCCAGATATAGAATATGTTCTAAATAAGAATATGATCGAAATTGTAACAAAGATTAGTGGCGCTTGCTCCAGCGATGTGAACTCTTGAATGTGAAAAATAATATGGTGAAAAAGCAAGAAAGAAAATCGACACAAATATAACTCCTTTGAGAAAATAATCAACTATTTGATATTATATATTAAATATAGCGTTGACCAGTGATATCGAATCATTAGGGCATTCTAATTCAGTTGCAATATACTAATTTATTGGATCGCAAGGACAGTCGTCACTTTTATCTTTTCTATCACAGCTGTGATTTGATATATATTCACATCACTTGCCGCGTCCAGCCCAAAATATTACACACTTAACTACACCTCTGTAACTTTCTTTCTTCTATTTTGAATATATATATATATATATATATATATATATATAACAATGTTGTGTGTGTACCTCATGTAACGACATTGCAGTTTAATCACCTAATCAAGGGAGGCGCGATAGCGCTCTATCCCTTAATAGACTTCAAAAACGACCCATGCTAGAAATCTAATTTCTTTGATCAGTCATAACTCAAACACCAATAAACCAAATTAGTTAAAACTTTGCACAAAATTTTCATTTGATAGGTTCTATAAGTGTGTGGAATTTCAGCATCATTAGTCAAGGCAACTCAGAGATCCAGCAAGATCAGGAGTGATTTTGTGTTATTAGTGTGTGCGTACATACGTGTGTGCCACACTGTATCTCATTAAATATTTGATGGATTCAGCTGATTTTTGGAAGAGATAGAGGTTCTAGGGTCTAGTTGATTGCATTTTAATTTCAGTTTACCATATACCTTAGTTTTCCAGAAATTTTTTTAAAAACCTTAAAAAATACCATTGTCTTTAGGAATAGCCTTTACAAAAGTAGTGACATTCCATGAGAAATGCCAGTATACTGAAATCATATGCCCTTAATAGGGTTAAGATGAAAATTCATATACACTAAATTTACAAAAGCAAGGAAATTCCCAAATGTTTACACTTTTATTGTCATTAACGGTATGACTACATATCAATAACACCATTTCATTATCACATCACTACAGTATAAATATCTATGCATGAGTGGATGAAGTGTGTTAGGTGCGCTGAAGAAAAATTCCTACCAGTAAAATACATAGCCGTGTTGTGCTCGCATACCCTTAATGACAATAAAAGAAATTTCCTTGCTTTTGTACATTTAGTGTATATGAATGTTCATCTTAACCCTATTAAGGGCACATGAGTTCAGTATACTGGCATTTATCATGGAATATATATATATATATATATATATATATATATATATATACATATGTGTGTGTATACATGATGCAAAATTATTTGTATGTGTGAATGTGTATCGCGGCATCATAGTTAAATATTTGATCTAAGCGCCAAGCTAATCGAACATCCAAGTTAATGTTCATAGTTCTTAAACCTTTTCTAAACTCATTATTTAAAATTAAAATGTGCGTCACAATAACATTGGACAAAGGTTCCGCAATTTTCAACGTCCATTTCTAGTTTGATATTTCTATTATTACCAGAGCGAACAAAATACTTGAAACTGAAATGTTCATTATCAATAAAAAAATAAATACACTTATGAATATATTTTAAGGATGCTTTAGTCAATTATCATTTTATTTGACATTCTCCTTATTTAATAAAAAAAATATAACTATTTTTTATTTATTTCTTTTAGAAAATGTATCTAGAGGAAAAACAGATTTAAAATGTTGTATCACACCATCAAACGCATGCACACTTTAAGTAGTTGTAAAAGACAAAAGAGATTTGCGTTTAACTGGCGGCACAGTGGATAACGCGTTCGCCTTCAGTTTCAATTATACATCGCATCTTTAAGGGTTCGAATTTCACTAAGAATTTTCCATAATTTTATTATATCTTTCCGATTGTTTTCAACTAGCCACATAGGCTATCTTTATAAACCTAATTAATGCAACGTTTTATTTATAATCGTGTATGTCGATAAAAACGTACGTTTTTAATTATTACATGCGATTTACGTAAAAGAACTTTACCTTATTTTATTTGAATTGAGATGCAAAAGCAAAGGTGTGTAAAACCCGGCATTTACAAGGACTTCAGCAAGTAGTTTATGCATGTACAACTCAATTAAACGTGTTTTTTCGGCACGTAATTCATTAGTAAATAAGTTCTAAATGATAACTTAGAACACATTTTTCTCGCGATTCAATAATACGTGAACCTTCACCATTATTTAAACACTAGCATAGGTACGAAACGATGGGCACATTCTAATCATCTTTTAATATTATTTTTGACTGTCTATTGTTCAAGCTCTGATGCTATATACCAAATGTATATCAAATCACGGGGTTCCGATTAGGTGTCTTACAAAACGCTTAAATATTCTTTACTACATTCCCCAGGATGTTATTTGAATTCAGGCAGGCCAAAAATCACCTAGTTCTTCTATTTTCTGGTCTTGTTAATAATCATATATGAAGAGATGGGATTGAGTAAAAAAATATACGAACAAATGAGAGTAGTACAAAACATAACAGATGACACTGGTTAACGACACGGACTGTCTACCTGGGTGTGCAAAGTTTGAATCGGGTTCGTTCCACATAAATACTTTAACTTAGGATGTTGGCAACCTTTACGTGGCACATCCTGTAAGTAGCCGATTTCATTCTAGAAAAAAATCAGACTAGAAAGATATCGGGGAAACCAATGCCAACAATATAATCATCTCATTCATAAGTTATGACGTAATGAGTACAACACATATACAAATGAAAGGCTTACTACATAGACTGTTCGTTCCTACTCTCAGGGCTGTCTACTGAAATATTGACTTCTCCTATTATGAGCACTTTCTGTTTATGCGTGTTAGGATATATTACCATAATACTTACACTGCGCTACAGCTATGTAAATATAACTACCACACTTTTTTACTGAAAAGTGTAAAAACAATCTCAAGAACCTACATATCTTGAAAGGTATTGCACAAATGATTTAGATATTTCGCTAGTGATTACAAACTTCAGAAGCTGCTATGATCCTCTCTGTAAGGCATTCAAAGCAATAACTCGTATTGTTATCAGAACGGAAAAAAGACTTACCTCTCTACTCCCATGCCCCTAACGCCAGGAGGAAATAACGATAGGTATAGCTTCTTAATTCCTATCTAAAGTACGTCACGTAAACTGCAGAAGTACTGATACTGTTCTATGTCATTGCCTTTCATTCTCGAGTTTGTTTTGACCTTGATAAGTGATGACACAACAGTAAAAGAAAATAGATTAAAAACGGTTGCTCGAAAATCAATCTGAATTCATATGTTCTAAGCGAACAACCAATGGAACATTTTTAAAAGAAGCAACTAAGACATTGCTTGCTGGACTGCCATCACGTTAGGTTAAGTAATATAAACTAATAGACAACAACTAAAAACTGATGTATATACGAAAGCTATAAAGTGTAAGTATTAAAGAACAGTAACGGGTCGGTTTGCCGTTAATTAAAGTAACATATACCAAGTCTAACGTCATGCACTAGACGAACTCAACGCTGACAGCAACTATTCAAAAATGGTCGTCTGAACCTTCTTCTGGGACAACTTCATTTCAAGAATGGTATAATGAAATGCTAATTAACAGGCTTAAGCTTCCGATCTTGTCAAACATTGATCGGTGGTGGTTTACTTGACCTCATCTAAAAATATTCCTGTCATATTGAATGACATAGCCGATGAAAACGAGAACTTCTGATCTTCTATGAAATCATTCGTAATGTCTAAAAATCATTCGTAATGTATAAAAAAACAGAAAGATACGATCAGTCTGTAGTCAAATGCATTCAATCTGCGCGTTTAGTGGTGAAAATAATGTTTAAAACATAAATATGTCGTATCGACAAAAACATATTTTAATCTTAGCTGTCACTAAAGATATATTAGCATGTGAATGGTAAATCGACGAAAATGTTATTTAAAAGTTAAATACTGCAAGGCGACGAAATTGTAAAATGATGTTTAGAATGATTATCCTGTGATCATCTGGAAAAGGTTAACTTTGTAATTACAATCACAAAAATTCGCGATCTGAAAGTGTAAGTCTGAGAGTCTTTAGTCATCGATAATTTCCGTGTGTTTATGAGTCTCGAGTACTTTTAGTTCCTTGTAAAATCTCGTTGTTTGTTGTCTTATGTTTTTTTACGAAATATTATCGACTTTTAATGAAAATTGTCGATTATTATAGCTACATGTTTTATAATATAAAATACATTTGCACTAGTTTCGTTATGTATTGTGCTCCGAATTCCAAATTGAACCGGATACTGAGAAAATGATAATGGGTGTATGCGTGTGTAAATCCTGCGTATGTTCAAGATGATAATATGAATTTTAACTAGATTACTTACAAAATAGTGAGCATTTTATATTTAATAAATAGCAGAAAGAGCCAAGGTTGCGCCAGATAGAAGTTAAAACAGCACTCCGTCCCTGTACATTACACATGTAGCACATATCACCTTCTTGTGTATGTTGGTTCCTTTATCTAGCACCATTCTATAGTCGCAAGAATCTAACATTTTTGAAACCCTGTGAATTAGTGTTTCATACACACAGTTCAAATTTAATTAAATACAGATTACGTATTTTAAGTTTTTATTACAGGGTTTTACTCTAATATATATTTATGGAGCACTCAATGAATGTAAATAAGGATAGTTTTCCTCTAACTTTTTATGTATCATTATAATTTCATCAAAATCGTATATATTTAAAATTTTGAGGGAATTTTCGACCTACATTTCTTACTTAGAGATTGGTGACCACTTACATTTTCTGTGCCGGAAAAATAGGATATATTATAGTTTTAAGGGCACTTCTGTCCGCATATCCGCCTTAGGGTGACCTTTAAGATTTGTAACAATTTAATTTGCCTTCCCCAGAACATGTGTCCACATTAATACACTTTTAGTTTCAGGTAGATTGTTTAACCTTTTTTATTATAGAGAACACACACACATAACTTGTCATTAATATATAAAGATATTCTCAAATCTATTAATTCAAATAGTTAAAGATAATTAAGCAAATAACACAATGCAATAAAGATGTAATTAAAGCAGCAAAACTGAAAAGGTTACGCGTAGTAGATCGAATACAATTCTATTTCAAACGTAATCGTAACAAGTTGAAAAACATGTATTTATAATAAAACATGAAAAAGTATTCATCATCATATTTGTGTTAACGTTCGTTTTAAATGACAGCATGTATTCGACACGTTTTAGAAATTGACTTCCAAGCTAACATATCTATGGCAACGTGTTTATCAATCACTTATTCGCTTAAGACCCCTATCACTTCTACCCATGTTTCCTTGACCTTTTCCGTTTTACTGACCCTGCTAAATAAACTGACCTACATCTTCAAGAAATTACAATTTATTCATTTACCGTGTTCATACCACCGACATCTCAATGTCTACACGCACATCATTAGGCTGTCCAGATTTGATCCTCGTCTTAAGTAATGCAACCTAAGTCTGCCTTTAAGACTTACATCACACATCCATTGTCATATCATTTACTTCCATGCAAGTTTAACTACAATACATCATCACACTGGCATGTATACGACACCTTTTAGAAATTGACTTCCAACCTAAAATATCTATAGCCAGGTGTTTATTTATAACTTATTCTAGTAAGACCCCTATCACTTCTACCTATGTTTCCTTGGCCTTCTCCGTTTTACTAACCCCTTTACATAAACGGCTCTACATCTTCTCAATAAATCCTTAATGTATTCATTTACAGTGTTCATACCATCGAAATCTCAATTTCTACACATTATGCCGTTCAGATTGGATCCTCTTCTCAGGTAATAAAATCTAAGTTTGCATTTAAGACTTACATCACACATCCATGGTCATATCATTTATTTCCATGCAAGTCTCACAACCATACATCATAACACTGCGTAAACATGTCTGATAGACGTTTCCATCGCTCTGTTGTTTGGTAATAGCAACTGTTTCTCTGATCTTACTCAAATAACTGCTGACTCTTCACAATCACACTAGCACCTGCTCGTGTTGGTGATCCAATGCTATCACCCAAGATACTAATATTTTTAAAACAAAAGCAAATGATATTTTAAACGTATGTATGTAAACGTACGCCCAATTTCAAAACACGATTCTTTTTTATTTCTATTTAACACATAATCAAGATGACTTTCCGTATAAGTAATGACTTGCCTTCTAAAACATGTCTGGCATAAATGTAATTCGATTTTTTATGAGTGACAATTACAGTTGTTTCCAGTTCAAGATAGACGTTAATTCCCTTGTCTTTATGATTGAACTAATCCATCTAATATAATGTATCAATAAGTGGGAATGCGATTTGAAACTGAAATTTAACAAAAATAGGATTTTTTTAAAATCAAACATAAGAGTGACAAGCACCCGAGAATTTTTTAAAAATATAATACCTGGCAGAATACCTACAATAATAATCGTCTCACTTGTCATTACTGTGAGAGTGTTCAATAGTTGGCTAGTACAGTGGGGTTCAAACTATTACAACAGTCATACACACACTGAACCAATATTAATTGATGCCCCTTTTCTAAACACTACGATTTATAATGTGAGAAGACGAAGACGAGTGAATTAATCGAGAGAAATAAGATAACTGACATCATAAATTGTTATTTCTAATAGACTATAGGACGACCGACCAGCGTACTGTTTTTATACTAAACTTGATGTTCCGCTTGCTTCGCTTGTCAACCGGTAAAATGTCGTGACACTCTCGGCCGGAAGTCACAGTTATATCTTGCGTTATCCGGAATATTGCTGAGAAAACTATGTACTATTGCGTCCGCCCTATATTATCATATCTCCGACTGATTTTTGGTCTCGATACGTGATGACATACTGGAATAAATATAATTTCAAAAACAAGTTGTCTTTAACAGTAAGATGACGAGACAAAGTTGGCATCTTTTTCTATACTTCGCCACGTCTCATTTATAACTTCCTGTCCGTTACGTCATATATTTACTTTTCCGTCATACGTTTTATATTATTTAATTTGGAATGGTGGACTCAGCAATGATTACATGAAAATATTAGAATAGATGAGAATGTCACATAATCTTACGTTGTAATCTTAAAAATGAAACAAAAAGCGTCCACACATAGTGGCATACACATGTGTATATATCATTAAACTGGACATAGATGGTAAATCGAAACACTTAAAAGAATCCAGACCTACAAGAGTACAGTCACATAGAATAGTAACAATTTAGGCAGACACATTACCACTTAACATCCAGAGAAACGCGTTTACTGTCGTTTTTTTTATGAACATGGTCGTGGGAGAACAGGAAATTATTTGCAATGTTATCGGAAGAAGCAGATACGTGTGTAGTTCTGATGAGACATTTTGTAGTTTTGGGAGGCATTACTTTTTATAGAAGTAAAAAAAACGAAGAAGAAACAAATAAACGAATTGAAAAGAATAAGAAACAGAATAAAAATAAAAGAGCAAAAAAAAGTTTAAGAAAAAAGAAAAAAAGCAAGAGCAAAAAAGAAAAACAAAAAAGAAAAAATGGGAAAAGAAAGAAAAACATGAAAAAAATAGGAAAGAAAAGGAAAAGCAACGGACATAAAATTAAAATAGAAAAATAAAGATGAAAAAAATATGAAAGAAAAAGAAAAGCAACGAAAATAAAATTAAAATAGAAAAATAAAGATGAAAACTAGATAGAAAAAGAAAAAAGGAAAATGTAGATATAAAAAATAAAGAATAAAAATGATAAAGAAAAAAAGAAAAAAAGAAAAAAAGTAAAGAAAAAAAGAAAGAAATAAAAGAAAAAGGAAAACAGGAAAAAAAGGATAAAAAAGAAATAGAAAAATAACAAGAAATAGGGCTTAGTCGTGACTTGCTCCGCCACATTATATTGTATCCATAAGGTACGACTTAGAAACATGTAGGCTGAAATGTTGCATATTTCTTGACGTTATCAACGAGCTTCAGATTCATACACAACATTTGAAAAACATGCATACAAACAAGTTCAACCTTGATCGATCCTTTCAAGATCAATTCATATAAGATGCGAGACTCCATTAGCCACAATATCGTCATAGAAATAATAAACAAGTTTTTTTTGTTTTTTTACTTAACATTATTGTTTACAAGGAAGAGAACAGAAGTTATCGCAAAAAAATGTCACTATTACCTGGCTGACAACTTTATCTAAGTTTTCACCTACATATTCCAAAATTGAATATACTCTAGTTTAAATAATGACCGACATTTTGATCAAGTTTGGTGAAGCGTAATGTATACAAACGAACTAGGCAGAAAGCATAACCTCCTTTGCGGAGATAACAAGCCACGGTTCCACGTTTTGAGATGCTGAATGACTGTACGCAGTTACAATTCCTATGACGTGCCAAGAATACTTAGGTCTTATTAAAATTCTGAGCCTCTCTTAAGCCGAGTATTTAATCGATAGAGCGTAGAATAATCTAGCAGGTAACTGACAGGCAACGTCGTAAGAAACCCATTTCATTCAAAGGAGTTCAGTGGCCTTTAATTATAGGCGGTTTCTCTTAGTACACCTCTCAGGTAAAGCAGCACCCAAAAAGGCGTATACACAAATGGTGTTGCAAGTGGAGGCAGGATCACAAGGTTTCGCTACGAAAATCAGTATTAAATGAACATAGAATTTGGGACGCTGAAATCGTAGGCAATTTCACATTAGGAATTTTAATAAAAGAACGATTACACAAATACTATACCTGAAAAGTGATACAAATTGAAACAAGTTTATTAAACTAAAATAAAACAATGTTAAGTAAAAAAATAAATAAATAAAAATTATTTATTAACGTGTACAAAATAATAGAAAGTAAATAAAAAAATAACAATGAAACAATGTTAATTAACCAAATATAAATAGTTAAATAACCTTATTAATTAGCGAAAAAAATTAAGTCAATCACATATTGCTCCCTGATTGCAACAATTATATAAGTATACTTTTTTAAGATTTTTTTTTTCCGTATTAATAATAAACATATTAAAAAACAAAGAAGTCCCTAAAATACCAGATTTAAAATTATTCATTTTGTAATTATCATTTTTTGCTTAGTTTAGTATCAGTAAAAAGTAATTACATCAAAAATTATATTTTAATTATTAAAAATAAATATACGCTACACAACATGTAGTGGTTGTAGTTCGTAAAAACACACGTATCTCCTTAAAAATGTAGACTCCCCCTAATCATGGTAATTGTTCAATATTGAGTATAGATATTAATGTTATATTGTTTTTTTTTTCTTAAAATATTTCACGTATCAAAAAAAAAAATGTAACAATTTATTTACTTATATTTGTGTACTTTTATTAAAATTAGTAGTCTAAACTGCAGAAGTAATCATATTTATAGTAAAAATATTTTTAATTTACAAGTTCATTTAATGTTTGTTTTTCATAATATTGTGTGATTGTTCGATTGCTTATTTCAGCGTCTCAAATTGTGTTATGCATTCTTTAAATTTTGTTTTAAGTGAATACTAATTACCCCCTTGATTTTCAACCACGTTTCAATAGGCGCCCCCGAAAGATTGCTTCGAATGTTACTCTTGAATAAACAACAGTTTTGACGCATGTGAAACAGTTCCATACCTATATTCGGCGTCATTATTATGCTCATGAACCATTACGCTCATCGAGCTTAAAAAATACAGACTGTAACGTATTGTGAAAAGGAAGAATCTGCGATTACAAACTATTTCTATTTAGAGGGATAGCATCATATTTGTTGTCATAAAATAATCCTATAAAGCATTTCGTATTATTCGCGGTGTTGTTTAGCATCTGTTGTTCTGTTACTATGAAACATCCTAGAATTTAGATTCTCCCCTGGGGAAATTATGGATAATATGTTTGTTCGTAATGATACAATCCTCCCAGGCATTACCTCATGATATGCGGACAGTGCAGCATGTTTGTTTGTCATATATACTATAAAAGATATGCTAATAGATGGAGACAATTTTTCTTGTTAGTTTAACAAAAACAATATATTCTGTATATCCTGAAATATATATTAATTTGTTTAATTATGTATTTCAAGATCTTCGACGTCTTTGCTATGATCCTGAATAATATGCTTATGGCGTCTGCACGATAGCGATCTTAACATTGTGAGAGGAATATATTAAACAATGGCTAACCATTTACCCTTAGGCTAGCAGCGGCGTGTAGTATCTGTTCTAATATTACACTAAAGCTTTTCTCTCCTCGTTCAGTGAATGATAACTCTTTCTAGTGTAATTTAATGTATTTCTTGTTCCAATCCAGTTTATACGTTTTTTTAATAACTTCCTTGTATATTACTCATTCTTCATTGAGAGACTAGTAAACATAGAGTTACTGTATTACCATCAGAGATAGAATCATATCGGGACTACAGGGTATTACGTACACATATTTTTAAATAAAGAGGATAAAACAATTGGATAGTTATACTAATTTCAGATGGAAACACGTCTGAAACGTGTCGCGATAACAGGATACAGACAGTGCAGCATGTTTGTTTGTCATATATACTATAAAAGATATGCTAATAGATGCAGACAATGTTTCTTGTTATTTTAACAAAAAATAATATATTTTGTAAATCCTGAAATATAACGTATTTTATAAGGAGGGGTACCCCAAATAAGCTATATGATAAAGTGGTCGGACCCTGTGTATGATTTATGACGATGAGATTGAGAATATGTAGTATCCATTTGGAAAAGGGTACCAACAAAAGTACGAATTATTAATTACACGAGTTATAACAAAACCATGAAAGAAGAGAAATGCTCAGAATACAAGTTAAACTAGAAGCGCCTAAAACAAGAACAACAAGCGAGACGTGAGGTCATGTCAGAAATGGGTCAGCTAATGTTTGATATGATCATGTGTAACGATAGATTTGGTCAGGCTTTGTAGGAGCCAGCGACCAATGAGATCGTGTGATAAAAAAAGACTCCGTCCGGGCAATGGCTAGTATCTAGTCTAACTATATAACATGTTTCGTGGGGTTGAGTGAAGCAGAAAATAAGAGATAATCAGATACACAATCAGTGTGAAAGTTACGTGAAACGCACTGCCACCCCTAATGGAAATCGAACGGATTCGGTTTTCTACACCTCAGAAAGAAAAGTCGACTGACATCTATTGTCAATTGAGTGTAAAAGTCGGCAAGTTGAAGAAAATCACCCGTCTGGTATCTAGAAACAAATATACTACCGCTGTATTTACTAAAAGAGATGTATAAATGATAATCTTTTTTTTAGAAACTTAACACACATCAATAACTTTGTTCTATTTTAAATCGTTCGGCATATCTCGTTACTTTCACTATTTGATATTGTTTATTTTTACAGGTGCCTGTCTTCAACCAGTTGATGTGCTTCCCGAGCAGCGGGGACTGACGCTTCTGAACGAAACCAAATCATAAGAGAGATACTGATCGACATAAGAATACGCTTTCTTCTACGTTGCATAACATTTTCCTAAAGGTGGATCCGATCAGCTAGGCATCCCGGAAACAGACAACAAAAGTGCTAAGAGTCTACCACTGAAGTAACAGCCCACAACAAGAGAAAAGTATCCGAGCGCGAACATGACAGTATCTGGTTAGTTAACGAGAAGTGCAGATCATATGTTTTACTCATCTATGATATTATTCAAATAGATTTAGGCGAGAGGTATAGATAGAGATCTCTCGGATGTCATTATACTGCAACGAATTGTCAACGTGTGTCTAAATAGATAAATATGAAAAGTCTGCCTATTTCACACACTAACTGTAAAATAAAACGACCTTTAAGTTTATTCAACGCATCATTTTTCATATATTCTATATCCGTTGCAAGGTTAACTAATTTGCATATCAGTTCTTAAATATATGTATTATTAATTAACTTTTATTTGTAATGTTTTTTTAATTAAATTATTGTTTTGATTTAAATATAACAAATCGTTCTATCTTTCACTATTTACTTTTATTTCCAGGACAATTATATATTATTGCTGTTGTTCTTACGCACGTTTCTTTAAAGGGTGCGACTTGACTTTTAACAGGTTGCAATCTCGTACAAAATTATACGTCAATTAAAGAAATGCATTGCTTTCTTTTCCTGTTTACTTTTACATTTAAACTATTTATAAATTCGATTCGAAAAAAAACAAAATGTTAATATTCATCAAGTGATATCAATAAATGAGAAAGATTTGCATTTTTGTGTCTACAACACATTTATAAATAAAATGTAAGTTTTAAATTAATATGTCAAGTTTTCTGAGTAGTTTAATTTGCGAAGCGATAGTGATCTAGCAAATCCAGCCCATGATTCCGTCTGTTAATGTCGCTTAACAAAAAGGTGTGAAGTCATCACAGGTAAATTATTTGATGCGTCTTCGTATACCTGGAAGAAGTCCGGTCTGGCAGTCGAGCACACATTCAACTTTCAATTTGAA